>CM062602.1:34568610-34906366 GCA_031470985.1 Agastache rugosa
TTGTAAAAGAATCAAGATCATATAATCATTATGATTTCTACAAGAGACATTCGCACCTAACCAAAAAGAAAGAATGTTAAACCAAGGGAACAGGGTTTCAATGTTGTACCAATAATAAGATTTTTTACATAATTAGAGCTAACCCTATGTCTGAATAATGGTATGATGAACAAACAAAAAAACATGTAAATTTAGAGACAGTAAAAAGCAAATAAGCAAAGGGACTAGACCAAACAACATTGAATACTCAAGAAGACAAACATTCAAGGACTTCAAATATCGTTGCTATCATCTATATCGATATATTAAAACAGAGTTTCGAGGGCATTTCTATAATTTTATTCTAATCTAGCAGTTACATTAACTCGCGATTAATAACGACACGCGTACATTCACGGAATGTTTTCTGCCCAAAAAGAATCAATGTATATTTAAATTGTGAAACCTCTCTGATAAACATGGATTTTTCACGTTTTTTAGGGTGCATTTGATGCCATTTATTCAAAGAAAACCATGCATGATTTGAGCTTTATTGCAAAAAGTGTTGTTTTGTGAAGATTTCACACTTGTTTGGTAGTTTTGATTAAATCTCAGGAAAATGAAGACCAAATTAGAGTGAAAGGAGCTTGGAATGTCGTATAGGAGTTCGATACGAGAACGTGGGAAAAAACAGAGGTCAATTCGAAGTTCGGACGAGGGAGAATGGGCCGAAACGAAAAAGGTGTGCAGCCGAGAGCGACCTTGGTGCGCGGCCGCACGGATCATACACTAAAACCGCCTCCGGACGCGACTTGGGTGCGCGGGACACTCTGCCGGGGCACAAACCGAGCGCGAAAGAAGAAAAATTGTGCTTTCGGGAGCGGGTTGCCGAGTGACCGCGCGAGGCGTGTCTCCTTACGCCCAAAACACACGTTTTTGACTAATTTTTTCTCCTATATTTTCGTATTTTTTACTCCCAAATCATTTCTCCCACTTGTAAAACATATAAATACCCCTCCAAAACTCAAACCCTACCAATCAAGACATACCCCTAATTCTTAGCCTCCATTTTCTCTAACTACCCACCATTCCACACATCTCTACCATCTTCATCTTCCACCCAACAACCTAGAGAGAGAAAGTGTGCTTGGGGGAGAATTGGGAAGAAGACAACAAGGATCTCAAAATTGGAGCTCAAGATCACCAAGGATTTGTCTATGAATCTCTTGTTTTCTTATTTTTCTTTCTTGTTTATCTTTGTTGGTGGATATTTACTTTTCATTATGATTAGCTAAATTTCTCTATTCTAGGGATTGGATTAGATGGGTTTGTGATGGATTGATCTTTATTTTAATTAATTGTTGATGGGTTCTATTATTTCCTTGTGTTTGTTGATTTGGTTGAATATTTAAATGCTTAGCTACCATTTGAATGTTTTTGTTGTGTCGATTTGAGGCTCGAGAGAGGAGGAATCGATACTAGAACCAAACACGAGGCACAATATTGCAATAACCCGAGAGGGTGAGTGGTTTTGTGAGGGCATTTGATCCAAGGAGCCGTTAGGAGTTATAGGCTAGCCTAGTGACCGGAGACGGCATAACTAGCTTGTAATCTACAACTCGAGTCGCCCGAGAGGGGGCTAGAGTGGAAAAGAGATCGCCCTAGATAATTAGAATTCTATCGATAATTGATTAGTAAACTAATTTCTAATTGCTTATCCATCGAAATCTAGTCCCTAGGATAGCTTCGTTTCCATATTCTCCTCCCGTTCATAGTTTAATTATTGTTATTTAGAGTTTATCTGCTTTCTTTAATTTAGTTTAATCTCTTCAATTTATTCGTGAGTCTAAATAGATTAAAATAGCTTATTAGTAGTATTCATAAGACTTTCGAGCTAGTCCTCGTGGAATACGACCTTGCTTGCCGAATATTACAATAGCCCCGTACACTTGCGGGTTTTATTTGCTTGAAAAGAAAAAAGGCGAACAAGTTTTTGGCGCCGTTGCCGGGGACTAGTAGAGTTAGTACTTGTGATATTATGAAAAGCTATTTTAGCCCAATTTAGATATTATCTTTATTTTATTTTATATCTTCTTTTTGTTGTTTTTCTTGTTAGGAGGAGACGTGAATTTGGAGAAAATGAATGATGATGACATAATTTTTTATCTCCAAATTCAAATTGCGGATCTCCAAATTCAAATTACGGTGGTGAGAGCAAAATTGCAAATTTATGAAGCAATCAAGATTGATGAAGAATGGCCACCGCCGAAGTCTTCACCTTGTTTGTAAGTTCAAGCTTACTAAAACACTTCTTCTTTGTCCAAACTTATTCTCTTTTTGTATCGAATAAGTTTGGGGGGAGAGAGAAGTGTGTTTAGTTTGCTCGATTTTTCTTTTTCTTTTGTTGTCTTTATTTATTTTTATCGTGTTTGGTTATTTTTAGTATTTTTGTTTCGTTGAATAATGAATTCTTGTGTTGTTTTGTCCTTGAATAACTCTTTTTTGTGAGCTTAATTGTTGAAATTAACATGTGTTGGAGAAATTGATTGACATGGCTAATGATGACATGGAAAATTGTTTTGCTTTGATTGAAATCACATGTTGGTTCTTATGAATTGTTGCACTTGGATTAATAAGCTAGACACTTGGCCTCCAAAACTTGAATCGAAAATAAGCTTGTGAGAATTTTGATCCTTGATTGTCATATGATTGCAATCTTATTTCCTTTCTTGTGTGTGAATGGTTGAGCATTCTTGTTAGTCTCTAGAACTTGCCATGATTTCTAGTTCGGAGTTGGAATAAATGTGCTCTAGATTTAGAAATGATTAAAGGCCATCTTTGTAGCCACTTCATCCAAAATTGTGTCCAAAATTCTATAAAATCCTAGTTCATCCATCTTGTGCCTTTAACCTTTTCTTTGACTAACCAACGTTAAAGGGTAGAACTTGTGATAGATGTTGTTTGGTTGATTTGGTGATTGAAAATTTGGAATTGCACCTTGCTAAGATATGGTTTGTGTTGAAAAATGCTAGTATCCTTATAAGCCCTTGATGTGCGAAATGAAAGAAAAATGATGAAAAATATTGATTCACGAATAAATTGAGCATAAAAGGCTACATCTAGCAAATACCTTTAGAGCATTTAGCAAGGAAGGGTTGAGCACAAGGGTTGGAAGTGTTCCAAGAAGAAGAAAAGTGTTGGGGTTGGTCTTAGATTGAATTTGAAATTGGTGAAATTGACATGGTGGTTATGATTTTTCTAGATTATTTGGGAAATAAGTCACTTTGCCCAGAAATTCCACACCTTACCAAAAAGCCATCATTGCAACCAAATGAAAGCCCTTTTTGATCTATATTTAGAGCACATTTTGATCATTTGGAAGGTTAGATGAATGGCAAGCTTATGATGGACTACATGCATTGTTTCAATTTGAGAGAAAATACGTCTCATCTATACACACTTGAGAGTTGAGTGCTTCTTTGCTAAAATCATTTTGTGAGGATTTAATGTTTGAAGAGGCCTAAGTGTTGAAACTTATTGAAACTTGTGAGATATTGAATACTTACTAGCATGTGATTTAAAATGTTTGAAATGTTGAAGCCATTAAATGTCATCAATTCACCCTTCCATGTTTGTTCTTCTTTTATTTTCTTTTTGTTGTTTGGGGACAAACAACGGTTTAAGTTTGGGGGGTTGACAAACATGGCAAAAACTTGTTCGCCTTTTTTTCTTTTCAAGCAAATAAAACCCGCAAGTGTACGGGGTTATTCTAATATTCGGCAAGCAAGGTCGTATTCCACGAGGACAAGCTCGAAAGTCTTATGAATACTACTAATAAGCCATTTTAATCTATTTAGACTCACGAATAAATTGAAGAGATTAAACTAAATTAAAGAAAGCAGATAAACTCTAAATAACAATAATTAAACTATGAAAGGGACTAGGTTTCGATGGATAAGCAATTAGAAATTAGTTTACTAATCAATTATCGATAGAATTCTAATTATCTAGGGCGATCTCTTTTCCACTCTAGCCCCTCTCGGACGACTCGAGTGGTAGATTACAAGCTAGTTATGTCGTCTCCGGTCACTAAGCTAGCCTATAACTCCTAACGGCTCCTTGGATCAAATGCCCTCACAAAACCACTCACCCTCTCGGGTTATTGCAATATTGTGCCTCGTGTTTGGTTCTAGTATCAATTTCTCCTCTCTCGAGCCTCAAATCGACACAACAAAAACATTCAAATGGTAGCTAAGCATTTAAATATTCAACCAAATCAACAAACACAAGGAAATAATAGAACCCATCAACAATTAATTAAAATAAAGATCAATCCATCACAAACTCATCTAATCCAATCCCTAGAATAGGGAAATTTAGCTAATCATAATGAAAAGTAAATATCCACCAACAAAGATAAACAAGAAAGAAAAACAAGAAAACAAGAGATTCATAGACAAATCCTTGGTGATCTTGAGCTCCAATCTTGAGATCCTTGTTGTCTGTTGGTCCCAAGACGGGTACCTTGGTGTAGAGGGGGGGTGAATATACCAAGGTTTAAAAACTTTTCCAAGTTAAAACTCTCTTGAGAGAGCCTGCTGTGTTCGACTCAGCTGGATGACAGCTTGAGTGACACAGCTGGCTGTGAGAGTGTGTGCGGAAGTTGGTGGGTTTGGTAAGTCCGTCTGTTGCTTCAAATTATATTGCAAAGCTCTGTTTCACTTTTCGGTTAATCAGTTTATGCAACTTGAAATGTATGCTCATGAGGGGTTAGTAACATGCATAAAACAAAGCGATAAAGAACAAAGCAATTTTAACGTGGTTCGGAGTAACACCTCCTACGTCCACGACCAGATTCACTGGTAATTCACTACCACTTGGTTTCCAAGTACCAAGCAACTTCACAACTCTAACCCGAGCTATGTTCCAACAGTTTGCGGGTACTGTCAAGCCTACACCTTCAGTTTCCGGGTACTGAAGAACCTAACCACTCGAATTACACGCTTCGAGCAAGCGTACCTTTTACCTAACCTTTTTAGGTTTGGGTTTGGGTTTGGGTTTGGGTATGGGTTTTCCAACTATGAACGAGTTCTTACAATGAAGAACAAGGAGTAAGATGAACTCGTTCAAACTAGGCTTAAGATATTTATTCTGATCAATTCTGCCTATGACTGAATGTGTGAACAACTAAGAACACAGCTGACTGGCTGGGTGTTCTTGAAAGATATGGCTTTGAAGATCGTTGTTCATCTTTTTGTTTTGCTCTTTTATTTCTTCAGTCGTCTTGCCAGTCCCCTCCTTTCTTTAATGGTGAGGAGATATATATAGGTGGAGATTCAAACTAGCCGTTGGAAGAGAGCCGTTTGAATCTTACCTACTCTCATTGACTTCTGCCCTTTAACCTACGAAGTAGGTATGCATCTGCAGAGGCTAGTTCTTCTCTGAATTGACTGCGTCAGATAAGATCTTCTGACATCGGGATCTTGTCTTGGAGAAGGTCTTCGTCTTCGAACTGCTAAGCTTCTCTGATGTGTCTTCAGCGGCTTGGACTCTGCTGCGTCTTGACTCTGAGCTGTGTTTTAGACCTATGTTGTATCATCGTCCTGAGCGGTGTCTTCAACCTGAGCTGTGTCTTAGATCTGAGCTGTGTCATCGACACAAAGCTGGATCTTTTACACTGAGTTGGGTCTTTGACACTGAGTTGGGTATCCGTCACTGAGCTGGGTCTTGATACTTCAGGATCTTTGACTCTGCTTGGTCTGCTTAACTGAGTCTGCTCTGCTGAATTCTTTAAAGTTGTCTGCTTAGCTGTGTCCGCTTCATTGTATCTTCTGCAATGTCTTCTGCTGTCTTCAACTGCTACCTGTAAACTAAGAAACTCTATAATCTCAAACAAGTGAGCTAAAAAACTCTTAGGCTTATGCAATCATCTATTCGGTTGGGGTCAGCTGGGTTTTGGTATCAAATCAAAACTCTATTAATTTTCCCAACAATTTCTCTCTTTTTGATGATGCCAAAACCTAACTAAGAAAAATAATTTACTTCCCCCTTAACAAACAAACGGGTTTTCAAAAGTTTAAACATTCACAGCAGGAAAATCAAATTCAGAGTTCAGTGCCTGGACAAGGAGTTATTGTCATCAGGGTGAGCTTGAGATAAAATCGAGCTTTTCATTAATAAAGGATATTTTACAATTTTACAAAAGAAATTCAAAAGACAGAATTCCCAGATGGCTGGGTCTTCAACTGAGCTGCTTCCTTTGCTGCTGATTCTTCAGTCTCTCTTCTTCAAGCTGTTCATCTGTTCTCAACCTGTACCGGTTGAAGATCATCCGTTCCAGCTTCCTATATTCTTCTTCATTACTTACCTTGGAAATTTTTCTCCTGATTGCCCATTTATTCACTTCTGCGATTATTTGCGATTTGTCAGGGAAATCGGTTCCAGGTATCAGTGGAGGCTGGAGATCATATAGCTGGGGAGCAGAGAATTGGATCTTTGCGGTCTCTGCAGCATTGAAGAATGCTTTCGCAGTCATCCTATCTTGATGAAAGAGCTCATTTAGATGCATCTTGAAAGCTGGAGGCGTATTTGGGTAGGCTCCCAGATAGTAGTAATCTTCAATGAACTCGAATTTTGTATGTTCCCAGTCGTCGTTTAATTTTTCTGGGATCCATTCATCTATTCTTCTCCAGTTCATTGGCATCTGAGTCTTTTTCTTCGATGCTCTGATGTTTGCTCTTTTCTTCTTCTGCTTCTTTTCTTCAGCATCGAGCAAGCTTTCCTTTTTCTTCTGCTACTCTTGAAAGTTCCTCATCTCTTGTTTTTGTTTATTTACAAAGTTGCAGAGCCATTGAGTATCATTCATTTCTTCTGGCTTGGCTCCGCTAGCTTTGGCAAGAGGGATGATCATTTTGCTCCATTTTCCTCTCCATCCAGCTGGTTCTTCTGCTTCCAGCTCAGCAACAACTTCATCAATCTCAGACTGCAGCACTTGGATTTTATCTTCAGCTACAGCTTTTCCTTTGCCTGCCCTTGATGTTTTTCTTTTGTCATTTCCTTCCTCTTTTCTTTCCCCCTTTTTGGCATTATCAACAAGGGTGGAGGATAGGTTGACGATTGTCTCATTTAGCTGGGCCAGGGTTTTGTCAACTTCAGCAAGCTTGGCTGTGTTGTCTGTTATGACTAGATTGAGCTGTGTTGAGCAGTTACTTCCAGCTTTGAACTGAGTGTCCAGCTCCTTGTAGAGGTTGAACAGTGTTTGTATGTCAGTTCTGTTGAAGAGCGTTTGTTTTTGAAGAGCTGCCATCTGGTTGGATAGGACGCTGAAGCTGCTTTCCAGTGGAGCTTGAAGTTCTGAAATGATCTCAGGGACTCTCTTTTCTAGATGAGTTGTCTGATCAATGCGTTGAGAAGCGAGAGATTGTTTGAGATCTTGACTGGTGCTTTCCTGTAGATTCTGGGCAAATCTGTGAACTTCATCAATGGACTGTCCGTTACAATGGACTTGTCATTCTACAGCTGGGATGCGCAGAAGAGTGTCAACATTTGATTTGAGTCTATCCTGGTATAGGATTTCCTCAAGTTGTTTGGCTATTTCTTCCTTCATTGCATCAGAAATCACGACATAGGAATCTGTTTGAGTCTCGGATTCGACTTGGCTGGGTTTGACTGCCTCGATCTTGACCAGTGAGCGAGTGTCATTGGCAATTGGACTAGGTGGGGCAGTTTCTGCGGGCTCAACTATTGCAGAAGTTGGCTCGTTTTCAATCACCATTGCCTCAGCTGTGTCGGTATGTACAGCTTCCTTGGCAGTCTCAACTGGAACAATCCAGCTGAGAGTGTGGAGGTAGGAGTTGGCTCTCGCGATTACCTCCTCAGATGGAGGTACTTCATCTTGCTTAGTCTTCTGGATAAGATTTTGAATCAGTTCGTCTTGATGCATGAATGCATCCTGAAGACTTCCAAATTCAAAGATCTCTTGCAGAGCTGCTTCTTCGGCTTTGAGCTTAGCGAAGGAATAGAACTCCACCAGTTTCTCATTTGTGTACCAAGTAGTCATCTTGGTAGCAAGGTAAAATTTGAAGTCGCTGACGGCGACTAGTGCGGCGGGGAGTGAAACTAGAGATGGGTATTGTTGCAGTGCGCTTTTTAATCCTTGAAGTCTGAGGTCATCGAACCTCATGATAGTAGCAGCACGTGCAACGGTTCTGGGACTGAGGATTTCAACTTCCTCGGAAAAAGTGGGGCTTGAAGGTTCAGCTTGGTTTTCATTATCCAGCTGCGAAGGAGCGTCAGCTGGACAGGGCTCTTTAGGTGAGCTGGGAAAATAAGAGAGTTCACCTTGGGAGTCAGCTGGTTGTGAAGAAGTTTCAGCCAACTGAATATCTATATGTTCTCTTATAGGAGATGGTTCTTTGGGAGGAGAGCTGGGTGCTGAAAATTGGGTGTGATGGAGCAGGGAGGTTTCAGGTACTGAAGAAATGAAAGGGGAAACTGAGATGTGTACCTGAGGATGGAGTGGAAGGAGAGGAGATTGTTGAAGAGGGATTCCAGCTGATGTAAAATCAATTGAAGCGGGTTGTGAGGATGCTTGAAGAATTTGGCGAAGGGGAATAACATCCTCTGGGTCTGGGTCAGGAACCACTATCTGTGATTCTTCAGCTTCTCGTGATGTAATCACGAGCTCCCTTTCATTGTCTGAGCTGGAGAAGATCCTTGAGCTGTCTCCTCAGTGACTGGTATCCACTCAGTTTTCTTCTTTTGAACAGGGGAGGCTGTGGGAGTGGATTCCGATCCAGTTGGCTCAACAACTGGTTTCTCTGCTGCCTCCTTAGCTGGTTTGTTGGCTACCTTGAATTTCAGCTTCTTCTTGGCAGGTGGAGATCCAGCTGGCTGCGTCTCCTCTGATTGCTTCCTTTTTCTTGCTTGAGAGGGAGAAGCAGTCTGATGCTTTGCCTCTTGTACCCTCTTCTTTCCTTCAGGGGTTGCCTTCTTCAACAAGTCAGTGAGCTGACTTGGCTTCTTGAACAGTATTCTGGACACAGAAAATTCTTATGCGTCATGCCACTTCATTTGCCTTCCAGTAGAGTAGCTTTCTATTATGCACGCTACTTTGGTGCATAGATAGATTGTCTCCCTACAGCTGTACCGGGTGAAGCTGTCATCTTCAAAATGAATCTTTTTAGATTCCTTTTCCAATTTTTGCATGAAGTATGAGAACCAATCCACAGGGTCATTTCTGAGGATGGCTATCATCGGTTTCAGCTTGGGTATGTTGATCTCTCCTTGAGATCCAGCGATACAGAGGATGCACTTCTGGGTGACATCCAGAAGTAATCTGTACTTGGGCTTGAGCAGGAACTTGGACATGCTCGCCCTGTATGGTTCTGGCTTGAATAGCATCTTATCCAATTCGATCTGGATTTCTTCTCTGGTGTAATTATCTGGGGGAGCGGTCCCCAAGAGTCTTCAGGCCGAACAGCTTGTTCAACATCCGGTTGATGTTGATGTCAACGTCCCACGGTGTTGTATGTCCAGTCTTTTCCTTGATTTGCAGAGAGGCGTTGGAATGGAGTCGGTCATCACGGTTAGACATCTCTAAGAAGAACTCTGCCACTTCCCAGCGGAAGATATTCTTCGGTCTTGCAGTCGCCCACTGCAAAAGTCCGGCATTTTTTATGAGATCCAGAACTTCCTGGAACTCTGAGTTCTGGTAGTTCTTGAGAGTTAGGCAACTCTCAAAATGAAGTTTTGACATCAAGTTCTCAGTCTGGCTTGCTCCTGGTGTCGTCTTCTTTGGTGCCATGATTTTCTTCTGTTGCAAGAGGTTTAGAGATACGAAGATGCTTGGGAGCGTATTAGCAAAAAGAAAATTAAGAGTCTAAGATATGAATTTCAGATAAGTATAAGCGATATAAAATATATCAATTGCCCATTTTGATTAATGGTTGAGATCTTGGCAATTGTATTGAAGATATGCGGCTTAGAGAGATTTGCACAACACGTCCCATGACGTGTGAATATTGAGTGTAGGTCACGCGCGCATGAGGTAGTCGAAACGGTCTGACTTCTGACTCAGTTCTCTCGAACTACAGTATTCTGCATGCTTTTCATTAAATGTGATGGGATGGATAGCTTGCAGAATAATCCATTTAAGGAATGTTTGGATGTTTGAATTAAATTCAAATAATTTTATCCTTACATAGCATATTCCAACGAGAAATATAATAAACAAAATCTACAGACCCGTCAGCTGATCATTGTAGTCAGCTGATACCACTGCTGTGTTCTCCTCTGCTTGATTGAAAGTTCTCCTCAGCTGAGTATCTGGTGATTAGCTTGATGTTTCTTCAGCTGAGTTCCCTTTAGCTCTTCGATTGTTGTCCAGCTGAGCTTTATCTCCTTTTAGCTGGATAATCCTTCTGATCTGAGCTTTTTGGGATCCATCTGGGTTTGTTCCCCCTCAGTTGGATGAACTTTTCTTTTATTCGGATTGAGCCGTCATGGATTCCTTCAGATGTTGATAAATCTCTTGGATGATGTCAGCTAGGTTAGTGAGTCATCTTGATTACTCTGTTGGATCAGTTTTCCCTCCAGTTGGTGACTCCAGCTGAGTCTATCTTGGTGAGTGCATCCTGCTGGGTATTCTACTTGATTTTGCTTGATTCTTTCCAGCTATGTAGAGTTCCCCCTTGATTTGATAGTAGGTGGCTTTTTCTTCAGCTGCATCCTACTTCCTTTTAATGAACGGATTTTCTCACCATCGGCTCATTTCTTGGATGAGGTCTCAGTTTATATAGCAGGTAGTCAGCTGTCTCAAATTCAGCTGATTCATATGCTGCTTCTTTATTCTTCTCTCGAGACCATTGTGCTCAGATGTATGACTGGCTGCATCTTCAGTTATGCATCCAGCTGTCTTTACTTCACAGCTGGTCCCAGTCAGCTAACTGGGTTTCTTCATTTTCTTTGCTCATTGTTCAGCGCTCCTTGTTGGTCCTTCCCGATTGAGCTGATTTATCTTCTTTCTTTGATTGAGCTCTAAAGGCTATCTCTATTGCTTTGGGAGTTAGTTTTGTTTCATTCATCTGGCTAGATGATTCTTCTTCTTGTGACCCCCAGATCAATTTTGTTGATTGCAGCTCTTGGACATTCTTCTGAGCATTCATCAGATATTGTGATGACTTTGGTGGTTGTCTATCATGGTGTCATATATTCTGAGTATGAGACGTTCTAAATCGTCAATCAGTCTTTCTGTACTTCTCAACTTTTGGTGGCTTGAGACGATTGCATCACAGTCCATCTGGTTTGCTGCTGAGTGAAATTCCTCTCTCCAGTGCTCCAAGATACTTTGATATCTTGTTCTTCGTACCCCCAAGTCATGGAGATAATTCCTATAACATTCGCATCTCGGACAAATGTCTGGATTCATGATTTCTCAAGAGCTCCTTTATTGAGAGATTCCTGCACAAGGGATATTTCAAGACAGTATGCAATATAATGATTTTAAAAAGATTTTGAAACTTTGAAGGATCTGTTCAGGTGACCACTATCAGCAATGAAATGCTGACTTGACACAGATACAGTGATCTTTTGAACCACTGCTCTGATACCAATTATTGGTCCCAAGACGGATACCTTGGTGTAGAGGGGGGGTGAATACACCAAGGTTTAAAAACTTTTCCAAGTTAAAACTCTTTTGAGAGAGCCTGCTGTGTTCGACTCAGCTGGATGACAGCTTGAGTGACACAGCTGGCTGTGAGAGTGTGTGCGGAAGTTGGTGGGTTTGGTAAGTCCGTCTGTTGCTTCAAATTATATTGCAAAGCTCTGTTTTACTTTTCGGTTAATCAGTTTATGCAGCTTGAAATGTATGCTCATGAGGGGTTAGTAACATGCATAAAACAAAGCGATAAAGAACAAAGCAATTTTAACGTGGTTCGGAGTAACACCTCCTACGTCCACGACCAGGTTCACTGGTAATTCACTACCACTTGGTTTCCAAGTACCAAGCAACTTCACAACTCTAACCCGAGCTGTGTTCCAACAGTTTGCGGGCACTGTCAAGCCTACATCTTCAGTTTCCGGGTACTGAAGAACCTAACCACTCGAATTACACGCTTCGAGCAAGCGTACCTTTTACCTAACCTTTCTGGGTTTAGGTTTGGGTATGGATTTTCCAACTATGAACGAGTTCTTACAATGAAGAACAAGGAGTAAGATGAACTCGTTCAAACTAGGCTTAAGATATTTATTCTGATCTACTCTGCCTAAGACTGAATGTGTGAACAACTAAGAACACAGCTGACTGGCTAGGTGTTCTTGAAAGATATGGCTTTGAAGATCGTTGTTCATCTTTTTGTTTTGCTCTTTTATTTCTTCAGTCGTCTTGCCAGTCCCCTCCTTTCTTTAATGGTGAGGAGATATATATAGGTGGAGATTCAAACTAGCCGTTTGAATCTTACCTACTCTCATTGACTTCTGGCCTTTAACCTACGAAGTAGGTCTGCATCTGCAGAGGCTAGTTCTTCTCTGAATTGACTGCGTCAGATAAGATCTTCTGACATCGGGATCTTGTCTTGGAGAAGGTCTTCGTCTTCGAGCTGCTAAGCTTCTCTGCTGTGTCTTCAGCGGCTTGGACTCTGCTGCGTCTTGACTCTGAGCTGTGTTTTAGACCTGTGTTGTATCATCGTCCTGAGTTGTGTCTTCAACCTGAGCTGTGTCACTGACCTGAGCTGTGTCTTAGACCTGAGCTGTGTCATCGACACAAAGCTGGGTCTTTTACACTGAGCTGGGTCTTTGACACTGAGCTGGGTATCCGTCACTGAGCTGGGTCTTGATACTTCAGGATCTTTGACTCTGCTTGGTCTGCTTAACTGAGTCTGCTCTGCTGAATTCTTTAAAGCTGTCTGCTTAGTTGTGTCCGCTTCATTGTATCTTCTGCAATGTCTTCTGTTGTCTTCAACTGCTACTTGTAAACTAAGAAACTCTATAATCTCAAACAGGTGAGCTAAAAAATGCTTAGGCTTGTGCAATCATCTACTCGGTTGGGGTCAGCTGGGTTTTGGTATCAAATCAAAACTCTATTAATTTTTCCAACATTGTCTTCTTCCCAATTCTCCCCCAAGTACACTTTCTCTCTCTAGGTTGTTGGGTGGAAGGTGAAGATGGTGGAGATGTGTGGAATGGTGGGTAGTTAGAGAAAATGGAGGCTAAGAATTGGGGGTATGTCTTGATTGGTAGGGTTTGAGTTTTTGATGGGTATTTATATGTTTTACAAGTGGGAGAAACGATTTGGGAGTCAAAAATACGAAAATATAGGAGAAAAAATTAGTCAAAAACGTGTGTTTTGGGCGTAAGGAGACACGCCTCGCGCGGTCACTCGGCAACCCGCTCCCGAAAGCACAATTTTTCTTCTTTCGCGCTCGGTTTGTACCCCGGCAGAGTGTCCCGCGCGCCCAAGTCGCGCCCGGAGGCGGTTTTTGTGTATGATCCGCGCGGCCGCGCGCCAAGGTCGCTCCCGGCTGCGCACCTTTTTCGTTTCGGCCCATTCTCCCTCGTCCGAACTTCGAATTGACCTCCGTTTTTTCCCACGTTCTCGTATCGAACTCCCTACGATATTCCAAGCTCCTTTCACTCTAATTTGGTCTTCATTTTCCTGAGATTTAATCAAAACTACCAAACAAGTGTGAAATCTTCACAAAACAACACTTTTTGCAATAAAGCTCAAATCATGCATGGTTTTCTTTGAATAAATGGCATCAAATGCACCCTAAAAAACGTGAAAATCCATGTTTGTCACTCTCTCGCATTGTTTGGAGCAGTGGTTATATTCTCTTTCTTTTCATCATAAATCTTCCATGCCCCTCTCGAATAAATTTCACAAATTTAAATTTTTAAATTTATGGATTGAATTATTACAGCAGACAACAAGCAAGCTTTAATTGTTGTCTTATTCATGGAAGTTGGAATGTTTGTCCTTTAAAACTGATGTTTCTGAAATGTATAATGCTAACTCTGCAAAACTTTGTTTAGTTTGATGATTTCTCATGTTAAGATAATGCAACTATTTGGCAGAATATATCTAGGATTATTAACTGGTGATTAGAAGGCAAAGTTCTTCTTAATCAATAATCATGTACTTGATATATCTATATCCTCTGCCAATAATAATGTGAGCTAATCAGAGTTTGAAAACCAGTTATAACTCAGAAGTTGAGTAGGAAAGACTGCCAATGTTCTTCTTGCCATGTTTAACAATAATCAAACATGCCAGAAGCTTCGTAAGCTGAGCAGTAGTGGAAGGCTGCATTGCTCTGCAATGCGCACAAGAATGCAAGGGGAACCCTCTACTCTGATTTATAATGGGATCAATGCTCACCTAAAAAGACTCAACTATTAGCAAACAAATCAGGTACCATAAAATAAATAAAAACTAAGTTTCCATCTATTTGCAGTGAAAGGTTATTTATCTTACCTCCAATTGGGCAAGATTAAACTACAAATATAACAACAAAATACAATGTAAAGAGTATGCATTCAAGATTAGGACTAGGGTTCACAACTATTTTTTTTATCGAATTAGGTTCTTTTGGGCACGACTTAACGCCAAATAAGACATCCAAGAAAATTCCCTTTGCAGACCATGCATTGAAATATCAAGGGTTAGGGCTAGGGTTTATGTACCTGTGTGTGACGATGAAGTTTGACAGCTGCCCGCCATTATTTCGTAAATTAAACACTGAAAGCAAATGTATTTAACTCAAAATCAAGATTCAATCCTGTAAATTTGTCATCACATAAAAGTCACACAAAAAACGGACAAAAATGAGTAAGAAGAAACCATTACGACATTACCTTCGCCTTTCAAGTGTACTGGATATTCTATAAGCGGCGGCGGACCCCGACTAATGGCTTCACCGGAGATCAAAGAACAAGGAAGAGAAGAAACAACAAAGGAGAAGGGGCGCGAATTTCATACGTTGTTGAATGAATTTGAATTGGGTGGGGTAATTAAATCTTAATTAGAGCAAAATGACTGGAAATGCCCTCCACCACCGCCAAATGTAAGGGCAAATCGGACATTTCAAGTGTCTATGCCGAAAATCTGTAAATTATACCGGCGCAAAACTCCTCGCCGAGAAAATTAAAGCTTCTTCAAGAAGCTTGGTGACCTCGGTAATCTCGCTCGACTTAGGCAGCCAAGCATCGCCGCACTGAAAAATGGAAAACTGAGACTTCCGTTGTCGAGATGCCGGATTTCGGCAGGTATGGTTCCGTCGATTCGGAAAAAGTCGTCGTCAGCGAGATTTTCATCGGATAAATAGGTGCCCAGTGGAAAACGACGGGTGCCGGTGAAATGAGGTGGGACCATGGGGTAATGATTGACATAACCGAGAAGTTAACGTCGGTTCCTTTAAAAGCCATTTAAAAAAATATTAAATTAAATTCGGGAACACGTGGCACGCATCTAAACTGCCCGTGTAATGCACTTAGGTGCACCATAGTCGCTACCTATTATCTCCATCTCTAACCTCGATTCTATGATTTATTCGACTCCGCCGACCTACCTACTAGTTGTTTTGCTCTCATCATTTTCTTGAAAAAACACTACTCAATATTCTTACAAAATCTTTTGCAGTGGAAGCAAGATATATAGAAATGAGGTTCGCCTCATTACTCCTCGCCGTGCTCTCCCTCCACCTAACTGTGGCGCCTGCGCAAGCAGTATCTTTGTCCAAGCCCGGTTGCCGAGACAAGTGCGGAAACGTCGTCGTTCCGTACCCTTTTGGCATCGGCATGAACTGCAGCGCTGATATACCTTTCACCATCATCTGCAACGAAACTTTTAATCCCCCTAGACCATTTTTCATGGTGGAAAGAGGATTCCAACAAGTGGTAGAGCACCAAAACAGTTACGGCGATGCAGTCAGTCTCTCCCCTCAACTGCTCTAGAGAGAGAAAGCTGCTGCAGCTGGGGCGACCTGTGGCCGGATTTTCTTTCGCCAGCATCTACAACAGATTGGTCGTTGTTGGCTGCCAGAACGTCGTTTCTCTCCTTCCTTCCTACGGCGAATGCAACCCGATTTGCGGAACCTCACCCATCTGCAACGGAATAAACTGCTGCCAGAACATGATCCCGCAGCGGGAGAAAGAAATCGAGTTCTTTTATAGAAACGTCGAAGCAGATAACAATGCTCTCAGTTGTGGTTATGTGCTCAATGAATACACGAATTACACCGGCTTACATAACTTATCGTCTCCGGTTAGCCTGTCGTCAGAGCTCCGTACGCCTCTGGTGCTCGAGTGGGAATTCGACATACCCAGCGCCACGGCGCTGCAAGGAGGAGTTCAGTGCGAGAAGAATGGAAATAATAGCAGCTCAATGAGCACTACAATATGCTCTTGCAAATCGGGTTATGAAGGCAATCCTTATTTAGGCTGCCAGGATATAGACGAGTGCAGGAATTCATCGTTGAACACGTGCCAAAACGGGTGTTTCAACACGGATGGTTCTTTCTTGACGTGTGTTGAAACTCGAGATAGTGACAGACCAAAAGCAACAATCATCGGTATCGTCTGGTGTTGGTGTTGTCTAAAGTTGTGAGGAAAAGAATCAAGGCAAACCGCAAGAAGAAGTTCTTCAAGAGAAATGGTGGATTCTTGTTGCTCGAGAAAATCAAATTCTTCGAGTCGAAAGAATTGGCACTAGCCACTGATTGTTATAACGAGAATCTATAAAGGGATGGGAGGATTGTGGCGGTGAATCCGATATTCAAGAATTTGTTAATGAGGTCGTCATAGATATAGCTAGTGAAGATTCGTGTAAGAATCGCGGCAGGCGCACTTGCCTACTTGCACTATTCAGCATCAGTTCCTATCTATCATGCAAAGCTTTCGGATTTCGGGATTGATGAAACTCACGTGACTACGAGAGTGATGGGGACGTTCGGGTACATGGATCCGGAGTACTTCCAGTCGAATCAGTTCACAGGTTTTGGCGTGGTTGTGGTACGGTGGAGCTTCTAACGGGGGAGAAAGCGGTCACCGCAGCAGCTAAGGATGAAGGAGGGAGGAGTCTTGTCGCGCAGTTCTTGCACTCGATGGATGGGAATAAGTTATTCGACATTCTTGATCTCGAATAAGAGAAGGCCGACGATAAAGGAAGCAGCAATGGAGTTGGAAGCTGTCCAAATGGGGAGAGGAGGCTTGAATCTGCAATCTTGTGATGAAGAAATGGATTTACACAGGATTGAGGTTATGATTCTTCATCAGTCTCGGACACTACCACTTTTAACACGACTGCAGAGTCATCGGAGTTTCCTCTTCTGTCATGAACTCAAGTTTTTCTATCTTTGTGGTTGAGTTTTGTAATAAGATCTAGACAAGAAAAGGTCGAGGTATGGGGGGTGAATTTACAAGTGTTTGCCACTACAAAATATTTGCAATAATATCGGACAGGTTTCAGAGCTGCAACAACAAATTTGCAATAATAATCGGACAGGTGTTAGAATATGAGAGGCTACAGTAAAAAGTTGCAATAATAATCGGACAGGTGTCAAAAAAATTACATTTATAGGCCCAAATTATTTTGGGCCAGCAATATTCCATACTTTGGCCCATGCGTGATCGGACCTGCTCAAATGTGACAGTAAAATATAACAATTGTTAAAGAAAATAAACCGACTTTAGATGAGCCGAGTTACTCTTAAATTATTTGGGTCTGAGCTCGTGTAGCGAAGTTCATTAGTTAAATAAATAAAGTTTGAATTTGGTGGTTTTCAACTTATTAGCTCACGAGCACACTCGAAGTGATTCAGGATGAAAATATAGAAAAATTAATTAGATTAAAATTATATTTATACTAGTAAGTATTAATAAAAATTAGTAAAAATCCGTCTTTTTAGGTATATTTGAACCGTCTCATTGGTTCATGCTAAATCGATATCTCTAATCTTTGTCAATGTATATATTATCTAGAAATCACTAATCGAGGTTTTTAGAAAAACATGTATGAAAATGAAAAGGATTCATGTAGACATGTTGATTAAATATATTTATTTAGTCTTCATAGGGATTTTCATTTACAAATTTTTTATAGATTATTATATATGAATTAAGAATGTATAATATAAAAATTTATAATAATACATTCCGAAATTGTTATTATTTTAATATGTGTTATAGAACAATTAATTAAATAGAGGACAAGATAAATATGAGATGTGATTAATAGATAAACATGTGATATTTGAAGAATATGAAATTAATAAAAATTTAATTGATAAAAATAAATATTAGAATATATATGAATTAAAATTAGACAAATTACCAGAATAAAGGAAAATATAGATTATTATATATGAATTAAGAATGTATAAAATAAGGATGTATAATAATACATTATGAAATTATTATTATTTTAAGGGGGAACTCTTTTTAAATACCAAAACATAAAAGAAATAAGTTATATATCCTCATTCATAAAACTAGAAGTTTTTAATACCAAAATGAGTTAAAAGACTAAAATAACCTTACTCATCCACTAAAAGACAATTTTTTTTAAAAAAAAAACAGTAACAAACAAACCTTAACTAAATTCAAAATCGACCCCCCTCTCCCACCCCAAGTCTGTCAAAGTATCGACCCTCAACCCCACTCTTTCTCTATCTCAGCTCGAATCGTCACTCTTCCTCTTCCCCACGACTGCTACACTCGACGGTGATGATATGGATCTAAGCACCACTGAATCCGACCAATGGTGGTGGATGTCGTGCCCTAGATGCTTGCACACGATGGCTGCACACGGTGGTGCTCCACCGCGTGCACCATTGTGTGCAAGACAGATGCAGTGCAATCTCTTTGTGTTTTGTGTTATTGTTTCGTTTCAGCACTCGATCATTGTCCTTATGTTATATATGTTTATATAGTGAATGTTTATGTATATCTTGTGCTGGATGATTAGAAAAAACAGGTTTCACAGCAGTTTGGGAGTTCACAACCACACGGTGGCTGCACACGATGGGCTACGATCGTGTACATACTACCCACGATGTATAAATGTGCACACGATCAGGTGCACCACCGTGGGCACGGTGGTGACCTGTGTCGTGTGCACATGAACTCACCATTTAGGTCATTTTGATTCTTTGTGTTATCGATTTAGATGTTTTATGATTATCTTATAGCTTGTTTAAACATTAATAACTACACAACACCTCCTCCAAACGCATACATATATCCTTCATCTAATTAATTATTATATGAACCACTTCGTATAGATAATGATATGAACTTATATACTTATATCTTGAAATCTAAAGACTATACACAATACATAATGGATTTTGTTAATTCAATAGATAACTTCACAAACATGTATATTGTTAGCAAATAATTGTTCATAGATACTAAATAACATGTAAATTGGTGATTTAGTATGAATATTAATGTAAAATGGTACATGTTCTTAAGCACACGGTGCATCACACAACCGTGCCCACAATCGGTGTGACCATCGTGTGCACGTGTGGTGACTCGGTGGCTCCACACGATGGTATAAAGAAGGTATGCAGCTAAATTTTAACCATTGAAATCTTTTTTACGCTCAGTTCATAAGCACACAGTGGCTGCACACGATGGTCTGTGACCGTGTGCAACTACCGTGGGCACGGTAACTGCACACGATCGTTGCACACGGTCGCGACCCATCGTGTGCAGCCACCGTTTGCTTATGAACTGAGCGTAAAAAATGATTTTTATGGTTAAAATTTAGCAGCATACATTCTTTATACATCCAGAAATACGAACACAGTGCTATTTGATCTTCAACTTCTTCTCTTTTCGAAGTATCATGAGATTTTTAGATGGATTTTTGGAGACCCATTTGTCAAAATTGCTCTCGTCATTTTTACTGTGTTTTTTCTTAGAAATTGTTGCTCATTTATATAGATAGAGATATAGTGTTATTAAGTTATTGAATATTAATGAGATCAACAACCTCCATTACAAAGAATGAATTGAAGTTGTTCAAACTGTAGGAATAAAATTGAAAATTGAATGCCAAGATTTTTTTTCCCAGATATTATTTGCTTAGTTTTCGGTTATTTTTTAAGAAGATGACTGAAATTTATTTTTAAAAAAAAAGTAAAAAAGAAGATAAGTGGAAATATTACCTTTATGAAGGGGTATTTTAATCTTTTGACTCATTTTGGTATAAAAAACTTATACTATTATGGATGAGGATATATAACTTGTTTTCTTTATGATTTGGTATTTAAAAATACATTATCTCTTATTTTAATATGTGTAATAGACCAAATTAATTAAATAGAGGAAAAGATAAATAGTAGATGTGATTAATAGATAAACATGTGATATTTAAAGAATATGAAATTAATAAAATTTTAATTAATAAGAATATATATGAATTAAAATTAGACAAATTACCAGAATAAAGAAAAATCTCAACAGAGCACTGTGGAGGGGGCAACTTTGTTTTCATATTAATCTAGCTTGTAATATAAAATCCTAAAATTAATACTCATATTTATACTAATATCTATAATTATATTATAAATTATATATATAATATTTTGTTATCTTACATATATATAAATAGGTTTGGGTAGCGGGTACTCGTAGGTTTTCAAACCCATCACAGGTTTGAATGTTTCTACCCAAATCCTTCCCAAAACTATTTAATAATTCCCAAACCCGTTTCATTAGGGTTTGGTAGAGCCGGATACCTATAAAAATCCGACCCATTGTCATTCATAATTGAGCTTTAAAATACTTACTACACAAATATTAAAAAAATAGTTAATTCGGAATTTTTAAACAAAATTATGATATAATTGATTAAAATTATTTTAACAAAGTAAATTTGTTGAAATTGTTGTATACGTATAATTTTGAGGTATTAAAGATCACGTAATATCGTGTTTAGATTTCAAATTATTAATATATTAGTGTGTAGTCCGTCAAAAATCGACGGGTATTTATTTTTTTATTAAAATTATTAGACGTGATAGGTTTGGTAGTTATAGGAATTTTTTGTGAGGTGAAGTTTTTTAGTATATAATTAAATTCAAGAAAACCGTTAGTACTTTTTCCACATGTTTTCCTACATGTTTGACATTTTCCAACAGAGCTATTGACAGCTACGGAGCACGACAATTAATTAAACATGTTTGAATTTATATACTCATACCCATCTCAAACACATTTAAAAAGTTATTCAACAGCGTGTTCCAATATCAAAAACCCGTGTAGCAGTACCCGCTAATCTTCCCGCTTAAATTTATAAAATATCTTGATAATCATATGCTATAAAGTAAACATTAATAATAAAAGTTAAATTCAAACTATAAATTTTAAAATTATACGATCTACGAATCTCGTTTATATTTATATATACTTGTACATATCTCAAATCCGATTAAAAAGTAATTTTATAACATGTTATCTTCTCAAACTCTTATAGTGATACTCGCAAGTCTCGTTAGTTCATGTTAAATCGATATCTCTAATCTTTGCCAAAATGCGGAAAAAAATATGTTTACATCTTCAAGTTTTTTTGTTCTTTTCTTTAGCTACATATCCCACATTTGATTCAATGTATATATTTTCTAGAAAGCACTAATCGAATTTTTAGAAAAAACATGAATGAAAAATAAAAAGGGTTTCATATAGACATGAATGAAAAATAAAAAATATTTCATATAGACATGTTGATTAAATATATTTATTTAGTCTTCATAGAGATTTTCAGTTACAAATTTTCTATAGATTATTATATATGAATTAAGAATGTATAAAATAAGGATTTATAAAAATGCATCCGATATTGTTATTATTTTAATATGCATAATAGAATAAATTAATTAAATAGAGGGAAAGATAAATATTAGATGCGATTAATAGATAAACATGTGATATTTCAAGAATATGAAATTAATAAAATTTTAATTAATAAAAATAAAAATTAGAATAAATGTAAATTAAAATTAGACAAATTACCATAGTAAAGGAAAATCTGAACGGAGCACCGTGGATGGTGCAGCTTTATTTTCGTATTAGTAATAGATACTATGATTGCTAATTACTAAGTCTCTAGCTAACTTTATTTGTTATAAAAAAAGAATTTTAGTTAATATGTTATATTGCAAATAAAATATTTTGTATTTAAACAAAAATAAATACTATTCTAAATGTAAATCTAAATTTATAAAAGTTTGTTTATGCTCAATTAAGCTCGTGAACAATATTACATAAACAAAATTTATGGTTCGACTCATAAACGAGCCACGCTTTAACATAACAATGCTCAATTAGGCTTAGCTAGATTACACTCCTATATAGGGCTGTCAAATTTTCGGGCCGAAAAATATGAAGCACGACCCGAAAAATTATTTTATACATTATTTTATATGCACACTAGATTAAAAAAAAACACACACACAACACACAGTGACCATATTCAATTCTTTTGTTTGCTGAGACAAGACTTGACCTGTGTTTAATAACAATCAGGCAGGTGTCAGAATATGAGAGGCTAGAACTATATATTATGATGATTTATTGGAATATTTTTGGGTTATATTGATGAAGCTATTTTCACTTTTTCAATAGACTCGGGGATAAAACGGGAAAACCTAATCCTTCAAGCAAAAGCGTTGACATTTTAAATTAATCAATTAATCGCTAAAACGTTTCTTGCTGCAATTAAGTGACGTCGTTTAGGGGGTCTAATCTTGATTTGACTCGTGAGTTGTTGTGAGTTGGTTCATGAAAGGAAAAAAAAAATCAGAGTTAGAGTATGGTTTTTTTTTTTTATTACTTTTTAATTTTAAACCTTTATTGGTAGACACAAAGGGAAAAAAAAGAAAAACAAATAAATAATTTTTTTGTAAGGTAATAAAAAAATCATAAAAAAATATCGTATTTGTTAAATTTCTTGCTTGAATTAATCTTTTCGTGAAGGATATATAAATATGGCTAGCGGTTTTATTGGAGCATTTATTATGCCAGAAATTTTATTTTACAATTTACAATATTACAGTTCTTAGTTTTTTTTTTAGTAATAATCACCATATTTATCTACGTGTGTATCTATAATTAGGGCTGTACACGAGCCGAGCCGAGCCGAACACTAGCGTGCTCGAGCTCGGCTCTTTAGAAAATTCAAAGGCTCGAGCTCGGCTCGAGCTTTGTGTTTCGAGCTTGAGCTCGGCTCGACATACAATAACTAAGCTCGAGCTCGGCTCGCTAAATACTCGTTTAGATCGAGCTCGAGCTCGAGCTCAAGCTCGACTAGAACAAAATAAAAAATATAATATATAAAAAATAAATTATTTTTATTTATTATATAGTAATTATTTTTATTTATTATCAAATTACCATGAGCATTAAAAATAAAAATATATATATATAATAGTTAAAAAATATTAATTTGTTAATATATATAAATTAAATGTTGGTATTAAAAAATATTATAAATAAATAAATAAATATATATATATACATATATAATAATTAGAAAAATTCGGGAACATGTTCGTTTAAAAGGCTCGCGAACATGTTCGCGAGCTGGCTCGTTTAGTATCGAACTCGAACGTGTTCGCGAGCTTTTCAAGCCGAATATAAGTAAGCTCGAGCTCAGCTTGAAAAAATTATCGAGCTCAGCTCGATTAGTAAACGAACGAATGTTTTTCGAGCCGAGCTCCAAATAACTCACGAACCATTTGGCTCGTGTACAGCCCTATCTGTAATATTCCACAAGTATGTGGATAGTATATTTATGATTGGGCCACACTTAGGTGCAGTCGGACCTCGCCGTGCAATCCCTTATTTTATTTTTATTTTTTTATTAATTAATTTGATTAATATTAGATTATATCTAATTAGTAAAATATAAATTTTAATTAGACTTATAAATTCTTTTTTTTTTAGCATAAGATGAATTTCATTTCACGAAGAGGAGGTTACATCAAGCATGGCTAACCGCCGAATAGAAATTACATCAGAGCAATTGTTCAAAACGGAAAAGTTCGAATTACGAGCCAAATTGGCAATGTGATGGGCCACGGTATTACACTGTCGATTCACCCATTGAAAGGAAATGTGATCAAAATCCTTAACACAATGAAGAATATCCTCGACGATAGTACCCACTCTAGTTCTCGGGATCATACCATTAGAGAGAAGGGAAACCAGGGTCTGGTTATCGAGTTCAACAATCAGGTCTTTAATTTGCATTTCTCGTGCCAAACGAACACCTTGAAGACAGCCTAGCCCCTCAGCAACTTCAATGTTAGAGCAAAAAGGAATGAATTTTGACCACAGTTTAATAGTAACTCCTTCGTCATTTCTAAAGATTCCACCAACACCTGTGGTTCCATCCTTATCAATAGACGCATCAGAGTTGAGTTTGATTCTATTGGGAGGCTGCAATCTCCAGCTTGTTTGGGGTGACATCGTTGAAGGATTAGATGGAGATGGTTGGTTAGCATTCTAGAAGTCTAAGAGAGTTTGGAGAGCGATCCGGAAGCACTCCTGGTGTGTTGTGCTCATCTGTTGAAAAATCAAGATATTTCTAGCTTTCCAAAGAATCCATAAGAGGCACAAAAAAATATCAACAAACTCACTTGGTTTTCCTGATATAGTTGACATGATCCATTCCGGAATAGAGATGGGGGAGACTGGCTTTGTATCGTGAGGCGCATTGGACTTGCGTTCCAGAAAAATTTTGCCCAGTCACAATCTCTCAGAGCATGCTCGATAGTTTCCTCTTCAAGCCCACATTTTGGGAAGAAAGTGATAATATTGATGCCACGGTTAGAGAGCTTCACTCTTGTTGGGATAATTCTATGCATGCATCTCCAAGCTAATAATCGAATCTTGGAGGGAAGTTGGAGGTGACGGAACCATCGCCAATGCATTGTGCTATTGGATGACGAAGAGGATCTCGATGACAAAGCATTTTTAAGCTTCTTCGCCACCCAGTAGCCAGACTTGACTGAGAAATTTCCATCTTTTGTGAACTTTCACCGGAGGCAGTTTTCTTGATGTGGTTGGCCAACGGGGATTTAAGAAATTTTCCGAGCAACATCAATGGGAAAGTTGTTGAAGATTAGATGGTTATCCCACCATGTACCAGCCTCATTGAAAAGGTCACAGACAACTGCATCATCCTGCAAAAAGGAAACTAATTGGGGATGGGGGGTTAGAAAAATTGTATCCGACACCCACTGATCTTTCCAAATCCGAATAGATCGGCCATTGCGAATAGTCCAGCACAGACCATTTTTGAGAACTTGGCATTCCTTCAGCACACTCCGCCAAGTATAGCTAGGGTAGAAACCAGGGGTAGCATCAAGAAAACTCTTGTGAGGGAAATATCTTGCTTTCCAGCACTTAGCAATTAGAGAATTAGGGTTAGTGAGTATCCGTCAGCCTTGTTTCGCAAGAAAAGCTTGATTAAAACTTTCAAAATCTCGGAACCCCAGACCACCAACATCCTTTGAATCACAAGCAACTTGCCATGAACACCAATGGATGCGTTTTTCCGAATTACGTTGGCCCCACCAGAAGTTAGAACTGAGAGAATCAATTCTTTGTGTAATTGAGGCCGGAAGCATAAAGTAATTCATAGAGTATGAAGGAATTGACTGAGCCACTGACTTGATAAGAATAAGCTTACCAGCTTGAGACAAATTCCTGACTTTCCAATTTTTCAATTTTTTCTTGACTCTTTCTTCAATGATGTGAAAAATATCTTTTTTTGATCGACCCATCGAGGCCGGAAGCCCCAAATAATTCCCATGTTGTTCAACCCTGGGAATGCCGCTGAACTGACCGAGCTCACTCTTTCTATCTTTAGCAATTGCCTTGCTAAAAGCAATTTCAGATTTCTCAAAATTGACCCTTTGCCCCGAAGCATCTGTATACATCTTGATAATATCTTTGATTGTAAGGATTTCCTCTACACTTGCTTTGCCGAAGATGAGGCTATCATCGGCAAAGAAGAGATGTGAGATAGGAGGGGCGCCATGGCAAACTCTTGCGCCATGAAGAGATCCTTGCATTTCTGCCCTGTGAATCAAAGCTGAGAAAGCTTCAGCACAGATGAGGAAAAGATAAGGGGATAGGGGATCCCCTTGTCTGAGCCCTCGGGATGGGAAGAAAGGTGGTGAGGGTTTGCCATTGATGAGAACAGAGAAGGAGACCGAAGAAACGCATCTGCAAACACAATCAATGAAGCGACAACTAAAACTCATTTTTCAGATGACACTTACAAGAAAGGTCCATTCAATTCTGTCATAAGCTTTAGACATGTCTAATTTTAGGGCAAAAGATTCACGCCTTCGGGCTTTGTTGGTCTTCATTGTATGGAAAAGTTCAAACGCCAGGAGAGCATTATCTGTGATTAGGCGACCTGGAACAAAAGCAGATTGCGCCGAGCTGATGATATTTGGGAGGACTTGTTTGAGTCGATTAGCAATGCACTTGCAGATGATTTTATAGATGGCATTGCATAAACTAATCGGCCTGAAGTCCTGAGGTGATTCAGGCGCTTTCTTCTTTGGAATCAAGACAATATGTGAATAGTTAATAGCTCCAGGCGACGCACCGTGATTCAAGACACTGAGGGCAGTGGAAATAGTATCAAATTTCACATGTTCCCAAAATTTCGAATAAAAAAGAGTTGGCATTCCATCCGGACTCGGCGCCTTAAGGGGATGCATCTGATTAATGGCAGTATAAACATCATCTTCGGTGTATACTCTAGAGAGATCAATGTTCATAGCCTCTGTAACCTTTGGATTAATTGCTTCAAGGACTTCATCCACAAAGCAAGCATCCTCAGCTTTGAAAAGAGATTGAAAATAATCATTGAAAATTATCTCAATGTCTCTTTCATCATCCGTCCATGAGTTGTCCGGCCCTTTGATTCGTTTGATGGTATTTCTTTACTTTCTTCCGGAGGCGGTGCGATGGAAGAAAGCGGTGTTCTTGTCCCCTACTTTCAGCCATGTTGCCCGTGAACGTTGGCGCCACATAATTTCTTCTTTTCGCTTCAAGGCCTCAAGTTCGTTCTCAATTTCTTTAGATCTTCTGAAATTCTCTTCAGTAGGTTGGTCTCCTTGAATAATCTCAAGATTGTGGTGGAGGGTATTGATTTGTTTTGTAATATTCCCAAAATTCCATTTTTCCCAACTACTTAAAGAGGCACCCATAGCACAAATCTTTCTCCTGAAATCAGCAGGGCACTTTGCACTTTGAAGGCTTGTCCAATTATCTTTAACAACATTGTGGCACATCTCATCTTTCAGCCACATTGCTTCAAAACAAAATTTCTTCTTGTGGTGGAAAGTCTCTGATTACCGGTAGAGGTGCTCCAACGAATCAAAATAGGACAGTGATCAGACTTATACCTGACAAGATTCTCCACTTCAAATGAAGAAAATATTGAAGTCCAAGCCTCATTAGCTAAGAATCGGTCGAGGCGTTCTTGGATATTATCGGCTCATCTTTGTCCATTTGTCCAAGTAAAGTGATGCCCCGAGTAGCCAAGATCTTCAAGAGCACAATCATCAATAGCATTCTGAAAAGCCATCAACTTGGCAGGATTACGACTATTTCCACCAAGCTTTTCATGCGAGAAAAGAATCTCATTAAGATCTCCAAAACAGAGCCACATTTGGCTATTTTCTTCCCAAAGCTCTCGGAGTAATTGCCAAGTACGGTATTTTTCATTATCATCCGCCCAACCATAGATTCCTGTCAATTGCCAAGCAGGGATACCCTGTTGTTCCCGAGCCTCCGCATCAATATGGTGAAGAGAGCTAGTTTTGATAACTAAATCAATAGAGTCCTGCCATAACAAACACAATCCTCATTTTCTACCACCACCAGACAAATCACAATCAACAACATAACAATGAGAAAAACCAAGCTTCTGTAAAACAAATTCCAATTATGAGTGGGTCTGTTTCGTCTCCATAAGAAAGACAAAGTCGGGCTGCTTCAGATTTAATGTCCGTGTAAGCTCCTGAACTGTCGATGGGTTCCCAAGCCCTCGACAGTTCCAACTTAGGCCGATCATTGGGATCGGTGGGGCTGCACAATTGCAGCCTCCGCCGTTGGTTCATTAGAGACGCTAATAGAGAGACCTTTGAGACGTTTTGCTTCAGATTGTTCATTGGGAGGGTTGAGTTTGTCAGTTGGGAGAGGTCGTTTGCTTGAAGGGCTGAAACTCCTCGTAGGGGGTGTGGGTTTTGTTTTGGTTCGAGCGAGTCTTTTCCAGGCATTATTTTGCTTTGTTTTGGATTTTGAGGTAGCAGACAGGGGAGTTTTGTATGGATTTTTATTGGGGCTGAGTTTGAGGTTGATTTTGGATTTGTAATTTTTTGATTTTGGTTCAAAAGCACGGCAGAGGTGTTAGGGGTGTTAAGTGGCTTAACGGTTGGGTAAGAAGTGGTCAGCATCATTTTGGGGGGCTAGCTTTTTTGGTTTGGATGGCCTTAGGTGGAGAGGTGTGGGTTATTGGTGGCTGAGAGAGAGCCTCAGGTTCTTTGTGGTAGGATAGACGAAGTGGGGTGCGAGTGGGGGGTCGGTAATTGAAAGATTCGGATGAGTGAGATTGGGATTTGGATTGAGACAGGTTACAGTTGTTGGGGGGGAGCAGAAGGAGTTTTTTTAGGGTTATCTCTCGTTTGCCAAAGTTGTTGTCGCTTTAGTGGTGAAGCCTTAATTTCAGGACCATATGGCATAGATTGTGGGTTACATGCTTCATCAAATTCTGCCTGATCGCAAAACTTAAAAGAGTGCCCAATTAATCCACAATTAAAGCAAAAGGTGGGAAGAGATTCAAATTTAATAGGGAGCCATAAATGTTCTCCACCGACTGCAATTTGGAGTCCCCTTAAAAGCGGTTTAGATACATCAATGGCCACTTTAACTCGTATATATTTACCAAAGAGATCAACATCAGGATCAGCGCAGATAAATTTTCCAATCTTACCAGCAAGAGCTTTTGCAGATTTCGGGTTCATACGTATGACCGGTGCGTCGTAGAATCTTGCCCAGATATGTGCCTCGGATATCTGAATTGTGGACGGTTGTTCGTTCTCTTCTAGTGGGCGGATGAGAAAGAGATTTCCTTCGAAGTGCCATGGCTGATTTTTGATGACCCAACGCATTTCAGACTCTGCATTGAACCGAAACAGAAAGAGTTTGTTGGTCCATTCCCGAGCATCCAACCCTTTCTTTGTTTTCCATGCCTTACGCATAACATCCATTAGAGCAAAGGGATTAGCCGTTTTTCAGTAAGCAATCGTCCGACTAAGCACTTTTGGTACAGCTGAGTTGGGTTTGGGCCATCATCTGGTTCAATCAGGTCCAGATCCAAGATGTCACATGATGGGTCGAATTCTGGATCCATGAGGAACAGGTTGGTTTGAGGTGAGGTCAGCGAGGATGAGGGAAAGGATAGAGAAAGTTGAGGAAGAAGAAAGGAGATGGGTTGAGCAAAGAGAGAGATGGCGGGAGAAGGTGACGGCGGCCCACACAAGGAGGGAAAAAAGCCCTAACAGATAGGGAACAAAGCACTCTCGCTAGAGAGAGGAAATTAGACTTATAAATTCTGATTGATGATTAATAAATTCTAATTATATTTAATTAAATACTACTACTAATTACTTGAAAAAAAAAAAAAGTTTGACCGCACGACTGCAGTCACTGCACCACAGTTTTTGCCTTTATTCTTTTGTGTACCTAATTATAGTTATGTAGTAATATATAATATCATAAAATAAAATTTGAAATGTCATTATAAACCATAAAATCAACCACCACTAACTTAAACTTAGTGATGTGTGTCCGCCATTAGAGTATTCTTGACTTGTAATCCTGACACGTGTACAAATTTAGGTCGCCGACAAATTTCATTTCTGTACTTTTTTAGTTTCAATTAATCTTCGGCAACTTCTATTCATAAGTTTATATTGAATATATGATTAAGAATATTGAAAGTGTAAATCCATAATTTTTCATAAGTTAGTGAAAAAATAAAATAAAATTGTCTGGTTAAAAAGTTATAAATACTTTACCAAATATTTTTTTATAGTATTTATGGGATTTAAAAGTTATTTATGAGATACATCACTTTACCAAATAAAATTCCCATCACCGCAAAAACATAGTCAATTTAAATATGATGAAATTGATAAGAACATGTAGTTGTAGTGATGTTTGGATGTGGGAAATCTGGATGAAGACCCCGCAAATCCATACCACCAATATCCGCCCACTTTTTGATACCAATAAACAAAAACAAGTAAAAAGTTTTTTTATTTTTTTAGTTACAACCATATAAACAGTCACACAATACGGGAATAACAGCTGCGCTCCGTTTGAAAAGAATTAATCTCTCTATTCCGTTATTTTAATCTCATTTCTTTTGGGTACGGGTATTAAGGAGAAATGAATTAGAGATATAAAGTGTGTTAGTGAAGTTTTTAATTTAATACTTAAAAGGATACAGATAGTGAAATAAAGTGGATTCAAATAGTGAAATAAAGTGAGTAGTGAGAGAGTGAATAGTGAACGACACTAGAAAATGAGGGAAAGAATAGTGAAAGGTGGGTTAGTTAGGAAAAATAAGAGCCACATTCTTAATAACCCTTAATTTAGCCCCCAAAAAAAAAGACAATAATAACGGGACAATCCAAAAAAGAATACAATACAAGAATAAGGTGATGGAGGGAGTATAATATTACGAGTTTTCTTCTTTTTTTTTTCCTTTCTTTCAGTGAAATCAATATTATTGCGAGTTAATTATACGGAAGATCGAAAATTAAATAAAATACAAACCAACCGGGGGGGTCAAATAGACTTGTTTTCTTAAGTTGAGGGGGGCAACTTAAGCCTCTCAAAATAGTCGATGTGACTATTTGACCCGTTTGCACTTTTTTTATTATTTTTTATTTGAAGAAAGGGAATAAAGATCCTACCTTAATCTCTCTCCCTTACCTACAATATCACTTCAAGCATTTGATGCATGGCTGATATAAGTAGCACTACAAAGAATTCGCCGATTAGCAACGGAAAAAATCCTTTTATAAGCCCATGATATCCGTCATCATTTATAGTTAGCGAATCGTCGGAAAATTAGGAGAATTTTGAAGATAACCCCTATCACTACGACACTGTCGAACCCTTATTAAAAAATTTTGAAATTGGAGCCCCTATCAATACTGTTTTCTGCACACGCCATTAATTTGATATATTAATAGGTTTACCATCAATACTTTTAAATGTTGATATCATTCCTATATTTAACTAATATGAAATTTTAATTATGAAACCAACAAAACTATACTAAATCATGGGTAATTATGCATATTATGTATTTTTAGAAAACGAAGTACAACTCAATTAGTAAGATATTTTCCCATCAATTTGTAGGTTAGAGGTTCTAGTGATATGTGCGTGTATTGAAATTAAAAAAGAATAAATCTATGTAGCCACATTATGGTTGCTCATAATTTCATTTAATAATCAAAAAAATTAGTTTATTTAAAATTTTGGGTTCTAAATGACTTCTAATAATTAAAATATTTAATTTATACAATTTTATCTTGATATATTTGGATTTGGATGTAACATAAATCTCGATAGATATAATAAAGGTAATACAAAGATTTTTGTCGAAAAAAATAAAAAATATATATATATATTTACACTAATCATGATGGAATTTAAGTCAAAAATATAAACATTAACATAAAATATATAATCATACTTTTTATATGAATCAAATATCTAACAAAATTGGTCTATTTTCACTTAATCGACCAAATTATGACTAGCCACATTATGGCTAAATAGCATCACTGGTTAAAAAATATATATATATCAAAGTTCGGTTTCTTATAAAGGAAAGGAAAATGTAAACTACGTATTAACTATTAACAAAAAAGTGTCCAAACAAAAAGGCTACAACGTTTCTTTAAAAAGTGGATCCAATTGACCCTAGCAACCACTCAAGTGTTATTAGACATACATATTTTTTATTTAATTCTTCATTCTTTATTCTTTAGGGGGGTGTGTGTGCGCGAAAAAATCCAATGTTTTCTTGCAAATTTCGGATGAACGTGGTTGGGAATTTGTAAAAAGTTCTTGCTATTCATAAAGGACAAAAATATCAAAATAAAGCCATCATAGAATTGAAATAAATTATTTTGTAGTGAGACATGAGTCATGACAAGTTACGATGTGCAAGAGGGGTTTGGCTGGAAAGAGGCATATTGTAGTGGTTAGACCTTTATAATATTTTTCTAATTTCATTTCTTTTGTAAAGTATATATGTAATATGAACTTAGATCTTATAGATCTTCAAGTCAACATGCACACCATACATGTGACCAAATAAAGTCGGGAAATTAATTTCACGATAGTTATCATAATATAAGTATAAATTTCGCACGTAATGCTTAATTAATTGTTAATCCGAATTTTATTGGGATTTGTATTGGATGGCATATTCCATATTTCCATGGGCAGACTTTTTATTCGTTCGTTTGTTCTTATACGGAGGCTTAGCCTATCTTAATGACGTTAATTAATTAATTAAATTAATAGCACAGAATAATGCAAGTCGTGATACTTTGTGCACGCCCAAAGCAGCGGATGCGAGTATTTTTATTTTAATAAAAAAACATAAATAACTTGGGTTGATGGAATATTATTCTATATTTATTATCGAACTATTCAATGTAATTGGTGAAATTATGTTACATGGGACTAAAATTTAATTGAATATGTGTGTGTGTGTGTGTTTCACAATTTTAAAGCTCGTTCGAGTTGTAATATAGTAGAACATAAAATGTAGTAAAATAAGATCAAATTAATGTGTTTGTTCGATTGATGCTCATTAAAGTTACACAAACTAAATTAAAATTATACAAACTATTTTAAAATTAAGAAAAGTCAAGCAATAAACAATTTAGTAGTGATTTGTTGTGGTCCAATCAATTTGATTTTGATGCAAACCTCAAATTTTATGCTTTAGTGATAAACTAAGCCACATTAATTGGCCTGTGGTGCCATCAAAATTATTGTTGCAGTGCTGGCAAACAATTGATGTTGATTAACTAGGTGAAATAATAAATAAATTATTGTCTCGACACATCACATTCTCAACAAAAAGTAATAATTAAATCTACGACTATTTGGAAGTTCTCTGACCACTTTTTTATAATATATATTTTTTTTTTTGGTTTCATGTCACTATCATGCTTCTTTTGAAAAAGAAAACATACCCTCTTCGAAAAAGAAAAAAATGGGGGAAAAATTCGCAGGTGTAAAAGATTTCGGTAAAATAATATAATCGCTTATTGATTTGTAATTGCTATACGAAACAATAAGAAGGAACGGGCGGTAAGGAATAAACATTGATTCCACAAATTGGCCTAAAAGACTAAAAGTTGCAATATTTGGGTGAATCGAGTCATGTGGCACATGTGAATTCAGATTTTATATATATTAATAATTATTTTCACTTTAATTTAATTTAACCCTCAGCTACACCATGTGCTTCTTCTTTCAACAAAATCTTAGCTACTACCTAAACAATTGGACCATAATACCTTATCCTCATTAAACAATCATGAATTCAGCAAAAAATAAAATAGGAGTGTTTATTTTCCAAAATAAATGTCACCGACAATATCTATTTTGGTAATTACTAATATTTTCGCAATTAAGTCCTCTTAGGCTATATGATCTAGTCCAATTATATTATATCTTAATTACAACAGTCAATCACAATAGACAGACCTTCTTATATATTTTTACGACTTTACATGATTAACAGATACATACACAAATTAAAACATTTTTATATACATATTAAAGAATTCCAACAAATTTTTTGGTATACAATTTTAGTTGCCTAGCTAGATTTGCAGCTACTGGCTTAATGAACTGTAAATCTGGTAGTTAGCTGTGTCAGTAATAATCATGCAAGGAAGGATCATTAATGGTTATTTAAAAAAAAAAAAGGATCATTAATGGAACATATTAATTTTGGAGCAACCTAAAAAATTAATACAGTTAATCTTTTTTTTAGAATTAATACATTTAATCTTGATTTGCTTTGGATTATAACGTCATTGTATTTTTGTTTCTATTATTTTTGGATTTTGATGTACCGTAGTAAAAAAAGTTTGGCCAATAGATGGAGAAAATTATTAATAACTAACATAATTTTATTGTCAATTACTTCAATTATAGTTTATGAAATACACCAATCTATGATAGAGTATGTAATAATTTTTTAATTCCGAGCCTATAATAAATTTCAATAAAGACATTAGCCGTCACAGCCGTTATTATGACATTTTTTTTTTATGTTTCCAACCTCTTTAAATATAAAAAGTACATATATGTCAAAAAAATTAACAAATCTACCACTCTTGATGTCCGATGTAAAAGATAAAAGAAATAAGTGTGCTTTTGAGAAAATAAAGAAATAAATAAATGTTGATTTACTAAAAGCATGAAGAGAAAATAAGTTAGGTAAAGCATGCACATTGGACGAAATATATCTACACTATTATAACAATAAAATTGAATCTAAAAGTTTATTTCTCCCTCTGTCCACGAGACTTATACTCAACTTGTGTGGTAGGGATTGTATGAAATATTGGTAGATATTTGTTGAGTGGAGAAAGAGACACACTTCTTTTGTTTGTTGTGATGTTTAAAATATAAATGACTATGTGGGTCATGTACAGAAAAAGAAAAAATTACAATCTTTATGAACGAACGAATATAGTAGTAATACCACACTTATTGTGGACGGAGAAAATATATTTTAATTGATAATTCCATTACCTAAATCCAATTTTTTTGGAATAAAAAAAGAAAGAAAGAAAAAGACAGATTTCCTTGGTGGGCTATTAGAGCCAGCCAGCCTTTGTTCTTGTTGACAGTGGAATATACACTAAAAAAAATTAGAGAGTATGAAATTAAATAATTTGTTTGGATTTGTTTTATTGTATTTTTTTTAGAATTACACGAGATGTGTGTATATATATATATATTATCAAATAAATCATTACATCACTATATAAGTGGACTATTGCATCAAACAAAGTGAGTAATATATTATACCGCACGCGGATAAAATTGAATCCAAGACCTCTCGCTAAGGAGTGTTTATTAAATTTTAACCTTTTCTTTTTTTTTAAAAAAGGTGTGTGAGTTGTTTTTTTTTTAGAGGAAGGTGTGTGAATTGTTGCTATAGGGTAGTTCAAAGTCACAAAACTAATATTCCCATGGATATTTATAAATTAGGCATCATATTCAAATTTTTTTTAATGAATGGAATGAGAAAAGGTTGCGTTCCTTTTCCAAATGATGCAATACTTTAGGGTGCTTGGATGAAAAAAAAATACTAATAAATGGATTCAAAATTTAATAAATTGAAATAATTTTTAGTTCGTTAAACTCATCCACGTATACCGTCATGTATAGTCGTGCGAACAAGCACATACACTTTGACACAACAAATATTTTACACAAACTATACATATACTACATTCATCCCCAAATAATTATCCCAAACCTCAAAAACGTACAACAAAATGATATATTTTATCTATCAACTACCAATTGAGAAGAAAAACAATCATGATTCAATTTTATATTAAAATTTGCAAACAACAATTTTGAAAGCTCATTCTAAATCAATAAAATTAAAAATTAAATATGTAAATCTTCAAAATTCATGCATGATTAAAGATGTGGTGTGAGAAAAGATGGGATTCCAACTTCCAAGTGTCAAGAAAATCAAAGCTTTGAAACTTGGAATAGGAATAAAGAAAACTTTGGTTTGAATCAATGAATCATTAAATAACCACAAAGTCCAAACCATGATCCCAAGCTAAATAAAATAACAAAAGTTATATACATAAAATACATTAATATCATGGAGTATTATATTCCAATATTTCACGTTTTTGCCAAATTTATTTCAATCTTTAAAAAATATTTAAAATATCCCAAATTTTAAATAAATGATCTAATTTATAATTAGGACATCTTTCGAGCGGCCGAGAATGACACTGATTTTAAATTACATGTGGAATTTTATTTTTCATGTATTAATATCATATTTTGGATAAAAAAATTACATTGATCTCTGACTTACCGTGCCATTTTTATTCTAAGGAACATGTTTTGGTGATAGATTTGATAATATCTAAAAGTTGGAATAAATTTTAAATGTTTTTTGAGGGTTATGATATATTTGAATAAAGTGCTAATATCGGAATATAATTTGATGTTAACTCCCTAAAAAATTATACTCCCTCTGTCCCATTATTAGTAACTCATTTTTCTTTTTGGATTGTCCCGCTATTAGTGATCTGGATCCAAAATAGCAAAAATTAACCCTTTAAAAAGTGTGGACCCTATCACTTTTCTATCTTTTACACCTTCTTCTTAATACCAATACCCAAAAAGTATGAGCCGGGGAGTAATAAAATATTTCTCATAGTTACCTCAGGACGAAGGAAACAAACAGTAGAAAAGGAAATTAAAAAAGAAAAAAAAAAGTTGGTGTTGATGAAAGGGGGTAGAAATGGGAATAAGTGGAAGAAGTGAGGCAAAATAGTAGTAATTAAAAAGAAAATATTTGAGGAAGAAATATGGAAGGTCTGTGTGTGTGTGTTTGTGTGTTTAGAGATGGATGAGTAAGACACCATTGTGATTGTGACCAAAACAGTTGCACACAATTTTTATATTTTTATTTAATTTTTGTGGGTTTTTTAGTTTTCACTGTCAGCCATTAAAAACCCTGGATCAAATTCCTTGAAAAACACCTCAACTTTGAGTGATTGTGAAACTCAAATTTGTCTATTTCAACAAAACCAATTTATGCCTTCTCTTTCATTCATCCATTCCTGTCGTTTCGGCTACATCATTTGAATGTAGAAGGGGCAAAAATAAACCAAGAATTAACAAACCTCTCTCCCTCTCTCTCCTCCCCCCTCTCTCTCTGCCCGGTTATATATGTGACATTGGTGGAGACAACATACCTATATATTAATATTTGTGTGTCTGTCATGATTATCGGCTAGGTCTTCTCGGATGCTCAAACAATTTAGGCCCATTTAGTATCTCTCTGTTTCTCGAATGTTCTTGTGAAGAAAAAAAAAATTGTGCTTATGCGTTTTCGTGGCGAATCTTGAGGGTTTTGAGATTCTTGGGGAGAACCGTTTCTCAAAGGTACAGTCTTTGAATCTTTGTATGAAGAAATCATTTTTTTTTGTTTTTTATTGCAGATGGGATTTTCAAGTTGTTCTGAGATCTGTTTGTGTTTCTGATTATGTGATGATTTGTCTTTCTTATATGGGGTGTTTGGAGTTTTCCCTTCTTACTTCTGATTGGGCGGTTTGTTTCTCTTTCACCTAACATTGTTTCATTTTCTTTGCAGCTTTTAAGAATACAATTTTTTCAAGGTTTGGTGTGAAATTCTTAAAGCAGTCGTTGTTTGTTAAATGAATATAGTAAATAATGCAAAATCTCATTGATGTATAGTCCAAAGGGCTAAGGTTCTACAGCCCCCCTCTCTTAATGTTCTTTGCCTTTTTTGTGGTGGAAAAAATTATGTTGCTGGATTTTTTGTTGTGTCTAAAGCCTATGAAATGTAATATATTTCTTGTTTTTAAGCTTTTCAACTCTCATAATGGTGTTGCTAAAATATTTGGTTCCTTGTTGTTTAAAATCTAACCTTTTTCTCTTTTGTTCTAGATATAAATGTGTAGATCTTCAATTGTGCTGAGGTTCTCTTTTAATCTTTGAGAACCGTGTTTCTGTTCTGTCCTTTTAGCTCTGATTTAATTGTGTTGAGATACTCTTGTTTTTGTTGGTTCTCTCTCTCACTCACTCACACACACACACACACAAACAAACATATTGTTTCATATTTTGGAATCTATAGAAATATTGTACATGTTTCTTATGCTCGTGGAAAGAACTTTCGCATTTCATTGGTCGTTCGAATGATTTAAATTATCTTGTAAGGGATGTTGACATGAACTGAGATTTAGTTCTTGAAGAATAAATTTAGTAGATGCAGATTTATGGTGATCATATCATTAGAGCTATTTTTAGCATTAAATTCTCTATTAACTTATTTCGTTTCAAAAGATTATGCTGGTGCAATGTGATCTGCTTTATTGGCTCTTTGTTTTTGCACCATTGCAATGTGATAGAAGTTATAGAGGTTTGTGTATATTTTCTTATCGAACATTTGTTCCGTAGGTTCGACAATGGAGGAGGAAATCTCATGGGTCAGTCATTGTATCGACAATTTTGATAGGGGCACTGTGGGATTTGATTCATTCCCGGAGCTTAATGAAGAAGCGGACAGAGATGTTTCTGCAGTTTCTATGGATCTAATTCTGCCCGATGATCTTTTGGAACGAATATTATCCTATCTCCCCATTGCTAGCATCTTTAGGGCTGGTTGTGTGTGTAAAAGATGGCTTGAGATAGTGACATCGAAAAGATTTCTATGGAACAATTCTCATGCATTGTCACAAAAGCCGTGGTACTTTATGTTCACGAGCTCCGACGACCCTATTGGCTATGCATACGATCCCATTCTTCGAAAGTGGTATGGCATCGACCTCCCATGCATCGAGAAATCCAACTGGTTCATTGCTTCATCGTGCGGTCTAGTCTGCTTTATGGACAATGACAGCAGGAGTGAGCTGTATGTATGCAACCCGATCACCAAATCCTGCAACGGGCTTGATGAGCCTCCGGGCCCTAAATTTCCCGACTACAGTGCTTTGGCCGTTTCGGTCAACAGAGGGACCCAAAGTTACAATGTCTCAATTGTTAAATCTAAGCAGGTCCCTGAAAACTTTGTTCAATGGGATCTCTCCATCCATCTCTATGATTCAGAAACGAGCATGTGGCTCACGACTCTGACAGAGGTTTTAACGGGGTGGAGAGCCGGTGACGAGAGTGTGATATGTGATGGGGTGTTATACTTCTTGATTTACTCAATTGGAGGTGGTGGTCCCGACAACCGCCACGGCCTTATTATGTATAACCTCAGAACCCGGTCGCCTTATGGCTTGTTGATGAAGAGTTTTGTCCCGGAGCCATGTTCTCTTACATGCGGCCGTCTTATGAACTTAAACGAGAAGCTTGTGATGGTTGGGGGCATTGGCAGACATGATCGACCGGGGATCATTAAGGGAATCGGGATCTGGATCTTGAACGGGAGAGAGTGGCAAGAGATAGCCCGAATGCCACACAAGTATTTTCAAGGTTTTGGTGAGTTTGACGATGTTTTCGCCAGCAGTGGAACGGGCGATCTTGTATACATTCAGAGCTATGGGGCGCCTGCGCTTCTCGTTTTTGATATCAAGCAGAAGCAGTGGAGGTGGTCTCAGAAATGCCCCGTGATCAAGAGGTTCCCCCTTCAGCTCTTCACTGGCTTTTGCTTCGAACCAAGGCTTGAAATCGCGCCCTAGCTCTTCTGCTCGTGTTCGAGTTTGTCCGATTTTACATTGAAGCAGCCGTGGATGCCGTGTCTCTGTAAGTTGAAATGCTTAGGTTTTAACTTATTTTTTTGCTTTGTTTATGGCGATTCGATTTCATAGTAAGGTTTATTTTTATAGATGATGCTATTAGCTGGAAGAGCTGCTGAAAATGTTCGTGCAAAGATTATTATTCTTTACATTCACAAATTCAATTCTGGTTGACATCTATGTTTATTGGCATTTGCATATTAGTTATTTGTTCTCTTTCTTTAGTTGAGTAAATGTTTGTTATCTTCAATCTTGGATTGAACATGAATCTCTAGCAGGTTCCCCCCCCCCCCCCGTACGTTCTTGAATGAGAGAGATTCAGTTTCATCATGCTCATGTATATTCAAAACAATAAAACTATTCGGCCATAGGTAAACCTGCCCAAACTGGAGGGCCCGGCGGGCCTAACCGGAACCGGCCTGCCGGTCAACGGTTTTTTAACCGGCCCGGCAGTCAACGGGCCGGAACCGTAACCGGAACCGTGAGCTCAAGGGCCGGTTCCGGGCCTGCCTTCGTTCAAACCGTGACCGCCGGTTAAAGCCGAGTTAAACCGGCGGATTAACCGGAATTATTAAAAAAAAAAAAAAAAAAAAAAGTGACGTGGCGCCGGTTCGAACGGTCAAAACCGGCGGTTAAACGTTGGAACCGGCGGATGCTGACGAACCGGAACCGCCGGTTCCAACGGGAAGAAGATGAAGAGCACAACCACCGGCAGTACATCAATGGTCGACTTTGGGCGACGGCAATCCGCTAGAAAAATAGCCGTTGCCGCCGCCTCTCTCTCCCTTCCCCCACATTTTACCCTATAAATACCACACTATAATCTCTCGAATAATCACACCAATTCTCATATCTCTCTATTTAATTTCAAGCATTAAATCCATTATTTGTTGCTCAAATTCTTCATTTTTATGTTAATTTTGTGCTCAAGTTCTCAACTTCTCTCACCACACACTTCACCAATCCATCCATAACAATATTCCATAATGTCGACCTCCTCTCGTGTCGATAGAGACAGCGTTGCCGAAAATCAAGATGATGCTCCTCGTCGATCCAAAAGAGGAGGAAGATCGGCTCGGCAAGCTCGAGCAATGGCCGCCGAAGAAATATCAAGGGCGTATGCGGAACAACTTCAACAACAAGAGGATCGAGAGTTTGCCGAGCAAGTTCGTCGTCAAGAGGAGGAGATGCTTCGGCAATCTCAAGAACAATCCAACGAAGAAGAAGAAGAAGAAGTCGAAGCGCCGCCGCCAAACAAACCGACGGCTCGACCTCTTGTGTCGGATATCTTTACTAAGCATTTTAAAAAAATGCCTAGAGCCCCGCCTAGCGACAAGCCCGGAGATCCTCCAAAATACAACGCCTATTGCAACTATTGCAATAACGTCTACAAATGGACGCATGGAGGAGGCTATGGCACACTAAGGCGACACATGGAGACGTGTCATCCGGGAGAATACGGGATTGCATCAACACAAACTCAAATTCGTGGCACCGCTTTCTCGGCGACGGGTACGTCTTCTCGCCTTTATTTAAATATGATCATCCATGCCGAAGATGTTATACTAGATATTGTGCTATGGAAAAACAACGCTTTACATTTTGCCGATAAAATAACCTATCAAGAAAGTATAAAAGATGCATATTGTCCCGCCGCTAAAAAAATTAGTAGAAGTAATATGCTTAGACGAATTAGAAGACAAGCTTTTGATAAAAAAATGGAATTAATGAAATATTTGATAAACTTAGACCATAAAGCTTTCTATTTGTGCCGATATTTGGACGGATTGTTTTCATCAAAATAATTACATGAATAACGTATGTCATTGGGTTGATGATAAATGGATACTACAAAAACGTTTAATTGCATTTAGGGAGTTCGATGATCCACACACGGCCACTAATATTGCTTTTAATAATTATAACCGTTTTAAATGAATACCAATTGATTAATAAAGAGTATTTTCGGTTGGTTTTGATAATGCATCCGCCAACACCGCTAGTATTCCCGAACTCATTGAAGCATGTAATCCATCTTTCCAAGGAAAATATTTTCATAAGTAGATGCATTTGTCATATTTTGAATTTATGTATTCAAGATGAATTTGAAATTTTTAATGAATCGGTTATGTCAATTAGAAAAGCCGTTGCCCTTTTGCATACAAATATAACTTTAGGTAAAAAATGGCAAAAATATTGTCGTCATAAGAATATTCAACATAGGAGTTTTGTTAGAGAGATGTATCACATCGTTGGAATTCCACTTATGAAATGCTTAATTCTACTTTAGAGTATAAAGATTATTTATGCGAATTTTTTAGAAAAGAATTTGCGACATTGGTTCAATTGACTTTATTACCTTCTTATTGGGACCAATGCATGGATTTATATCAATTGTTAAAGGTTTTTAATAATGCCACCGTTCAATTATCGGGTGTTTATTATTGTACTTCCGTTCGTGTGTTGGAACATTGCATGTATATTGCACTTAGCTTTAAAAAATTGTTTTAGTAAACCCAATTTGCAAGGTGTGATTTATTTTATGGTTCAAAAATGGCTAAAATATTTTAGAAATATTCCGGATGTTTTTCTATTAGCTAAGTGCTTAGATCCTAAATGGAAATATGATGGTGTTTGTCAAATGTTAGATATTTATTATAATGCTTTTAAGCAAATGGACTTTTTAAATGTACGAATTGATGGAGAAATAATTTTCTTTTGATATTCCTAATGTTACTCAAATAAAAGATGATTTAGAAAGAACTTTAAGATCTCTTTTTGCCGAATATAGTGATGACTCATGGTATTGATCTTGGCATGAATGCACCTATTTCTTCTACTTCTACCTCTTCATTTATACCACTTGATTTAAACTCCTTAGATCCCTTAGTTCAACAATTAAGTAGCATGTACCAAGATAGATCTTATGAACTCCTAGGGGCCAAGAGTAATAGTGAATTAGATATGTATTTGGGTTGTCGTTTTGTTTTTGGTGTTGAAGATAGTGCTCCACAAATCGACGTGATGAAGTGGTGGTCAAAGAGAACTTGAGTATCCCGTACTCTCTATCATGGCGAAAGAGTTGTTTGCCGTCCCCGCATCCACCGTCTCGGTCGAACAAGCTTTTAGCATTGGCGGACTCATGTTGGACCAAAGAAGATCAACGATGAAACCAAGAAACATTGAAGCCACAATGTTGCTTGATGATTGGTCGAGGGCCGACCTTAGAGCTCAAGAGCTCGATTGGGATGATCGCGACGAGAGCCCAAACGAAGAGTTCACCGAGAGTGATCGATCGGTGGACGAGAACTACTAGGGAGTAGGGAGTAATGTAATGTAATCGAACTACGTGGACTTTGATTCCTCTATGAGGATACGTAGGCAACTCAATTTTAATATTAAAATTGAGCTCAAGTCCTTTTTTTTTTCATTTCAACTTTTCAAGTGTTGTAATTTCAACAATATTAATGAGAAATGATTTAATATTTTTATTCAATGACTACTAAGTAAAATTTAAATTTTTTTGCTTATATTGTCTTAAGATATATATATACAACAATTAATTACAAAAAAAAATTACAAAAGTTGAAAAAAGTGCTCCAAAATACAAAAACAATACGTAATTAACCGCCGGTTTTCGGCCACTGAACCGGCGGTTCGAAAACCGGTTTTTAATTATTATTATTATTATTATTATTTTTCCAAAACCCTAAATTCTATCTATAAATACCCCCCAAGCCCTAACCCTTTCTCACTCACTTCTCACTCCTCCAAATCTTCACCTTAATGATCTATCATTCAATCTTCCTCATCTCTTCACCTTATCTATCTTCTTCATTTTTCTTCTTTTTTAATTTTCTCTCTCAAGACTCGAAGTTTCAACTTCAATTCTACAAAATACAAACAACAATGCCTCCTAGATCTAGTATTAAGGTTGATATTTTCAACAAGCACTACACCCGTAGTAATTCAATTGCCCGACTATTCTAATCCAACTATGAAGTTCATTGCAATTATTGCAACAAAGTTTTCAAGTGGACTCAAAATGATGGCTATGCTTTCCTTATGTTACATTCAAAAGCACATCCGACCGAAAATTTATGGGAAATTGAGTATGTAATATTACTAATGCAATCTCTATTTTGTAGTTGAAAATTGAAATATGTATTTTGTAATGTTTAATTTAATTTTCAAGTACTTGTAATTTCTATTTAGTCATGTTTATTTTAATTTTCAAGTATTAATGAAAAACTAGTTCATTTTCATTTATGTTTCATTTTCTTAATTTTCAATGTTTTATATATATATATATATATATATATATACAAAAAAAATTAAAAACTGGCCGGTTTTTAACTCGAACGCGGGTTTAACCGGGCCCGGAACCGCCGGTTAAAAGCCCGGCCCGTAATCGTGTCTGGTACAGAGTAGATTCTGATTCACTCTGGTGAAAGCCGTAGGCAAGTGCTCGGGAACCGCCGGTTCAGGGCCCGTGGGCAGGTTTAGCCATAGGTGTAAGAAAGGAAAATAAATTGTGAAAGGAAAATAAATTGTAAAAGTAGAAATAATCATATTATGATTTCACAATTAGGATATATTTCCTTTTTCAAAATTTATATTACTTTTTTTTTTTTTGGGTTTGATCACACTGTCCAAATAACAATACCTGAAAACAATAAAAATGATGGATTATGATTCAACAATAAAAGATTTAATCTAAAATCTTGTTGAACTAGGGGCCCATTAATAGTTTTATCCAGATTTATAGAATGTGGACCACTTTTTAATCAAGTTCGTAATTGGGCAGTTTCCTGAAATGGGCCCTCCAGCCCAAGTAAGGTGACAGAGATTGGCTCAATTATGCAACGAATAATAAATGTTTTATTATTATAAAGAAAAATGACATCTTGGTTCTTAATTAATGCAGACTGGTAGATAATTTTATTAATTAATTTAAATATCAATTATCTTCTCAAAGTACAACCACGAAATTATCAACTTTACCGATTGAACTATACAAAAACGAGCATAATTTGAATATGTTTATTGGCATTTGGGGAAGTGGGCACGTAAATGATGTTGATCACTCTACATCTATGTGTGATGTAGCATATGGACCACAATTAACATGCAAATTTTTGGTTTCGACGAAAAGTTGGCCATGCCTTACTACAAAAGTTACCAAGATACTAATCAATTTCGATGTCCCTTTTCAATTAATTTACGACTATTTTAGTTAAGTTAATGATGCTACACGTCATCTAATTACCTCATTATGCTATTTATTAAATAAACAATAATAATGAAATAAAGCCTGCTCTTCTTTAAAAAAAAAGAAATAATAATAATAATGAAATAAAGCCAAAAATGGGGGCACAAAAAGTATCAGGTGGAAAGAAGTAGCTAAGATTGCCACGTGTAGAGGCTGAAAACATAGTACAGTGAGAAGCTCAACTCAAAACCATTCTGCCAAAAAGGGGCTAAAATGATCATAGATTTGACCCTAATTTGATAAATGTTCCCCACAGATTACGTGCGATTGCAAATGCTTAGCATTAACCCCACCCTAAATCGCTTTATTCCTCCATAGCCATCGCTTTTGAGGAGCAAGGCATGCAATCAAAGCAAAGCGTTGAATAAAGGAAGGAAATTTTCCCAAGGGGTGCTGTCATAAAGCGACCACATTCACATGACATGAGAGAGAGAGAGAGAGAGAGAGAGAGAGCTCTTTAAAGATTTAGTTTGAAGGCAGGTGCATAATTGCGTTCATCAAGACGAGCAGACAAAGAGAGTAGAGTTTATTGATGATCTGTCTGTGTGGACTTTTGTCAGTCAGTGCGTGTGCGTGTGTGCCTGAGCAATGACGCCGCAGTCTAGTACCAATAATTTGTAGAGAGAGGGAGAGAGTAGGCGCTCGAAGAATTTGAAAGTTGGAGAGAGAGAGAGAGAGAGACAGAGGGAAATGAACAGGGAGGGAAAGGTAAAGGAAGGGGAGAGAAAAAGAGGAGGTGAATTAATGGTGGAAAAGTTGATGCGCGGGATTTCGTTAGGGAAAAGAGAGGGAAAATCCACTCCATCTCCCACATGGAAATTCGGATTACTTCAACCTGATGGTACCCTAATTCAGGATTCCAACTTTTCCACAAATTCAAACACTCTTTCCGCCAGAAAATTGGGTGCCAATCTGTGGGAGATGGAGCCCCAACTCAATCACAAGGTGGCCAATATTAACAAAAATGGCCCTATTTTGAGCAATCACAGATTAGGAGACAAGAGTTTTGCAATTCCTAAGGAATTGGAGGAGGCAGCAGCTATCAGCCCCTCAAAACAGGTGAAGATCTTCAAACATTCTTGTTTGATTTCTTATTATGTAAATGTTGTTGTTTTCCTGCATCCTCTTCTGAGAGTTCCCTAAAAAAGAAAGATTTTGCCACTTTGGGCTTGTTTGTGTTATCTAATTTCTTGATGAAAATATAAATACAAACAATGTAATATTGCCATCAATGTTGCTCTGGCTCATGTCTACTTTTGCAACAATTTGCACAGTTTTATCCTTGTTCTAATTGTGCAACAAAAGGGACCTCATTATGTTTATAAGTAAGTGACTTTTTATAGCTTAATGACTGATTTCAGATTTTCTCATCTCTGGATGATTAAACTTTTTTACTTGCTTAGGGTTTATGATTGCATCTGCGCAATCTTTCTGTGTTTAAAATTTGATGAGTTTTCTTACTTCGAGCTCGTTGAACTGTGCTGCCTTTATATACGATGATCGTCTAATTGTGAGAATACTATGTGGATAAATGAACTGGTTCTGAATGAAAATGAAGAAGTTGGTTATTAGCAGTTAGCACATTCTTTCGCTATCTTGGGACTCTATCTTTGCTCTCGATATCCACAGGAGACAAGCGGCATTAGTTTAAGAAAGCAGCTTGCAGCTTCGCTGGCGCAGCATAATGCAAGAGTCGACAAGGCTGAGCAAGCTCAACAGCCTCTGTCCCCTGCTAGCTGCTCGAGTTCAATGGAGGTATCTTTGATTATATAGCGATCTTTTGAGAAAATGACGAATGTTTTGATTGAGAGGGGAATTGCATTTGATTTTCACAGATTAGTTAATTTATCTTTGCTTGCAGATGGCTCCGCGTAGATCTGCAGTCAGTCCAAACAGTTCTGTAGTCTCGAATGGTAAATTTGGAGAGTCGAGTTACAGTCTCAAAAGCTCGACTGAGTTACTCAAAGTGCTGAACAGAATTTGGAGCCTCGAAGAGAAGCATGCATTGGATATGTCGTTGGTAAGAACTCTGAAGAGGGAACTGGAGCAGTCCCAGGCACAAATTCAAGAACTGAGGCAAGAGAAGAAAAGAGATCAGAATGAAATCGAACATTTAACGAAGCAAATGACCGAGTATAAAGTTGCTCGTAAGAGGGAGCAGCAACGTATCAAGGATGCTATAAAGTTGGTCGAAGACAAGCTAGAACACGAACTGGAATCAAGAAAACATTCAGAAAAGTGCCATCACAAGCTAGCCAAGGAGCTCTCGCAGATGAAATGCTCGTTTTCTAATGTTTTGAGAGAACTTGACGGGGAGAGGAAAGCTCGGATACTGCTAGAAGACTTGTGTGATGAGTTTGCTAAAGGAATACGAGATTATGAGCAAGAAGTACGTCTCACTAAACACAAATATTGTAAGGATCAGATTGGAAAAGTGGAAGGAAATGATCGATTGATTCTTCATATTTCTGAAGCATGGCTCGATGAACGAGCCCAGATGAAGCTTGCAGATGCTAGTGATATCTCAGAACAACACTCTGCCTTGGACAAGCTATGCCTCGAGATTGAAGCCTTTCTTCGAGAGAAACAATCTGATCATTCTGGGAAGAATGCAGACACGCCGTCCTCAAAAAGTCCCTCTCAGAGCCACGCAGCTCCACATTCTTTGGAGTCGTTTCACTTGAATGAGCCTGCAAGCGCTCCTTGGCATGGGAATGATGAAGAAGTCGACTCTATTGGAACGACCAGCCTTCGTCCTCATCTTTCTAGAGGGTATAGTTTGAAGCAAGTGGAAGCGGCTTCTGATGGTCATATGAGAGAAACAACGCGTCTGAAACCTGGAAACGATAAGGTACATTCTCGGAGGGGATCCGATCCATCCTCCTCGCAGATTCAGTCAGATGAGCAGCTCCACCATCACCATCAGCAACAAGTGAACGAGGGATCATCAAAATCAAGAAACATGAACTCAAATGAGGCCAGTCATCCTAGAATGCCTAGGAAAGGCGAGATCTTGCAACGATCTTGTCGTGAAGGAAAGACTAGAACAACTGATGATGTTGATTTGCACGATGCAAGAACTGGACCAAGACTGGGACAGGATGGCCATCACGTGGAAGGGTTCTTCGACCCTTCCGCGTTTGTGGGCCCTACCAGTCCTGCCAAAAAGTGGACGCTAGAAGTGTCGTCAACGGATCCCAACGTGTCTGAGTATCCAACGAGATGTCCGAATAGCGTGAAACCGAACACATTGAAGGCTAAGTTGATTGAAGCTAGGCTGGAAGGGCAGCAATCTCGTACGAGGAATCCCAAAGGTTGACTAAAGGTGTAAGAGTTGTAGATTTAGATGAAGGAACTATGTAGATTAAGGAGAGGCCCTTTTATTTTCTTTTTTGCAACAACTTTGTTTACATTTTTCTTTTGCAGTTCATTAGAATCCTACAGAAATCATTCCGAAAGTTTTGATGTCAATTCCTCAGTTCTTTTGTAATTTTACTCTCTCATAGTGATGTTTGGTCAATTTTGTAATAAAATTAAAGTGTTTAAAACTCGACAAATTAATGAATTATACATAACATTTCAATAATTTTGTAATGATGTCTTGAAGGCAAAATTTTGGTATTGGATAGTCGATATTTCGGTGATTTGGTTATGAAAGAAGTTGTTTATTGGTGATCAACATTGTGTCGGTTTTAAGCGGTCGATGTTCAAACATTTTTGTAGTCAATTAAAGAGAGCTTGGAATGCAAATTTTTGGATTTTATGATATTATTGTAAAAACTTTGAAACACATATTTGTCGGAGTTTTAAACATTGTGATATTATTGTAAAATTGATGGAATGGTGTATTTGCATTTTTACTTGAAGTAGTGAGGTGTAAAAAATAAGGGATACAAATGCTTGGAAATTTTAAATATGATAATACTCGAGATTTATTACTTAGTATATAATTTGGCCTTCAATTTTTCCCCATAACATAACCAAATTTTTATTAAATTGCTTTAATTTTTACTTCTTAGGTTTTCGTCATTCTCATTTATCCATAGAAGTTTCAATTCGTCAATAAAGGAGAGGAAAAAGAAAAGTGGCTAAAGAAAAATGTACTACAGTACTATAAGAAATTACAAGCGACTACGACTCAGAATCGCCTGAAACTCCCATCCAGGACGACGACGTTTCGCTCTCGCGGAGGTGAGACTCGAGAGAGCTTCTAATGGCGGCAGCGACTTTCAGATACTTGGTGCAGCTACACCGAGACGTTCCGAAAGCGGCAAGATTTTATTCAGAGGGCCTCGGTTTCACCATTGATGTCTGCACTCTCCGATGGGCCGAGCTCCATTCCGGCCCGCTCAAGCTCGCCCTCCTCCATTCTCCTCGGTGCGTTTCGTGTCTCTCTAAATTCAATGTCTTTTCTTCTTAATTCACTTGTTTCTCGATTAATTATGTTAATGTCGATGAATTTGGGTAGTATTTTGAGAGTTGTGGTGCTGCAAAAGATTGGAAGATAGGTTTTTGAGGCGTAGCGTGAAAAATTCCAACTTTTATTAAATTATGCAATCTAAATCATTTGATTCTGCAGTCGAAATTGGAATTTGATTTTTGAAAATTATTGCTTATTTTTGTGTTACGAGAACATGTGATGAATGTTTGTTTAAGTTGGAATTTTCTGGTGATATAGTTGGCAAAACCTTGGTTAGAACCCTAGAAATTACTATTGGTTCGGGCCCTGTTTGCAGCAATCTTATGAATTTTTTGTTTAATGTTTCTGATTTGTGGATGAAGTTCATGCTAAAAGTATATGCTTTGAAACATTTTAAACTGGCCACTCATTTTATCCCCCATTGTATCAACTACCGATGTTCGTTTGTTATTTTGATCGATGCATTCGACTTATTTGCAAATAAACTTCAGCAAATCTATTATTCTATTTTATGAACTTCTCATTGTGGCTTTCATGGCTTCTTTTCGTGTTACAACGGTTGGCTTGTAATCCTTGAGGACAACGCCTTTTCTTTGCATTGATTAGGTGGTTGTGAGACCCGATTTAGAAATCTCTAAAAGAGATGGATGGATATTTAACTAGCTCGTCTATATTTTCGTTTTCTTTTCTCAGCGAGCATGTTGAACACAAGGGTTATTCATCACTCCTATCATTTACAGTAACCGACATCAATAGTTCTGTGACGAAACTGATGGCCTTAGGTGCCGAACTGGATGGCCCAATCAAGCATGAAATCCATGGAAAGGTAATCTCCAATTCCGTTAGCTCTTCAACCTATTCCATCAGATTATCTTCAGCTCTTTCTTGAACCATTTGGATGGGACAAATATTACCATTATCATTCTCATATCAAGAATCTTTTCCATACACGAGTCTTATGCACGGGTTTTAACAGGTGGCGGCACTGAAGTGTGCTGATGGGCATGTCTTAGGTCTGTACGAGCCTGCTTAAAAGTTCCAAAGACGAGTAGGTAAGGGTATGGCATATTGATGGAACATCTTGAAATTTATGAAGGCATCGGTTTAACTTTGTGGTGCATACGGCTTTCAGGTTGATTGCAGTCTGGAAAAAGGCGTTTCCCAAGTAAATATTAGATGCTTGATTGCATAGAAGCAAGGCGCTGGCCATTGTTGATGATACTCCTGGTATGCAACAATGCGAACACCTTAAAAATTAAATGCTTCGGATTCTGTTCTGTGACAGATTTTTGATTCATTGATCAATCTTAGCAATATTGTTATGAATCTAGAAGTTTTGTAGTGTTCATTGCTGAAGGATATGCAGTTACAATCATTCAAACTGATTTTGAAATGGCCGTTGCTCCTTATTTTTCAATTTTGAATGATCAAAGCGGAGGGCATTACACTTGAGTAGTGGCTATAACTTACAAGTTCGAATTCTACTATTGTCTTAAGTCTTGCCTGCTACCACTACACTTTTTTCTCGACGTGTGTGTGTGTGTGTGTGAGAGAGAGAGAGAGAGAGAGGGGTATTTGGTCACCATCATCATTTGACATACGTATTGTTTTCTTTTGGATAATTTACAGAGTTTTCAACGTCTGTCCAACGCGGCTGGTGTTTTTGATAATGTTGTTTTTTCAGAAGCTTTTGATAATAATGTTATTCTCTTTCTCTATATATTTATTATTGATTATCCAAAAACATGAATAATTGGAGAAATGCCAAAAGTATATAACAAAACGTATGCAATTGTAGGATTTCTTCGCAATTAACTAATTGTTCTAAGAGCATCTAAAACAGTTGCTCTATTTCCTACTCTACTTGAAAATGGAGCATGATTTTGCTCCAGTATTGCTTCATAATTCTATTTCATTTTAAAATTTTCAATAGTGTTGCTCTATACTTATTGTAAGTTGTAACACTATTCATTGCTCTATTTTTTTCTTTTCTTTTTTGTTTCAATATTATTTTCTTCACTTATTATGCATTAATGCTATATCTCTCTAAAAAAAAGTTATATTTATGACAATATGTGATAAAAATAGGCTTTAATAATATGAAATACTTAAATGTAAAATTACATAAAATTACAAAAAAAAAAGCACAAGTATATAAAATACAAAGATCAATTAGAAGAAATTAAAGCCAAACACAATTCCATAAAAAGATGCATAAAAATTATCATTTTGATACATATATTTTTCCAATAGTCAGAAAGACCATCTCTGGAACCATGCATAATAATGTATAATGTGATAATCGAGGATGAACAAGATCTTAATACTCCAATTTGAGAAGCAAGAGATTGTGCCACCTCATAAATCATATTTGATCAAAGTGCACCTACTCAACGTCAAAAATTTCTTAAATGATTTAAAATGATCAATGATAGTGATACTCATTTCACACTTCAAAATGGTGCATTGATTGATCATTCTTGGGACGAATATTCTAATTTATTATTATTATGTAGCTTATGTTTTTTTTTTTTTTTTTTTTTTTTTTTTTTGTCAATAATGTGGGATGAGTACTCTTTTCCTATTCATTTAAGGGGTTTTAATGAAGCTCACTCATTCATAATTCATTTATTTATAATATAATCTTTTCCGTATATTAATGTAATGAATTTATATTTTTAATCTTCATTAATTGAGATAAATTATTCATATTTTTATGATTAAACAAATAAAATAAAATATTCTAGAATATTCCTTTATTATGTAAAAAATGAAGTAGATCGCTTAAGATAAATTATTGTTTCTAGTGCACTTTTGTACTGAAATTAATGTACATATTTTTGAGATAATTGCCGGAGATGTTCTAAGCCTTTGCGGCTTTTCCCCAAAACTGACGAATTAGCTATCAATTTATTCTCAAACATATGAACAAACATTTTTTAATTCCGTTTTTTTATCTTTCGTTAAAAAATTGCTAGTTTGTGGGTGCGTTTTGAATAAATTTTGTTCCTATGGCCAATAAATCATCCACGTAAAAGATATTGTTGAGATAGGAAATGTATAATTATTGATTCTATAACATTTCTACGTTAATGTTTTCAAAAAAAAAAAAAACATTTCTACATTAATCTTGGTAACTTGGGACAAAGTCTAAGAGATGATAATTACCCTTTATACATTATTTAAGCTTTCGTGGGAATTCTTATTGGATCAAACTAAAGTATATTATTATTATTATTATTATTATTATTATTATTATTATTATTATTATTATTATTATTATTATTATTATTTAGTTTGAGCAAATAGAACAAAATACAAAATCACGGTTAAGAATTATAATATGTATATAGTTTTTTTTTTCTTCGATTAGAAGTTTGTGATTAACAATTTTCCCCACATGGAAAGTCGAAATTAGCAATTTATCCCATAAGGAAACTTCTATTTTCAAAAAAGAGTTCTCACACACACATATATGATATATATGTGTTCGGTTGGCTGGATTAGATAGAATTATATTGAACTTAGTCTGACATGTTATTTGGTTGGATAGATACAGTCCGATACTTAAATCTTGAGACAGTACCAAGTCGAATTAATCATAAATAATGAGTCTTGACTCATCCCGTATGATAAAAATAATCTCATCTAATATAAACCAATTCAATCTCATCTAATCTAAGACCAATTTAATCTTGGTAACCCAAAATCATGTAGTATATATTTCCACTTTCTCTCTCCCTCTCTCTCACACACACACTACCCGCTTTCTCTCTCTTGACACTCCAACTTATCATAGTATTTCCATCTGCGCGTTCAGTAGATAACGAGGTTTTTTATTTTTATTTTTTAAAAAGGACACATAAATTATGAGGGATTGGGGTTTGGGTCTACTCGACCCGAGACCGAGCACCGCCGTCATGGACGTCGACTCCGACGCCGACTCCTCTCTCACCGCTGGCCCTCAATCCGACTTCGCCTTCGCCTTCAACGACAGCAATTTCTCCGACCGCCTGCTCCGGATCGAGATTGTCGCGGATCCCTCCGACGCCCGACCCGAATCCGACGGCTGCTGCGCCCTAGCTGATTGGGCGGCGGCGCGCCTCTTCGACCTCCGCCGCCGTGATGTTGTGGACAAGCAGCTCGGTGAGCTAGTCAAACCTTAGTCTACCCGCTGTGATGCCTGGTTTACATGTTGATTCATGGTTTTGGCTGGACTTTGGAGTTTCGTTTGATTGTTTATCCGAATGAATGTGCCCGCGCGCAATTTAGATTGATTTTCGAGTTTGGAAATATGCTCTTAATTTGTTTGGGTATTAGTGTATTGCAGCTTTTTTTTCTTCTTCCGGTAATCTATTGCATTAATTGAGCTATGTTTTGGATACACAAGTATTTCATCAACGTGAGTGCATATATGATGCCGTTTTGCTCGTAGTTGTGAATTGTGATCTGTATTATTGTTATTCCGGTCGGGATTGTGCTCTTGTTAATCAGACATTTGCCACTCGTTTGCAGCTTTGGATGTGAACAATTGCCCGGAAGAGCAAGCATTTGATTGTCAGCAGCCTGATGCGGAAGACGACAATCATGATGAAGTGGCACTTCAAATTTTTGAAGATCCGCCATCAGGTATCAGGATGGAAATATATATTCTGCATTGTTTCCTTAAAATGCTTGCTAGTTTAATGGGGATTTTTTACCGAGCAGTAATGTTCTAAGTTGGAACCTTTATATTGTATGTCAATTAGGAGATGAGGCTGTAAAAGGTGATTCAAAATTGCCTGAAGATGATTCAAGAGTTCTAAGAGTTAAAACGCTACATATCAGCTCTCCCATTTTAGCAGCAAAGAGCCCGTTTTTCTACAAGGTACTAGTTGTACTTTGCTGATTGTTGATGTGTTTCTTTTTCTAAGATTTCACATCATAATTTCTCGTCTCATTCTCTTGTTGCAGTTATTCTCAAATGGTATGATGGAATCTGAACAGAGACACGTAACCCTCAGAATTAGCTCCTCCGGTATGTATGGTTATTTGCTTTATTAGGTCATAAAATACCTCTTCAACTTTTGTGCAGCTTCTTTTCACTAAAATATCTTGGAACACTTTGTTTGTTTTGAGCATTCTCTCGTTTCAGTACTTTGTCCTGCATTTGTTGCTCATTATCACTTAGTTGCAATGTACATCAGAAATAGCAATCTTGCTTTCTATATTTTGTGATGCTGGAGCTTATCTTGGTCCGAGTAGATAATTAATTTATTTTGAGGTAGGCATAACTGTTGTATATGCTAACTTTCTTCTCAATGGAACAGAGGAAGCTGCCCTCATGGAGCTCCTGAATTTCATGTACAGTAATACGTTAAGCATCAATACAGCTCCTGCTTTACTCAACGTGCTTATGGCTGCTGATAAGTTTGAGGTTGTTTCATGCATGAGATACTGCAGCCATCGATTAAGAAACCTGCCCATGACTCCTGAGTCTGCATTAGTTTTTCTAGATCTTCCGTCTAGTATCCTTATCGCTGATGCAGTTCAACCCTTGACTGATGCAGCGAAACATTTCTTAGCTGCACGATATAAAGATATATCAAAGTAAGATCCTTTTAATCCCATTGTTCTCTTACCAAGTGTTATTCCAAAGATCATCATTTACAAATGTATGTATTATGATTTTATTTTTCAGTAATTGACATTAATTGTGGTACGAACTATTTGATAGATATCAAGATGAGATTATGAATTTGCCTCTTGCTGGGATCGAGGCAATCTTGTCCAGTGATGACCTTCAGGTGGCATCAGAGGATGCTGTTTATGACTTGGTGCTGAAGTGGTCCCGGTTTCATTATCAAAAGATCGAGGAGCGTCGGGACATCATCTGTTCTCATTTGGGCGGCTATATCCGTTACCCTTACATGACTTGCCGCAAGTTGAAGAAGCTTCTAACCTGCAATGACTTTGATCGCGATTTTGCAACTAAAGTGGTGGTTGATGCCCTATTTTTCAAGGCTGAGCCACCGCATCGCCAGCGGACTCATGCCTCAGAGGAGTCTACCTCCATAAGCCGGCGCTTTGTGGAGCGTGCCTACAAATATAGGCCCGTGAAAGTAGTCGAGTTTGAAATGCCACGTCAGCAATGTGTGGTCTACTTGGATCTCAAGAGGGAAGAATGTGCGAATCTATTCCCATCCGGGCGAGTATATTCCCAAGCATTCCACTTGGGCGGGCAAGGGTTCTTCCTCTCTGCACATTGCAACATGGATCAACAGAGCTCGTTCCACTGCTTCGGTCTGTTCCTCGGGATGCAAGAAAAGGGTTCAGTGTCATTTGGTGTCGACTATGAATTCGCTGCTCGGTCCAAACCCACAGAAGAGTACATCAGCAAATACAAGGGCAACTACACATTCACTGGTGGGAAGGCTGTTGGCTACCGGAATCTTTTCAGCATCCCGTGGACTTCTTTCATCGCGGAGGACAGCCTGTTTTTCATCAACGGCATACTTCATCTTAGGGCTGAGCTCACCATCAAACACTGAGAGATGAAGGTATTCCAGATCTTAACTTCATTTTCTTGATAGTTTCGATCGATGGTGGTAGATGTTGGGTTGGTTGTTAGGTTATTAGTGATGGATTACTAACTTCACAAGCACCACTTAGTTGTGAGAGTTGTAAATATGTCGTTTTGGAAGATATACTAATTCACTTCTGTTCTTTGTCTTGTGCAGTATATGCCTGATTGCTTCTTCTAAATATCTCTTATCTCATGTGCATATTGTCTATTTTTTGGTTGCAATGAGAAACTTTGGGTATACTCGACTTTTGTGCAGTAGCTTGTAAACTATACGAGAGGGTTTACTCGACTTTGTGTAATAGCTCGTAAACTATACAGGAGAGGCAAAACCTCTTTAAGCCAAGTATACTATGCAACGGTCTTGATTTAGATGGTGTTTGACTGTTTGTGAAGGCCGCTCCAAAGAAGCAGACAGTGTCTTTTTTATCTTTATGTATTATGTTTTCTTTTTATATAAAATAGTATGTATCTCACAATGCGTGTGATTCGATTTATCACATCAATATATTATAGCAAAACACATCCTAAACACCACAATCATCCTCATGCCTATGTGGCATTTCTAGAATTTTTGTTTTATATTTATCTAAAAATATATGTTATACAGACATCCACTCTCAATATATAGCATTTTCTAAACATATTAATTGTAATGAATTAATAATTTTCAATCTATCCATTAATACAGATGTTACAAAAGCATATTTAATGGTAATCAATTAATTTATTTCTCATTTTTATTGTGTTTTAGGCCTATATAAAAATTCACACACTTTATAAGAATGAATCACAAGAATGTGAAGGCCAACAATCCCGGAGAGCTATTCAAGAATGTTGGAAAGCTTGCCCAATGGCTCAATAACAATTAATCTATTTAGCTCCCACCACGGAATAAGCCAAGCCTGGAGAAGAGCTACACATGTTGAGCTGCGCTGCAAACACTCCAATATTTGGATTTCGTGGGGTGGGGAGTTGAGCCGATCCAAATGCACAAAGTCAAACAGAAAAAATGTTGTTTTATTACTTGAAAAATGTCATGTACATAAGATTGTTGTAAAAATATTGTTTGATTAATAGGTAGATATGATGATTTTGTAGATATAGCTAGACTTATATATGAGAGCAAAATCATCTATATAATTAATACTATATATTATGACTTATCCAATGATTGATTTTATTATATAATTTTTGTTAATTAACGATTTTATATTTATTTCAAGTTTGCATAATTTGGATGAATAAATCGTTCAAAGCAACTGTAAATTGTTGGCAAAATGAAAGAAATGGCAGAATTCTTGATCTACGGATTATTAGTTTAGCAGATTAAGTTATATTAGTGTATAATTATTAGGAGGGATTGTTAATTGTTTTCATATATTGTTGACTAATTTAATAGGTAATTTAAAATAGATTTATATATATGGTTGACTCCTTATTCCATATGGCATTGTCACATTAACAGTGGGCATGTTAATGATACCCACGGTGGATGGGAGAGCGCATCATATATATACAGTATAGGTGTGTGTGTGTGTGTGTGTGTGTGTGTGTGTGTTTTCTTCTCCATTACTCCGTTACAATATACAAATAGTGAGGTAAACATCCAGTAAAATTCTAGAGCACTATTGGTGCAAGAATCTTACACAGTTTCACTGAATTTAAAATTGGTGTTGAATAGAAAAAACATTTAGATATAAATATAAGAAACCAAAAGAAAAATAATCATGTGTAAAAAAAGAAAAAATTGCTTTAAGTTTTTCTTCATTAGTTGTTTTCAAGGCAATGAAATTTTATATTAAAATCTAAATTTAACCTCACCATAATTTCCTGCTATTGCAAGCATTTGCATGGGCCTAGCTAAATCTTTTTTTCGCGCATGTTCATGGCATTTAGTATACTTGGTTGGCTTATTCTATGATTAGTTTCTGATTTTGTTGAGTTATCAATGTTCTTCTTGGTGTCAATATTGAGCCAGCACAATTAGATTATGTTTATCAAATCGCTTTACTAATTATTTAATGTTTGATTTATATCTAGAGATATTTAGTAATTTTAGTTCTTTGAATATTGTAAAGATAAATTATAGCACCTCATTTTAAAAAGATGAATTCTGGCACTTTTCAAATTTTTTGGACTTATTTGCCCTTAATTCTTATTTTCTTAATTATCATTTTTTTATTGATTCAAACATTTTTTTTTACGGATTCACACATTTTATTATGTGAATTCACACATTTATTTTACGAATTCATGAATTCACACATTTATTAGTGAATTCACATATTTTGTTGTGAATCCAAACATTTTTTTTAACGGATTCACACATTTTATTATGCGAATTCACACATTTAATTTACGAATTCATGAATTCACACATTTTATTATGTGAATTCACATATTTAATTTCATGAATTCACACATTTTATTACGTGAATTCACACATTTTGTTATGAATTCAAAATATTTTTTTACGAATTCACACATTTTATTATGTGAACTCACGCATTTTTTCCTATTATATTTAGTAATAAGAAATAATTATTTAGTTTTTGGAAATTGAAAAATGAAAAATCTGAAAAATAAAAAAGAAGGGCAAAAAAGTCAAGAAAGGCTAGAATTTATCTTTTAAATGTTGGGTGCTAGAATTTATTTTTGTAATCTTGAAAATGCTATTATTAAAATTTACCCTCTCTACTTCATTAAGTAATCGATCAATTATTAATAATAAAATATATTATCCATAATAAGACACCCAAACGGTGCGGCTTCAGTCTCTAAGAAGTGAGGTCTAGGGTTCAAACCTCACCGCTCCTCCTCTCCTATGTCAAAAAAAAAAAAAATTAAGAGCACCACAATCATCTATCTGCTTATATGACAGTTTCTCTATTTTTTTTTCAAACAACACCATTTATGTGGGTTGAGAAATGAGAAGTGCATGTAGCTACCAATTTTGTAAGAAAAAATAATTATTTAAATGTTATAGAACCTGAAATATGAATAGTAGGCCCCCAAAAATAAAAAGTCTAGCGTTGTTAGTGATTCACATTCGATAATTAACAATTGAATAAAAACCTCATTTATATAAATCTCCAATACAATTTGATTAGATATTCTAAATTTATGGATAACCATTTATTGAAAACAGTAGAAATATAAGAATAAGTACACGTGATGGGTTTGTGAAAGATATAGATAATTGTTTATGGGTGTCTGTTAATTACCCATATCTGTTTACAAATTTGAAAGATAAAAAATTCATAATGTAATTATGATTATTAGTAATTTCACTGTATTTTGATTTTTTTCGTTCCAATTAGACATAAAAAGTGATTTTATCATATAATTATTTTTATTTTTTTATTCTCAATGGAAATTTTAGTACTTAATGTTGAATAGAGAAAGACATAAATTGGATCATGGTCGATTTTGTTATTGTATTTGTTTTAAGATTTCTTTAAATAATATTTTCCAATTATATTTATATTTATATTTTAATTATATTATTTTATTTATTTTTACTATTTATAATAATGTTTATATACTTTGTGGTGTTCAAATTTTTACGGGTTGGGCTGGTGCAAATAATCAAGTCTCTTTTTTGAATTGAGTTTGAGACAGATATGAGTAGAGAAATTGTGATTTGAGTTTGGGATATGTACAGATTTCACGATTTTAGATACAAAACATATACAACCACCCGACAAACGCTATCCCTCTTTAATTTATTTTCTATTATAATTCGATAGTCGTAACGCTTCTTCCAATGAATTTTAATATAAAATATAAAATTATTTTAAATTTATACTTATAAATTATAATGTAAAGTAATTCCATCGATGCTCGATGGGCTACACAATATATTAAATAAAATAAAAATATAATCGAAATAGTCTCTTTTACCCCTTAACCCCAATCGTTTTTAATTCAAAATTCAACAAAAAAAATTAACGTTTAATCACAATTCTAAGAATATTAATCTAATTTGTTTTGCTATGACCAAACATTGCACCATGCTATTTGTTTTGCTATGACCAAAAACAAGAGTCGGGGCCAATCTCTTTCGAACGTAGGACTGTACCTATCAAAACCCGTGTTTAGCCATGGTGAGTTGTACGTTACTATCTCACGAGTCAATAGAAAAAAGGTCTAAAAAATTTAATATGCAACGATGATGGTAAAGTGTATGACACAACAACTAACGTGGTTTACAATGAAATTTTTGACATATTGTAAGGTAATTACAAAATTAATTATTTTAAAATTGAGTATTATTTTAGGCATATGTTTAGTTTGATTTCTTTTCGTTTCTTGCTGATAAAAAGAAGTTGGGTTAAATTGAATAAACCCACTCTTTTCACTATTTAATTATTTTCATTTATATGTAATGTAACACTTCTTTTAATTATCCTTCGTCGTACTATTATTTTAAATAAATTTTTTAATTGAATTTTTTAAATAATACTCATAAATTATAATATTAAGTGATCCCGTCGAATTTCGACGGGTTACACACTAGTATAGAGAAAAAACAATCTTTGGGAACAAATCCAAGCTCTAAAATGCAGTATCCCATGTCCAATGTACATGGATGCACTTCATAGTGCAGTATCGTAATTCTTACATAATTGAGAGAGAGAGGGTTAATTATAGGCTGACAAATAGTGTATTTTGGGTCGCTATCGCAGATACAATTTGTTTACGCCAAATACGAATGCTATCTATTAAGGATCTGTTTGATCCGAACACGATGCAAAATGTATGAATAAAGATACGACTTGAACATGACACAAACATGATTCCTTTTATGTTGACTCAGCACCACAATGATAGGATTAAAATTTAATTTTACCCGGCATGATAAGCTCAAATGTAGAAAAGGAAATAAATTATTAGCAAAAAAAAGAAAAAGAAAAAAAATTGTTATCGTGTTACACAAAACCGAAATCCAACACAAATATGTCATGATAATTTCGTGTTGTTATCGTGTCGACACGATATCGTCACGAACATGATAAGATCTGATACTAACTGATTGATTTTGTGCATATTCATGTTGTTATCGTCACGAACATGATAAGATCTCATACTAACTTATTAATTTGGGTAATTCTATTCATAGCCCCCATTTTTCTCTTTGTAGCCCCCATAATTAATAAATAATAAAAATATTAATTAAAGTACTCCCTCCGTCCTGCCGAATATGGCTCATTTCTTTTCGGCACGTAGATTAAGAAAAAGAAAATTATGTGTAATAAAATGTTAATAAAGTGTTTTTTTTGTCAACAATGTACGGCTAAAGTGCTTTTTTAGCTTAAAGTAAGCTCTAATTCTTTTCCAAAATGGAAACATGCCATATTCGGTGGGACGGCCCAAAATGAAAAACATGCCATATTCGGTGGGACGGATGGAGTACTATTTTACCCTTATACTAATATATATATTAAATACCTAATAAATTATATTTCTTCTCATTTCTCTCTCTGCTATAGCCACCAAACTTGTACACAATCCCGCTATGCAGGTGAACAACCGAACAATTTTTTTCTCTCCTGTCATCCCTCTCTCTATTTTACAGTTAAATCAGAGATTCAATATCTAAATCTCGATCTCCATCTTTCACCCAAAATTAGTTTACCGTCTCGCCTTCATATGGAAACTTCCAGAGTCTCCTACTTCACCACTTATTTACGCCTTTTCGAAATTCCGCCATTGCTATGAGCCCCTAGACTTCAATGAAAGATTACTCTTGTCGATTAACAAATTTTCGCAAAGGTAGCAGAGTGGACAGAAGAAAGAAATGCAGATAATTGGCGATTAAAAAAGAAAGAAAGCTTCGTCAATGAAGGAGATGACAATTTCTCTTTTGATTATTAAATTTGGATATGGACCGGTTGTTGTAGTTATTGCAAGCGTTCTCAAGTTTATTTAAGGGTCTAATACGTACAATTGAAAGAAAAAAGAAAAGCAGATTATTAAGAAAGAACAAAGCTTCGTCCATGAAGATTAATTACGCTAATATTTCTGAGTTGAGCTGGGGGGTTATTATTTGGGGGTTATACTGTAGACTGTAGTGATAGATTATTATTACTCCCTCCGTCCACAATAAATTTGCCATATTGTGGATGGCACGAGTTTTAATAATTTGTTGGTTGATTGTATTGTGAGTGGAATAAGGGTCCCACTTTTATATAGTTTTAAATTGTGTTGTGAGTGGAAAAGTAAGTGAGGTGTGTGGGGTCTATTACCATAAATGGACGTGGCAAATTTTTTGAGGACGGACCAAAAAGGAAATTGTGACAAATTTATCGTGGACGGAGGGAGTATTAATTTAAGGTTTATTATGCAGTTATTAATGAATTATATTGTCGGGGGCTATAGGGGTATTTTAATATAATTAATATAATTTTTATTATTTATTTAAATAAGGAGTTATAAAAAGTGAAATGGGGGCTATGTTTAGAATTGTCCATTAATTTTAGGCCAAAATGCATACAAATTCCTGACCTTTTCTCAAATTCTGGTTTAATTCTAAACCTTTTAATTTTTGCAAAATAAATCTCCACCTTTCAATTTTGCTTAATGTTCTCCAAATGACGAATTTGGATGAAATTCAAAGTGACGTGGCGTTCAAAACGGCGGATGTTCTTCGCCTGCTTCGAATCGAGATTGTCGCGGATCCCTCCGACGCCCGACCCCGAATACAACGACGTCGTTTTGAACGCCACGTCACTTTGAATTTCACCCAAATTTATCGTCGGGAGAACATTAAGCAAAATTGAAAGGTGGAGATTTATTTTGCAAAAATTAAAAGGTTTAGAATTAAACCAGAATTTGAGAAAAGGTCAGGAATTTGTATGCATTTTGGCCTTAATTTTATACATATTCATGTTGTTTTATCCGGGAGTAATTTTAAACATAGCTCCCATTTTACTCACTATAGCCCCCAAATTAAAATAATAATAAAAATATTAATAAATATACTATTTTACCCTTGAAGCCCTCAAATTAAATTCCTAATTTATTACTCTAGCCTCCAGGAAGAAAAAAAAACACGCTATTTATTTTAAAATTTTAGTTTTTCTGGTGATACTATGAACATACATTCATTGCTATTGGCTGGTCTTCTCTCGCAGGCGCGAATAACTCGCTACAAGGCGATTCTCTCTCTCATTTCATTGTATATTTTGCTTGTTCTTCTTTCCTTTTATAATTCGAAGGGAGAGAGATGATTGGGAGAATGTTGTGTGTGAATACATGAACAAGTGAAATTGGGCGGAGAGGAATACGTGAACGCCCTACCTGGGAAATTTTGTACATCAACAAGAATTGTGAAATTGCTTGATTTAATAATCGAAAATTGAACATGTGGCTATTGTATTTATTTATTTATTTGGAATTTTGGTTGTGCATAGTGAAGCATTTTGATCGGGAGTATTGCGAGAAGAAAGGGGTCAGAGGCTACAATGTCCCTACTGCAGTCTTCTACATTTAATTTGCTCTTGTTACTGTTGGTGAGAATAAGTGAGAACATTAAAGCATGTTTGAAGAAAGTTGAAAAAGAACCTAACGGTGGCAATGGAGTAGAAAAAATAGTTTCTGGTGACTATTGGTTCGAGGATTAATAAAGATTTACTCAACAGTGTGGCTATGGAATAGAAAAGGAAGCGATCGGTGAAGAAGGAGAGATTCAACAGTGGCTATAACAGAAAAAAATTATTTAAAATTTTAAATGTGAGTGTGGCTATGTAGTAGAAAAAAATATTTTAATTTTTTTTAATGAGAGATGAATGAAGAAGAGAAATTCACTCATGGCTATGGAGTAGAAATGATTTTTTATTAAGTTGAGGCTTCGAGAATATAATAGTACTTTTACTATTTAATTTATTATTATTTTAATTTGGGGCTATAGTGAGTAAAATGGATGTTATGTTTAAAATTACCCTTTACCGGTCGTGTCAAAAATTTAAAAATACAAATGAAAAGCCCATGGGCTAGATTCAGCCCAAATACACCGACTCTCGTAACTCAGTCTCTTCCACACTCGTATATAAGAGACCGCTCTCGCTCTCTTTCTTTGTCTCTCTCTCCTCCCGCACTCTCGCTCGCTCTTATATAACTCGGGAAGATTAGTATACCGCTCCTCTCGCCTATTGTAGGATAAGAAGGGGAGAAAATTAATCAAGGGGGGGGAAAAGGAAAAATCATCAGCCGTCGGATCTAGGGTTTTTGCTCCGCGGCGATGCCGAAGAACAAGGGTAAGGGAGGGAAGAATCGGAAGAGAGGTAAGAACGAAGCCGACGACGAGAAGAGAGAATTGGTCTTCAAGGAAGATGGACAGGAATACGCGCAGGTGATGCGCATGCTCGGAAACGGCCGCTGCGAGGCCACGTGCATCGACGGCGTCAAGCGCCTCTGTCACATCCGGGGGAAGATGCACAAGAAGGTTTGGATTGCCGCCGGCGATATTATCCTCGTCGGACTGCGCGATTATCAGGTAAAATTTTTCTTATCTTTGTATATGTTTATTCTTCAAGATCTTGAGTTGTCTGCGTCTTATTAGCTAGATGATTTTGCTGTATGTTGATTAAATTAGTTGTCTTTTGGCTATCATCGTTTTTTCTTTCAGTGAGGATGTTATTTGTTTGGTTTTGGTTTGGATATTTTCACTAATTGATTTTTGTGCTGTTAACAAAATTATATAGGTTTGAGCAATTGCTGTTTTCTTTGCCAATTTTGTTTTATTTTCACGCTTTAGCTCGTTTTTATACGAAGTGGGGGGCTTTGTTTTAATCTTGATTTTTTATGTTCACTTTTGATTTGAAGTTTTCGTGTTGAAGTACTGTGGTTTTGACGATTTTAGATGAAACTTTGTCTTATGGAACTAGTGTGAGAAGTAGGTAATTTGGTACTTCCTTTTAATCAAACTATTTATTTATGTTTGTGTTAATGAATTTTCAGTATGTATGAGTTAGTGCAGAAGTCGTCTATGGCCCTTTAGGTAGCTTAAATCAGGTCATTTGTAAATTGCGTTTTGGGTTGGTGTTGCTTATTTTCTGCCTGGGTTTGTTCAATGTCTAATGCAATTGCTGTTCTATAAATATTGGAAATTTGTTGGCTTTATTTTTGTGCGGGATTCAGGCTTGGATGTTTTCTCCTTATCGTGTCCAGTCTTTTGCGTTTATTCCTTTTGGGATAGTATCGGACTCTCAAGAGTCCAAAACATGCTTGTTTCTCATATTCTCTCCTTATTTTGTTAGTTTCTTTCTGTGTGTGTTATATTCAATATCTAATGTAATCAGAATTCTATAATGAATAATCATGGAAAATGTGTCATCTTTATTTCACTTTCTCCTTTTCTTGGTCTAATCTAAGCCCCATCCCCTATTTGTTTCGGGCTAGTGTTAGATTCTAGCTATGTGGTTTTGGATGGAGGGGTGGTAGAGTCTACAAGAAAATAAGAATGCAAAGATGCTTGTTTTTTCTTATTCTCTCCTTATTCTGGTGTTGCTTGCTTATGATTCTGTTTGTGGAATGTCTATTGAGATTCCAATACTTTAAACCGTGGGAATTTGTCGGCCTTAATTTGATTAGTGGGCTTGAAGTTCTTTTCTCCTTTATCTTGTCTAATCAACTTTATTTGTTTGTGGCTAGTATTAGATTCTAGTTTTGTGGTTTTAGATGGAGAATGATAAAGAGCCGATAAGAAAATTAGAATACATGCTGATGCTTGTTTTTTATATTCTCTCTTATCTTTTTTTGCGTGTTTTTGGTCTGAATTGGTCGATTCTTTGCTAGTCGGGTTGGAATTGATCATCTAATCTTTTACATTATCCATGGATCCTATTAGGATGATAAGGCCGACGTGATCCTGAAGTACATGCCAGACGAAGCCAGGTTGTTGAAGGCCTATGGTGAACTGCCCGAGAACACTAGGCTTAACGAGGGTATTGCTGGAGGACTTGATGAGGAGGACGACGGTCCTGGTGATGATTACATTGAATTCGAGGACGAAGACATTGACAAACTCTGAAGAGCTTGCGAGGGCTGTAACTCCTATCTTATGATCCTTTTTTCTTCTTTTGAATATTTCAATACTAGTTAGAGGATGTTGTTTATGTTGTTTGATGAGGATTTGTGTGGATTTCTCTGTACTGTTATGTTGGTTGATGCAATAATAGTGAGTTCGAATTCATGTCATCTCTTGTTTGTAGAGCCTGGTGTGTTAAGGCCAAATACAATACGAACACGATCTGTTAAAGATTTATTCGATCCGAAAACAAACAGATCATGAAATGTACAAACATGTATATGATCTGAACACGGCGCACTAATGTCTTTCGTATTGACACTACAATTAAAATTTGATTTTGCATGACATAATAAGCGCAAATTCTAGAACATGAAATAGATTAGTAGCAACAAACAAAATTAAAAAAAATGTTAAAAGAGTTGTTACACAACTAACCCACCATTAATTTTGTGTGTATTCGTGCCATGTCAAAAAATTACTAACTCTTAACTTATTCGTTAGGGAAAAAAAATAGATGGCTATTGACAAGGGTAGTTTCGTTTTGTAAAACTAAATACGAGTCGAACACGAGACGAGCTCGAGCAATGAAAGGAAGCTTTTATTCGAATATGATGAAGGGAAAAATGCATACATATATATGTCCTACTCTAAATTACAACACCAGATCTCTCTTATACAGAATTACATACACATATACGTATTTAGATGCTATTGATCTGAGGCTGAGACGAATGTAACAAGGGCTTCGGCATTTCCAAGCTGCAAGCTTTTTATTCAGTTCCAGCAATCTTCTTTTTTAGAGCTTCTATATCTGTTGCCAGTTCTTTCCTACTTGACTGCAAGAATTGAACATTCCATATTATCCACAACAGTTCATATTTTCAATCTAATCTGTCACTCAAAGTAAATGCCCACCCTACCTTGAAGAGCAGGTAACGGTACACAAACCATCCGGTGTATCCGAGCCCGACCAGCTCCATGATCTTGGGAAGCTGACAACGAGTATCCATGGAAATGAGCCTCGTGTTAGTCATGATAAACTCGACAGAGATAAAACACACATGACTCGAGGCTTCAACATGAGAAAAACACACAGAAAAGAGAAGTGAAGAGAAACTACCAACGGAACAGAGTTAATTGCCCCAACGACAGTAGAAGCTAACCAAACTCCAACAATTGCACCACCACCATACACAATCACAGCAGTCTTGTTTTCAACAGCATCCCACTAATCAATAAATTATCGAACAAAGAGGTCAGAAACATGATCATGTCGAACAATGTAAAGGGCTGCTCGATTGGCTAGGGCGTAAGCTACCTTTTGTTTGAGGTCATTGAACAATTCATTGCTGTCAAGGGAGCTCTCATCTGATGAAGTGGCCTTGACAAGGAGCTGGGACGACCTCCTAGACTCTGTTTACAACGGCACTTCCCAACTTCAGCAACAACATATCAAGCAAAAGAGAGAGGTAGAGACAGCAGTAACAAGAAAAGAACTGCAAGTCTAAATGTGACAAGTAAAGTTATGCAAGTAGTATATCTATTTTTACAAGTTGAAAAGAGCTTAATAGACCTAGAGTTGGGGAATCATGTGCTTTGACAAGCACGTAACTACTAGGTCTAGTGGCATTTGTCAATGCACCGCACTCTATGAAGCTATCATCTTCGTCTTAGTATCAATGATACCACCATGTTTCTTTTGATGCATCATGACCTATAAAGAAGTTGATAAGGAATACACACACACACATACATACATACAAATATTCATAATCTACAAGCCTTCCCAAGAAAGGAAGATTTTGCCCTACAACACTGAAAAAAGTCTTCAGAACAATCAAATTTTGATCGATTCAAGAATGTTCATTTAATGACGGGCAAAAAATCCAGACTGAAAACCAAAAATCTCCATAGAGAAAAACAGAAAGAAGCTGATTTTGAGTGATATCCATGTATATACATTTTCAAGATACTATTATAACAAATTAGTCATGCACATTATACCAAAAATTTCCATACAAAGAAACAGAGAAAACTTATTTTCATCATTTATATCCATAAGTAAACATTTTCAAGAAACTATTACAGCATATATTAATCATGCACATTATACCCAAAAAAATGAATTTGATTAGTCATAACCATAAGTATATATACATTTTCAAGAAACTATTACAACAGATAAATCATGTACATTAATACCAAAACCTATAAACTAACATTATTCAAGATTTCAAATGCTTACATTACAATTTACAAACCATCTAAGATAGTTAGCCACTAAAAATAGAGCAAAAATCCCACAATTCTATAAATGGTCAGAGAATATGGATAGGGGCAAGTACAATGAGCTAAACAGATTGTACCTTTGAGTAGCTTGAAAGGAGTGGCGGAAAGGGTAGGACGTTGGGGCAAGGGGCAGAAGACGGCGGCGGGTCTGGCGGCGGGGAGGCGGTGGAGCAAGACGGCGGTGGCCGCCATGGAAGTGGAAGCTGCCGCTGCCATTTTTGGCTGAAACCGAAGGATGTGTGATTTGTGCAAAATGCGAAAAAGATTGTGGCTTTTGCTATTTTGCTAAGCCTCTCTTTCTTTATCTCCAAAGATTATAAAAAAAAGAAAAGAATTTTTAAGACAGTTTTTCTGACATCCACAATATTTTCAGGGCCAATGTCCATTGGATGACACGTGGATAATTGGTGCTTTACGATTGGTTGGTTTCCTATCTTGAAAATCTAGTACTCCCTTCCATTTGTAATGTAAGTCTTTTTAGACTTTGATAATTTTTGTAAAATATATGTCTTTCTTATTTTTTTTAACTTCTTAAATTCATAATTGTCCCTAATTAATTAATCTCTAATTCACATTTTTCACTCTTTACTAATTTCAATTCATCATTTATTAAGGATAAATTTGACAAAATAAAATTTTCTGAATTCGTGTGCACAAATCTAAAAAAACTTATATTAAAAATGTGAGGGAATATTTTTTGTCAAATTTATGTTTGTATTGAACATGCATGTACTAACAAAATCTCTTGTAGTTTAGAATCTTACAAATTTTGATAATTCTTTCCTTTACGAAATTAGTGACGTTCGTGTGTGTATTTTTTTTTTTAAATGTAAATTTGTACGAAATGTATATTTTTTTTAATATCGATAGTTGTTTCATGTGAAATGGCATTTGTATGATTCAAACTCATACATTAAATTAGATTCATATTAAAGATTGTAGCTAAATTCATGATCATTTATTCATGAATTCTTTAAGAAATATTCATATTAAAGATTGTAGCTAAATTCTTGACCATATATTCATGAATTCTTTTAAGAAATATTCATATTAAAGATTGCAGCTAAATTCATGACCATATATTCAAAATATTATACTCCTTCATTACTTCACTTGAAGTGTCATATATATATATTTTTAAATAAAATAAAATTGAGTCTACATATTATAATTCTTCAATTATCGTAACTCCACTAATTATGTAGACCCCTTTTCTGATTGACTGAGTTTAACAATTAACATAATAGAAATTTTCTTTAAATTGCATAGTGGTTAGTAGAGGTGGCCAACGGTTTGGTTAGGTTCCGAACCGGAACCGAACCCCCGGTTTCTGGTTCCAAGTGGGTGGAACCGGAACCGAACCGTTGGTCACTTAGGTTCCGGTTTGGTTCTGGAACCGGACGGTTCCGGTTCGGTTCCGAACCATAATTTTTATTTTTCAAATATTTTTGTGTATATTCGATAAGTTATGGGCAAGATTATTTGCAATGAAAAACTAAAACGAAGTAGATATTATTGATGATTTCGTAAACAACCTCAAACCCTTGAAGATAACATAATTTGATCACTCAAGGGCCGAGTCTCATTAAAAATCCAATAGGAAAAACACCAAAGTAGGAAAAAGAGTATTGAAAATTATTATTTGATACTACATTTTACTGATATTGTCACCTAATAATCCATTTCTATACACAAAAAAATCACATTTAAAAATAGTAGTGTAAAAAAAAAATTGGTTCCAAGTTTTGTTCCGGTTCCGGTTCCAAAAGTTTGAACCAGAACCGAACCGTCGGAAGCACAGATTCCGGTTCCAAACCGAACCGGAGGCACCGGTTCCGATGAACACCTCTACTGGTTAGTAAGTAATAACCCTAATAATAGCCCTAATATTTGTTAATCTTATCATGGGCTTATTTATAATCTATATTGAAATGTATCCCCAATAATAGGGTTCATACTTGAGGATCCAGCCCAATAATTTATAATTAATAATTTTGTACAAAATTGACTAATGACCCAACACGAAATCTTATATAGAATTTTCTGGGGCCCGACTAAGACCCAGTACCAAAATTCAATTAATTTATTTTTGATGCCTACCTAAATTAATTAAATAATCCATAAAACACATATACACATTTTAAGTAGTCCATTTGATGACATACTAAATAGGCAAGAAGACAATGCATCTTGCACATTTTTAAGTGTAAGCTAGCTAGGTGCTTCGCCTCTTTCTTTTTTTTTAATCATATTTCAATTTTGTATAATATACATGTAATCTAGTTTTATATTAGATGTGCATAATAGTAAATCAGAAACGTCCTTAATATTAAATACCAGATTCAAACACAACATAAATATATGAATTTTACAGGTAGGTAAACACATGCAAAAATCAAGCCTCCCACAATTTGAATGGTTAACTTGAACACACTTGCTTATCTATTAAAAAATTCATGAACTATAAATATACATATATACACACACACACACAAAATATAGAGATAAGTAGTGGTGAAATATCCAAAGTCCAACTAATCCAACTCACAGTATTTAATTAAACAAAGTTAGCCAACACCTAAGAACAACTCAAAAGAGGCTTCAATTCCCCTTTTTTGTTTAAGTTGCCACCCCTCCATTCTCTCTCTTCACGCATTACAATATATTATGCAACTACCAAATTAACTAGAATAACCCCTTTCTCTCTCATCACCAAAACTTATTATTCCATTTCATTTCTTGCCATCTGCAACACCAATCCCTACAAAAATTCAAACCAAAATGCCAAGAAGACACTGACAAATTACTCATTCAATCTTTCAACTACTATTCATTCCAACATTAGCTAGTCTCCTCAGTTTCTTGATTAATTCACTTCTAATATTCCTACCTTACTCTCACATATCCCACGGTAATATTTGTTCATGCCCGATCAATCAAGAAAACGCGACAAGATCACTCGAAAGGAAGGATCTTTTCCAAGTTTTCTTTCAAGAAAACGCGATAAGGGCTCCGAAATCACTTGAAGGAAGGATCATTCCTAGTTGTATTTCAAGAAAACGCGACGCGATAAGGGCTCCAAAGTCACTCGAAGAAAGGATTCTTTCTCTAGTTTCTTATAAGAAAACGCAAAAAGGGCTCTAAAATCACTCAAAAGAAGGATCTTTTCCAAGTTTTCTTTCAAGAAAACGCGACAAGGGCTCTAAAATCACTCAAAGGAGGGATACTCTCAAAATTTCTACGCAGTTTATGTTCATGTTTGAACATGCAATACATGTTTGAGGCATGATCAAGAAACTACCTTTGCAGTTTTGATGGGAGCCAAAAGGGATTACCTCACCATTTTGATCATGCTTTGTGCATTAATGTTGTTCAAACATGTCGAATCATCACAAAATTCCTCTCAAGATTCTCTAAATTATTTCCTCCACAACTATGCTCTCAACACAATCCCCAAACCTCGTACCGGCCAACTGTATGAGGTTTCTTCTCCGGCCAACTTTTCCGGCGTCGGAGTCTCGCTCCTCCGCCTCCGAACTCACAGCTTGTGGAAGAACGGAGCCAACCTCAGCTCCGTCGAAATCCCATCAATGGCGGTGCTGCCATTGCCATTCACAAGAAGAGTTGACTTAGTGTATCAAAACCTAGGCAACTGGTCAACTTCTTATTACAATGTCCCAAACTACACATTTGTAACTCCGGTCATAGGCTTTCTAGCCTATGACTCGGATGCGGGCCCGACTAGCCAGAAGCTCATCGGGCTCGACATACGAGAGGACACTAGTCCCATCACTGTCCGTTTCGATAATGTTTCACTTCACCAATACGACGTCTCAACGCTGCAGTGCGTTGCGTTCGCCGCCGACGGCACGTTGCGACTGAGCAACGTGAGTGGCGGCGGCGGAAGCACGACGTGCGTGGGGAGGAGTCACGGCCACTTCTCCATCGTCGTCCCGAGGATGAGAGAGAGTAGGAGGAGGAAGAAGACGGCACTGAAGTGGTGGATGGTCGGAATCCCGGGCGGCGTCGCCGTGGCGATCGCAATCGCGGTCGCCGGAATTGTGTGTTGGAAGATGTGTAGGTGGAGGAGAGAGAGAAAGATGGAGAGAATGTCTGAAAAAAGAGAAGGTTTGAACACAATTTGGATTGGAAGTAGCAGAATGCCTAGAGCTTCAGGTATCAGAACACAGCCAATTCTTGAAAATAGCTATATTCCATAATTGATTAATTTCAATTTTTGAATTTTTTTTTTTTTGGTTTTCAAACAATTTCAATTTTTTTTTTTTTTGGTTTCTTTGTAAGTGAATTAATATACCGGATTTTAATTCCCTGTCTGTTAATTTAAAGTTGAAATTGAATCACATTTTTCTTTTCCAAATTAGCAGTATTAGTGATTATAGACACATTTGTTGAATTTGTTGAGCTATTTTTGGAGTATATTTATGAGTAATAGTGAAACGAGAGCCACGTAATAAAGAAAGAGACAATGATCATGTCAAAAATATATTCGGACAACATTTGACCTGGTTATTTAAGTGTTACTTTTGCGCCGGAAGCATATTATTTGATGAGAGCCAAGTTGGCTTTTTTATTTTTTTTTCCCTTTTTTAATTTTTTTTGCAGCCATTATGAAATAATTAATACTACTATATTATTTGTATGTAGGAGTGGACCATAAATTTAATTTGTATAATTTGATGGAATACAGAAATCAACCACTGAAGAATTTGTCTATAGTGTGTTTGGAAAACAATTATGAATTTCAAGAAAAGTCGTTATGCCAATTGGTTGTTAGGACATTGCTTTATCTTGAAAAAAAGTATTGACAGATGGTATGACTGTGTGTTGTGTGTGTGAATATATATAAAGAATCCCAGCTCAGACCCAATATGTGTGTGTGGGTTTGTGTGTGAACAATAGCAATTAGCAGCTCACACAATCATCATAAATGAATAGATTTTCTTGATTTATATTAAGATCAAAACTTCAAAATGTTTATAAATGCTGAGAAGATCATTGGACAGCCAGAGACATCACATCATCTACCAAAAATGTACTACTAGACAGATTTGTTGATTTCTTCTGCAAAATTGCAAACATTATTTTTAATTGTGATGAAAATGATGTTAATTTGAAGAGTTGACAAAATCCCATTAATTATTACATACATCTCACATTCAATTGTTCAAAATGCTCAAATGTACAAACTTATATACCCTAAAAAAACAAGAAAATCATGTGCATGTAACTACTGATCAGATAATTTATTATCTCTCCTGAGAGAGAGAGAGGAGAGAGAGAGTCAGTGAATTGTATGAATATGACAAAAGTGATGAAGTGAAAAGGGAGGACTTAAAATAGAGGCATTAAGAATAGCATGAGCAACAATCTTGTTTGCTGCTTCAGTAGCATGAATTCCATCCCAACTCACATAGCTATGAGGATCACTACAAGCAGTGGCAGTCAAGCTACGACCATTGATTACTTTGGTATTTCCACAGTAAACTCTCTTATCAAAATTATATGCACCGCCCCCATATCCACAGCATGCTCTCGTCCCATATTTCATCCCTGTCCAATATATGCTCCAACATGAGAGAGACAAAAATAGAGAGAGAAAGAGAACAATTTTCTTGAATGTAGAGCAGCATAATTACCATGAGAAGAAGGATGGTGGAAGAGCTCTAACATAACAGAATGTATGTCTGCATAAACAACATTTGCATCACCAATCTCACTTCTTGTCTTTCTCAGCGCTTCCTCCAACATACTATTGTACTCCACTACAGCATTGTTGTAAGAGATCAAGCATCCGAACGAGTCCACGTCTGAGCCGTTGTGAGGCAGCTCCACCAAGAATGCAGGGTAGCAACCTATTGGTGCAAGATTCAACACCATGAAATCTCTCCCACCTAATGCATACATCTCCTATAATTTCAGACATAAATAAACATACTTTAATATTAGCCCTTTTTGCATAGATCTCCTCAACTATCAGACACAAACATACTTTAGTATTAGCCCTTTAATTTGCATGAAAGAAAGGAATGATCTTTAAGTGTGTGTGTGTGTGAGAGAGAGAGAGAGAGAGAGAGCCTAAGTCACCTTGATAGTGCTACAAATTTGTGACACTACTTGAGGAAGATACTGCTTCACACCATTAATGCCAATGTATGGTAAGTTTCCAGTGAAATCATTTTGGCCAATGTAGAATGTGTAGAGAGATTTACCAAAAATAGTAGGAGGAGGAAGCTTGTCTTCTCCTGCAAAAGAGGAAAAAAGAAAGAAAAAAGACATGATTCTAACTACCTTAATATCATCTAACTATGTTAGAATATCTTTAGTAACATGAGGCCCAATTCGGGCCAGACCGGGCTAGTTTTTCCGGCTCTAATTTTTAGGCAGATTGTATACCTGAAGAGTGAAGTTGATCAACTTTGGCCTTAAATTGCTTCATTTGATTGAGCTGAATAGCAAGAGAAAAAGGGCTGACTCCTGTAACAAATAATGAAGTCTGTGGCAGACGAACTGTTGATGCTAATGTTGCAAAGTTCGCTCCATGTCTGAAATCAGATCCTATTGACTGCAAATATGGGCTCAAGAATGGTATCCCCAGAGCTTGTGCTGTATTTACCCAAACGCGAAAATGTAATAGAAAATCTCAGTATAGTATGACGTAATAATGTTGGCATTAATGCATGTATCACTTTCGATTTATTGCTGTCAAAATTTTCGGATCGTAAAATACTAGCCCGGTCCAAAAAAAAGTTTTATGCACAAAAATCCAACTCGGCGGGTCGTGCTGGAAGGATACTTTTGACAGCTCTAGTTTCAATGAAAAAATAGAGACTAGTTGATATGACTTGGTACCATGATATATGTAAGAGTTACTAAAAGTTGGGCTATTGAAAATTTTGGGATTTGAACAATGAGAAAATGTCTAAAATCCATCATTCTTGGATTATTTTTTATTAAGATTTATGACAAAGAAAATCCAATTCTTGCCAGCTATGATGTTTTTGTCACTTAACTCAGATTTTTGTAGCATTATGCTTATGAGTAGTAACACAAAAAGGGCCTAATAATGGACCAATATCGTTTTAACATAACTCAATCATACAAATTATACGGATGAGATAAATCACACTAAACAAACTATACACGATGGATTCAAACTCTCGACTTGTCGGTGACTCTTTCAACCAACTAAGTCACTTCAACGAGACTTCACGGAACTTAACAATGAAATATTTCAAGAAATTGACCATGAGTGTATACCTAAAAAGTCAAGAATGACCCTGCCATCCGTTGCTCTTCCAGCCGGTTTGTGGAAGTAAGTCATGCCAAACGGCAGCCTCTCCGCCGGAAAAGCAGCATAAAATCCTCCGGTATCGGAATTCGAGTCGCCGAAGTTGAAGATGGCCTTAAAACCACATTCTTTTCCATGGATTCTTGCAGCTGCCATTGCCACAATCACTGCAAAAACCAGCAACTTTTGCCTACTTACTTCAAGATTCATTCTTTGAATCTCCCTCTAACCCCTTCACTGTGTGTGTTTGTGTGTTTTCTGAGCGTGGATAGTGCTTATGTTTGTGTGCCAAAATGTGACATTTTTTAGACCTATATATAGCACAAGAAAACAAGAAAGACAGTTGTATCTGTAACGGACCACATGGGGAAAAAAAATCAAAGTATTATCACTTTATGCATAACTTTTTTCACATTTAATTTTGAGAAAGTGCATTTCCATATAGAAAATGATTATTCAAATATGAGGTTACAAAATATTTAATCCGCACATACATAGTTACATCAACCAATAGGCTGAATATCACAGTACTTATCAAAAGAAAATGGAGGATCAAAATATGATCCACTTAAAATGGCATGAGCCATCATCTTAATTATTAGCAGCTTCTGTGAGATGAACTCCATCCCAGCTCACATAATTCTGAGGATCTCCACAAGCCAATGCCGTCGCGTTCCGACCCTCGATCACCTTGGAGTATCCACAGAAAACCTGCTTGTTGAAGTTGTAGGAGCCACCACCATATCCACAGCAAGCAGTGGTTCCATGCTGCAGCCCTGAAATACACCACGTTTGTATTAGGCCAAATATGCGACCTTCAGATCAGTAACCGAGTTTTTGGGTTCAAGAACTCGAACCATGGGATTTTGGGTTCTTGAAAAGTTCTAGAAGCACGGAGTTCGTGTCAACGTACAACAAGCTGGCATCTCTCAGTTCTTGCCTAGCTTGCTCCAACCCTGCCTCAAGCAGAGAGTTGTACTCTTCGACAGCATTGTTGTACGAAGCCATGCAGCCAGATTGATCAATGTCTGAGCCTGCATGAGGGAGTCGTACCAAGAACGCTGGGTAGCAGCCCACAGGACCAAGATTTAAGACCATAAATGTACGCCCTCCGATCCGAAACAGCTCCTGCAAGAATTAAACCTACTAAGTTGTAAGAACAAGATTTTTTTATAAAAAAAAAATAAAAATCATGTACTAACAAACTTTGTCTGAATTGTGGAGTAGGTGACCTTGATCGCGGTGATGATTTGGGACACAATTTGAGGCTCGATTTGCTTAACTCCGCCTGCACCGGCTGAGCCTGCAAGGCCGGTGAAGTCATTCTGGCCAATGTAGATTACATAGAGGGCTTTTGTGAATATATCAGGTTGAGGGAGATTGGTTTGGCCTAAAAAAATAGAACCATGCAAATCAAGATTGTGAGTTCAGAATTTAAGGTTGTGACAGCATAAGATGTTTGTACCTTGGGACTTAAATCATTTGGTTTGGCAACAAACATTCTAAGAAACATAATTATGCAATTCAAGATTGCCAGCTAGTTATGAGATTTTAAGGTTGTGACTGCATAAGATGTTTGTACCTTAGGACTTGAATCATTGGTTAGGCAAAAAACATTCAAAGAAACAGAAGTATGCAATCCAAGATTGCTAGTTATGAGATTTTAAGGTTGTGACAGCATAAGATGTTTGTAACTTGGGACTTGAATAATTTGTTAGGCCTATGCAGAAACATTCAAAGAAAATAAAATTACGCAAATCAAGATTGCTAGTTCTGAGATTTAAGGCCTATGAAAAAACAATCAAAGAAACAGAATTTTGCAAATCAAGATTATGTGTTCTGAGATTTTAAGGTTGTGACAGCACAAAATATATGTTTGTACCTTGGGACTTAAACTCTTCAACTCTTGCCTTAAACTGTACTTCCAAATAAAAAGGGCTGACTCCATTCACAAATAAAGAAGTGTTTATTGGCTGCAGCACAGTCGAAGCAGACGTAGCAAAGTTCACTCCATGTCTGAAATCCGATCCAATGGACTGCAGATAAGGACCCAAAAATGGCAGTCCTAGAGCTTGAGCTGCATCACATTTCCAAATTCAGCCAAAGATGCAATTTTTGTCCAATATTTTCGACATAATACCTTAAACTCACTGAGGAAATCAATGTACAGCCTCCCATCTGAAGGTCGCCCAGTCGGCCTCTTGAAGTAAGTCATGCCATTGGGAGATGGCTGAGTTGGAAAGGCAGCAAAGAATCCTCCTGTATCAGAATTTGAGTCACCAAAGGCAAAAATGGCCTCAAATGCACATTTTGCATTAATCATGTAAGCTGGCATTGTCATTAAAAGTACAATCCAAGAAACCAAGAATTGTCTGAAAATTATTGCATGTTTTTCATGTAAAGTTTGATCCATTTTTTGTTTGATCAACCTGAAGTTATTGCATTGGTTATATATATGAACAAGATTTTGATTGTAGATAAGGGATGAATTCAAATCTAAATTTGGCTAAAGGAAAATGAGCAAAAAAATTTCTGGTTTTTAGTGAAAAGGAAACTGAACTTTGGAAAAATTTTGATGTTTTTCATTGAATTTGTAACCACTGTGACATAATCTATTTGTGGAGGTATTAATAAGAGTCAAAATATAGCAATGGAAAGGTCAAAATGGGAAGAAATATTTATCTTGTTGATGCAAAAAAAAAAACAAAGGCCACCAACAAATTGTTGTCTGCATGTTGCAAATTTTGAAGTTTCTAGGTCATGACCTGCTACATTTATGAGCAGATTCTACGATAAAATGTTGTGTTTGTGAGACTCGAACTTAAGTACAATGAGAATCGGATAAAAATCCCATTTCGCCACGAGCACATCCATTCAATTACTAGACCATCCCTAGGGAATAAGTTAGATATATATATTATATTTTTATTTAGACACTGTGTCTGAGGCAAACAAGATGCTTTATTACATAACCAATATTTTGGTAGTTTTATAGTATTTTGTTAAATAAAATCAACTTATTCCTGTGAAGAAAGTATGAGTAGAAAAATAGGAATGATATTTTTTCCATTCAATTTATCATGTTTCCTATTCTCTATTTTTATGTACTTTTTCTAAAATAAAACAAAACCAAATTTTTTACTTTGAATTAAATGAAAACTATAAATACTTAAAACTTGGCACTTGAGATGCAGCCAATTAGGGCCGCTTCAGGCCCAAGATGAAACCCATTAAATTTTTTGCTGAAAAATCGAAGCGGATTGGACCTGAGTTATCAAAAATTTTAAATTAAAAGGTTATTTTTGTATTTTGGATATATTAATAATGTAAAACATTAAATGTTTGAAATGATCTCTTTAAGACTGAAAAGATTTCATATTTAGTTATTTTTCTAATGAAATTTGCTACATAAATTCTTTATTTAATACTACTGTATAGTATACGTAGCAATTAGCAATTCAAAACCGAAAAAAGTCTTTTGAAAATTGGGATTTTTAATTCTGGATGAATATTATCGTTCTTCGTCCCAAGTACATTTCATTTACTGAGTCTCAACTTAATAATTAACCCATCTTTTGCGCTTGAATTTATTAACGAAATAGGAAAAATACTTTTAGTGATAATAATTTGATTCAGATTCTTCATATGTTATTATAGGCTATGTATATAAGAAGTGAGTCGATAGGAGAGCAAGGATGGGCTTTTAAACATCTACCAATAAAAAATATTCTTTATCATTATAAAATGATAAAATTATCGATATTTTATGAAAATCGACGTACAAAAATCTCCATCAAGATGAAAAACAATTTCTTGAAACTTGAGATGCAGAAAACGGAGTCCCACAAATAATTTTTCCTTCTTACAACCCTGTGTATAAGTAAATTTTGAACACATTATGCAATTCATCTCATTGACGAAATTTAGAAGCAAAAAATAATACAAAGCTTTTTATGACGATAGAAATCTAAGTAAATTCCGGTGTGGTGTGATAAAGCATCACATCATGGACATTTCCCTTTGAAGTCCACGTCGACCATATATTGCGACACAATCACATGCGGAGGTATTACTATTCCAAGATGCGGGACACGTCACCCCATCTCCAACGATTCGTTTTGCGCCACGTATTTCCTTTGTCCACCGCAAATCACGCATCTCCATAAATCTTTAAATCTCAATCCAACGGCTCCAATTACCATGACGTGTTAAGTTCCGCCTTTGCTCACGTCGGCATGGTGTGTAAATACTACCACATTTATAATTCACTTATTTTTACTTTTTATATATAAATAATCGAAATTTTATTATATTGATTTGTGAATACCTATTTGTTGTAACTTATCGGTACTATTTAGTAGGGCGCGAACCAATTTGGGTGCATAAAATTTTTTCAGGACAATAATTTTAGAGGTGTCAATATGATATAGTTGTACTACATAAGGTTATTGTTACTCCATTGGTCACATTATTATATACAGACTTACATAAAAGCCACCATTAAATTAGAATTTTTTTTCTAACTGTAATTCACTTGATGTAGTTCCCTAGAGTGAAGTCCTATTTATTATTCACTACACACACAAGTATATAATATATATATATATAAGAGATCATATGTAAAAGTTTTTTCCGTAAGAAATAAGAAGCGATCTGGACCATTGATCTTTGTAGATCTACGGTTGTCATTGACCGATGCATTATAATTGAACATGGAATGCATTATCTTAACGATGCATTGTAGTAAATCAAAAATACATTATTATGACAGTGTCTTATAATAATACATAAAATACATTATTTTAGTACATAAAATACATTATTATTATTTTTTACGGAAAAAATATATAGATTATATGTAAAATCATTTTTCTGTAAAAAATAAGAAACAATCTAGAGCGTCCATTTCATTTGATCTATGGTTAATTTTTGTTGTATTTTGGTATAATTTATCTGATTTTAAGGCGGAAGGGTTAATCGTGTACTTTTACTTTTTATTGTGTACTGTTATTCCTAATATAGTGGGATTTGATTCCTTTCTTTTATACGTGTTTATTTATATTTTGTTTTATTTATTTATTTTTAATTTTATAAATAAGTTTAGTTTTTCTTTTAATTCACTTTATTTAATTATTTCAACTATTTATTTTGCAAATACCGGTGTATAGAACGTTAGCATGTGTTAGTATTGGGGTGTGTACCAACGTAAAATGCGTTATATAATTATTTATAATGCATTATTTTGAATTATATAGTATATGATCGATTATTATTTTTATTTAGTGCATTATCCTAGAACTTTAAATGCATTATTCCGAATTGTAAGAACTTTGTAAGTGCATTATATAATTTGATAATGCATAAATTATGTATTTTGGGATGATTTATCCAAATCCGATCAATTATTTTGATGGTTTCACGTTGTTGTCGCATTGTTTAAGTTATTTTAGAGAATTTGTATTTATTAATTAATTTTGGGATGCTTTTGTTTTTTATTTGGGTGGGTTTTCAAAAATCCCTTGATTACCCCTCGCCCAATTTAGTGGAATGTTAAGGTGTTTTTTTTCCCACTAATTTATCCTCTCGAAAAATAAGATTGATCCTTGTGAATCTGGACTGAATATTTTCTAACTATCAAGGGTCTAGAATACTTCTTATTTCTTACGCTAAGTGAATTTTATATGAGAATTCAATTCTAGATATAGGGAAGATATCATATGTAAAATAATTTTCCCGTAAGAAATAAGAAGCAATTTGGACCATTAATCTTTGTAGATCTACAGTTGTCATTGACCGGTGCATTATAATTAAACATGAAATGCATTATCGTAACAATGCATTGTAATGAATTAAAAATGCATTATTATGACAGTGCATTGTAATAATACATAAAATATATTATTTTGGTACATAAAATGCATTATTATTATTTTTTACGGGAAAAATATTTTGTACGTGAACCAACCCCTATAAATATATATATATATATTGTAATTATTTTTTGTTATGTGTCAATGTGTTATGGATGCAAGGGGAAGCTTAAGCCCTTACTAATATTTATTTTTTGGTTGGTAAACCCGTCTTCAAACTGCCGACATTGCCTTATTCACTTATTTTTTCTATGATCCTGAAAAAAAAATGAAACAATGAAATACTCACTGTTTTATTAAAAGAAAGTGTAACTCCCTCTAAATAAAAATATATGTGCGCCTGCTTTTGTAGAGTCAACTTTTAAAGATAAGTGACAATTTTGTTAAACGGTATGACGAGTCAAGACACTCAAATAACTATCGTTATCTAAATTAAAGCGCAAATATGCCACATTTTAATCTTAAATAAATTACAAATATGTCGCAAATTATCTGTGTTGGGCTAGATTCTGGGTACGAGTCGTCAAATTATCTTATACAAATTTTCGTGATAAAATAATACCATTAAACTTCATCAGGATTAGTTACACAGACAATTTTCAGAAAACGTTTGGCGCATGAATTAATCACAGTTCAATAGCATATTTTATATATATCTTTTCTTGTAAAAATATTGTATTTAATAATCCCTCGATCTCATTATTTTTGTCTTGTATTCTTTTTTGTGTTGTCGCGTTATTCTTGTCTTGTTTATTTTTTTGGGCTAAATTAAAGGTTATTAAGCCCTATTAAATTGTTAATGTGACCCTTATTTCTCCTAACCACTCCACCTTTTACTATTTTTCCCTTCATTTTTTGTGACGTTCACTATTCACTCTCTCTCTGTCCACTTTATTTCACTATTTAAACTCACTTTATTTCACTATTTGTACCCTATTAACTATTCAATTAAAACTATACTAACACAATTTCTATCCTTAATTCTTTTTTCTTAATACACGTGTCCAAAAGAAATGAGACAAGAATAACAAGACGTAAGAAGTAATTATTTATTTAGCAGAGCCTCATCCAATAAAAGGACAAGGTAGCGCCGAGGACCTACATGCATGACATGTGTATCAGCATCTCGAAGTGGGCAAGCGTTAAGCTGGCAAAAGTAGATCTGCCCATTTTTCACGAACCGGCGGTTCGGAACCGGCTCGAACCGCCGGTCAACGGTTTTTTAACCGGAACCGTGGTCAACGGTTCAGAACCGTAATCGAAACCGGCGGTAGAAGGGCCGGTTACGGTTCAAGCAAATTGGTAACCGGAACCGGCGAGCCTATAAAATCGGCGAACCGGCGGTTTTTGGCTTAAAATATTATTTTTATTTTATTTAATTACCTCATATGTATATCTATAAATATATCCCTTAGAGAATTTATTTATTCCACATAGGAATGGCAATGGGTCGGGTACCCACCCATTAAGCATTTCTCAAATCCAAATCCATTAAAAAAATTTCAATCCATACCCGTCTTAAACCCGATTAAAAAATCATTTTAAAACTCGTACCCGACCCAAATCCGTTGGGTAATACCCACTAAAAATCCGAATGTACTATAACATAAACATTAATATTAAATTTAGTAGAAATAACAAAATATTATAAACATAATTTTAACATAAGTATAAATAGAAAATTTCATTAAATTAAATTATATGTGGGTTAAAAGAATAATAAGAAATCCTAAAATTATTAATATTTATACTAATATAAATTATATATAAAATAAATATTTAATTACTGAAATTATTAATTCTTTGTATGCGGGTTAAAGAGAATAATATAAAATCCTAAAATTAATATTTACACTAATATCTATAATTATATTATAAATTATATATATATATATAATATTTTGTTATCTTACATATATATATATATATATATATATATATATATAAATGAGTTTGGATAGCGGGAACCCGTAGGTAATTTCCCAAACCCGACCCAAACCCATCACGGGTTTGAATGTTTCTACCCAAACCCGTCCCAAAACCATTTAATAATTCCCAAACCCGTCCCATTAGGGTTTGGGAGAGCCGGGTACCCGTAAAAACCCGACCCGTTGCCATCCCTAAATTTCCACACCATTTCTTTACACTTTATCTTCTTGTCTTTATTAAAATTTCCATTCTTTTCAAGCATTCATTGGAACTTATGCTAATTGCTAATGTAATTATAAATTATGTAATGTTAATTTTAAGTACTAGTAGAGTGGTACGTGCGATGTACGTAATATTGATAGATTTTAATTAATAATATATATATATATATATATATGTGTCAAACTTAAAATAATCATATGATAATAGATATTAATAATAAAATACTATATAAGGGTATAATAGGTCAATCAAATTTTGTAAATAATGCTATTTTATAATAGGTATAGATTAATAAAAAATGAGTTAATTTTCTTTATTTGTTTTAATGCTCGTTTTGTACTTCATTTACGTAATGTTCTTTTTCGTAATCAAAATAATACATTTATATTAGTATATTAAAAAAATCCTAAAAAACCGGCGGGCCGAACTGTGAAACGGCGGTTTTTACCGGAATCGGAACCGCCGATTTTTTGGCCCGACCCGGAACCGGGAATAGTGTAGACGGGCCGGTTACGGTTCACCTCCGGGAAAATCGTAACCGGCGGTTCAAGGCCCGAACCGGCGAGCCTTGAACCGTGGGCACGTCTGCCGCACAAGCTATTCTCCGTGCGGGGGCCACCTGAATAAAATAATAACAAATCAGAGTCGTTGTGGGGCTGACACGTCATCATGTGGACCGATGTCTGTGGTACGGCGGGGCCCTCTCGCTCTCAAGTACGTGCCGCGACTGCCTATACCCTTATGTCAGCATGTTTGGCAACAGGTGGAGTAGTAATCTGTTACACCCGTAACTCGGCTAGGTGTCGTGGTGCGCGAGCCATCGGCACACCACGACACGACGGTGTCGGGTCGTCTTTGATTTTGGACGGCACGGCTGGTTTTCGGTGATGGCAAGTCCACATGAGCTGGAGATGGGAAATGATACGGCAAAGTGTGGGCAAGAAGGTGTTTGGCTCGGATGGTTTCAAGTTGTCCCGAGGATGACTCGCTCATTGGCTGGGAGCTTGTAACCTGACGGGACGTGAGCGTGTCACCCGGCGGGGCGCTGACACGGGACGCGACCGTATCACCCTACGGGGTGCTGACACGGGACGCGACCGTGTCACCCGACGGGGCGCTGGCACTGCGTGTGCGCGCCACCCGACGGAGCGCTGACACGGGAGATGGTTGCGGGCGCCGGGACTCGATGCTGGTACGGACGGGCGACGGGCGCCAGTCCTAACGAGCGGTTACTTGGCTTCACAGCGGTTATGCGAAGAAGTAGTGGGCTAAAGAAAGTGGTGCTGGGCGGTTATTGCTGGGAATAACCGCACGTAACTTGACAGTTGACCCGATCGTGACACTTGGCACTTGGGAACGCATCTGACGGCTCAAATGTAATCTCCTAGTGATGGGGGATTGTCCATCACGTTAAGTAGGCTGTAACCTCTTAGATTTGCACAGAGAGTGTCGTATGCAAGCTTGAGCATTCCTTTGTATACTTGAGTTTTATATGAAGGTTGAGAAGTGAGCATTCCCGTATGTGTTGTGTGTGCTTTAAATTCTGCTGCGTGATTTTGTTCTATGCTTGCAACTAATTCAAACAATTCACTAAACAAACAAACACGAGAGTTGGTGAGATTGAGGGTTGGCTGGTTGTGCGTGATCAGCGCATCACAAGGCGAAAAATTCTAAGTCGGAAGAAAACCTTGTGACATTTGGTATCAGAGCCAGGTTGGCTCTGGTCCGTGATGCTGTGCTACGATGGTGCAGGCTCGAGAGTTCTCTGCTCTCGAAGAACGGGTGCTGAAATTGGAAGGCTTGATTGGATCTATCCCGGAAACGTCCACGTCCACGGATTCCTCCATTTTTGACCGTGTTCGTTCTCTGCAGATCACGATTGAAAATGTGCAGAAATCCATAGAGTCTCTCCCTTCATTTGTGGAGAGTCTTGTTGTTTCGTGTGAAGAAGAAGTCTCTACTTTGACGGAAATGGTAGACATGAAACTTGAAGAGTTGCGTGATGACTTACGTGTAGTAAAGTGGGCTCTTCGGATGGTGGAAGAATGGCAGTCCGTTACAAAGGTTCGAGACCCCAAACCGAAGCCGTTTGAAGGTGCCCGGAGTTCGAAAGAGTTGGAGAATTTTCTGTGGGACATGGAGGCGTACTTTCAATCCGCCCATGTCTCTGATGCTGAGAAAGTGTCCATCACGAGTATGTATCTGTCGGGTGACGCCAAGTTGTGGTGGAAAGCTAGGCGTACCGACGATACAAACTCGAATCGTGCCCAGATTGAGACTTGGGATGCGTTGAAAAAGGAATTGAATGATCAATTCTTGCCCTGCAACACATCGTGGCTAGCACGGGATGCTTTGAGAAAATTGAAACACACCGGATCGGTCCGAGACTATGTCAAAGAATTTAGCTCGTTGATTCTTGATGTGCGAGATATGTCCGAGGAGGACAAGTTATTCAATTTCTTGGCCGGATTACAGTCGTGGGCTCATGCCGAATTGAGGAGGCAGGGCGTCAAGGACTTGTCATCCGCCATTACCGCCGCCGATAGTCTTGTTGATTACAAGTCCGTTGGTGCCTCCGAGTCGAGTCAGAAGAAAAAGGACTCGAGCAAGGGGAAGGATAAGGACAAGAGAAGTAAGAGCAATTGGAAGGAGAAAAAGTCCAATGACGGGAATGCCGGTAGCTCGAAGGACTCACTCCAACAAAATGGAGGCGAGAAGAAGCGAGGGTGTTTCATTTGCAACGGTGACCACCGTATGCGTGATTGTCCGAAGCGATCGAAGTTGAATGCACTTGTTGCTGAAGATGATAGAGAGATGGAAGCTAATGCTCATCGGGTGAACCCGTTGCAATTGTTGAGTGCAATTCAAGGGGACGGTAAAAGTCGGAATGGGCTAATGTACGTGAAAGTTTCAATAAACGGGAAGCAAGTTATGGCGATGGTGGACAGCGGTGCTACACATAACTTTGTTGCTGAACGTGAAGTTAAAAGACTTGGATTGGATTTGTCGCCTCACTCGAGTCGAATTAAAGCTGTGAATTCGGAGGCAAAACCAATTCAGGGCGTAGCTAACGTTGATTTGCAGGTTGGCTCGTGGAAAGGAATGTGTTCGTTGATGGCTGTTCCGTTAGATGACTTTGATGTCATCCTTGGTAATGAATTCTTGCTCTTGGCTAAGGTGGCTGTGATGCCTCACGTGGGTGGATTGATGATTCTCAACGAGGCCCATCCATCCTTTGTTCAAGGCGAGTTTTATGATGGAAGAAAGAGAAGCACCATGATCTCGGCTATACAGTTGAAAAGAGGACTGAAGCGTGGGTATCCAACGTATCTTGCTACGTTGATTGAGATCAAGCCGGGTGTGACCCAAGATGTACCAGAAGTGGTGTCAGACTTGTTGGATGAATTTAAGGACGTGATGCCTCCAGAGTTACCGAAAGAACTACCTCCAAGGCGAGCTACGGATCAAAAGATTGAGTTGGTGCCGGGTTCAAAACCTCCAGCTCAAGCCCCATACCGTATGCCGCCGACTGAATTGCCGGAGTTAAGGAAGCAGTTGGATGAGTTACTGGAAGCCGGATTGGTTCAGCCTTCTAAGGCCCCATACGGTTCTCCGGTGCTCTTCCAAAGGAAAGCTGATGGTTCGTTGAGATTTTGCGTGGACTATCGAGCGTTGAATAAGGTTACGATTAAGAATAAGTACCCTATTCCGAATGCTCTGGATTTGTTCGACAAGTTGACGAGGGCATGCTACTACACTAAAATCGATCTAAGGGCGGGTTATTGGCAAGTTCGGATTGCGCCGAAAGATGAAGGCAAGACTACTTGTGTGACGAGGTATGGCTCGTTTGAATTTTTGGTTATGCCCTTTGGTTTGACCAATGCCCCTGCTACGTTTTGTAATTTGATGAATGACGTGTTGTATGAGTTCCTTGATCGATTTGTTGTGGTGTATCTTGATGATATTGTGGTATATTCTGAGTCCTTGGATGATCATGTGAAGCATATGCGTTATGTTTTTATGAAGTTGCGTGAAAATCAGTTATATGCTAAAAAGGAGAAATGTGAGTTTTGTCGGGAGCAGATAACATTTCTCGGCCATATTATTGGTCATGGTCAGATCATGATGGATCGAAAGAAAGTGCAGGCCGTGCTAGATTGGCCCGCACCGGGTAAAGTTACGGAGTTGAGATCATTTCTCGGCTTGGCAAATTATTATCGGCGATTCATCAAAGGTTACTCGAAGATTGTGAGTCCTTTGACTGATTTGCTGAAGAAGGATTCGAGATGGGAGTGGAATAAAGTGTGTCGAGAAGCGTGCGATAGGTTGAAGACAATTCTATCGACAGAGCCTGTTTTGAAGCTGCCCATGTTTGATCAGCCTTTTGAAGTACAGGTTGATGCGTCGGATCGTGCTATTGGGGGTGTGCTCGTGCAAGACAAACACCCAATTGCTTATGAGAGTCGGAAGTTGAAAGATGCCGAGTCCCGTTACAGTACCCACGAGAAGGAAATGACGGCAGTGATACATTGTTTGAAAGTGTGGAAGCATTATTTGTTGGGAACGAAATTCACCGTCGTGACCGACAATGTTGCTAACACCTACTTTAAGACTCAAAAGAAGTTATCCCCGAAACTAGCTCGATGGCAAGAATACTTGGGCGAGTTTGATTTCGATTGGGTGCATCGGCCTGGAAAACATAATGATGTTGCGGATGCGTTGAGTCGTAAAGTGGTGGAGGAGTTCGTGGCTGCCTTGACTCTTGTGGAGTCTGATTTCCTTGGGAAAATTCGTGAATTTTCCCGAACTGACCCTGTGTATTTAAAATTGATTGAGCAGTTGAAACAGGGCGAGTCGAGGAAGTATTGGCTTGAAAACGACTTGCTGTTTGTTCGAGAGAATAAGGCGTACGTGCCGGCGGGTTCGCTGCGGCGTGAGCTGTTGAGGGAAACCCATGACCCTCAATGGGCTGGACACCCGGGCGTGGAGCGGATGTATGCATTATTGTCTCGAAGGTATTATTGGCCTAAAATGGAAGACGACGTCGAGGCGTATGTCAAAACATGTTTGGTTTGTCAACAAGACAAGCTCGAGAGGAAGAAAGAAGCGGGTTTGTTGCAACCTTTGCCTGTCCCGGACAAGCCATTTCAATCGGTATCAATGGACTTTATCTCGGGTTTTCCTAAAGTGGATGGCATGGCTTCTATCTTTGTTGTGGTTGACAGATTTTCTAAGTACGGGATCTTCATTGCTTTCCCCAATGCTTGTCCCGCTGAGATTGCTGTTGGCTTGTTTTTAAAGAACGTGGTGAAATATTTTGGTCTCCCGGAGGACATTATCAGTGACCGTGATTCAAGATTTACGGGCAGATTCTGGACTTCATTGTTTGGTATGCTGGGTTCGGAACTGAAGTTCTCTACAGCTAACCATCCTCAAACCGATGGTCAGACGGAGAGGATGAACCAGTTGTTGGAGGAGTACTTGAGACATTATGTGTCGGCGAGCCAGAAAGATTGGGTTGGATTACTTGACTCGGCGCAGTTTTGCTACAACTTGCACCGGTCTTCGACAACGGGGATGAGCCCCTTTGAAATTGTGTATGGGCAACAACCGTTGGCACCACATGAGATTGCGGTACAATGAAGTGGGGGAAACTGTCCCGCTGCTTATCGGTTTGCTCGGGAGAAACAAGAATTATTGGATGATGCTCGTGACAGCTTGGCTAAGGCACAGCGCCGTATGAAGAAGTATGCAGATAAACATAGGCGTGATGTGCAGTTTGAAGTTGGAGAGCAGGTGATGCTGAAGTTAACCCCTCAGATTTGGAAGAAAATTTCTGTTGGGAAAATTATAAGGTTTCGATTTGATACCAAAACCCAACTGATTCTCCAACTGAATAGATGATTGCGTCAACCTAAATAGTGTTTTCCAGCTCGCATGTTTGAGCTTTAGATTTTCTAGGCTTACAGGTTAAGGAAGACAATAGCCGACCTACCGTGTTCACAATGAGTCACTAGCAAAAGACAAGCCGACCCACCGTGTTCATACCGGAGTCACTAGCAAAAGACAAGAGGCGTCAACCTTCACTGAGTGATCCAACAGAGCTGATCAAGCCGAAGAGAATTCGAGCCGAGTTCAAAACACAAACTGGTCCAACAGACAGAACAAAGGAACTATCTCCGAAGACTCCACTTCAAGATACCAAATTTCCGAATTCAAAAGCCAAAGACTAAAGGCAGAAGATCCCGGAATCAGAGGAAGTCAACCTACCTCGGCCAATAAGGGATTGCCAAGTCAGCATCCTAGACTTCAGAACCTAGGATGTGACACAAATGAAGACAGGTGCAGATACGCCCAACGGCAGATCTTGTATTTAAGAAGAGTAGGTAAGATTCAAACGGCTCCTCCAACGGCTAGTCTTGAATCTCTACCTATATAAACCCGTCTTCAACCTTAGGATCAGATACGAAAAACTCTCTACAAGCTTTCATTATCTGAAATCTTCATTCTTTCCAAAGCTCTCAAGCAGTTCTAGATAAGATCAAAGAACACTTTATCTTAAAGTGTTTCTAGTTAAGAAACTGCTTAGTTTTTCGTCTGTTCCCTAGGCCAAACTCATTGTATATCTTTAGCCTAGATTTCGAACGAGTTCATCATACTCTAAAGTTCTTAATTGAAAGAACTCGTTCATAGTTGGAACCCCATACCCAAACCCAAACCCAAAAAGGTTAGGTAAAGGTACGCTTGCTCGAAGTGCGTAATTCGAGTGGATAGGTTCTTCAGTACCCGGAAACTGAAGGTGTAGGCTTGACAGTGCCCGCAAACTGTTGGAACACAGCTCGGGTTAGAGTTGTGAAGTTGCTTGGTACTTGGAAACCAAGTGGTAGTGGATTACCAGTGAACCTGGTCGTGGACGTAGGAGGTGTTACTCCGAACCACGTAAAAACTCGCGTGTTTCTTACTCTCTCTCTTTACTTTCGCTTTATATTCAGCTGTGTACTAACTTCTTCATATCATTGCATATTTGTTCAAAACTGCACACACAGCTGCTCTCCAAAGACAGCTGTGTCTCTCTAAAAGTTGCACAACCTGACTAAGCTGAAAACGTTAAGCTAATATTTTCAAACTGAGTTTTTCTAAGTAACCGAGCTAAGTTTTCAAACCACCACTTTCCGCACCTCCAGCTGAGTTATTTACCCAGCTGACCCTCCCCAGCTGGATCGATAACTGAGCTCACCAACTCTGTGATTTAACTTGAAAAAGTTTCGAAAAATCTATTTGGTGTATTCACCCCCTCTACACCAAATACCCAAATTTCGTGACCATCAATTGGTATCAGAGCAGTGGTTCAAAAGACCACCGTTTCTGTATCAAGAGATCTCTCTTGACACTCTGTGTCAGTGGTCAACTGAACAGATCCGTTTTTCAGAAAAACTTATATTATTACATACTGCACATGTCTATGGATTCTTATCTTAACAGGAATCTCCCCACCTTCTCGGTAGACGACTATGCAATCTGGAAATTCAGATTGAAAAGCTTCCTTTGTGCACATCACGACATGATGTGGGACGTCATTACAGACGGACCCATCCTTATTTATAAACAAGGAAATGAACTCGTACCTGCCCATGATGGAGGACAACCAGAATACCGGCTAATCCTCAAGCCAAAGAAGGATTACTCGTCAGAAGAACGAAAGCAAGCTGGACTGGACAGCTTCGCAAGAAACACCATCTCATCAACAGTCTCAAACGCCTACCTGAGTAAGATCATCAAGTGCGAGACAGCCAAAGAGATGTGGGAAATACTTGCCAAGCTATGTGAAGGATCTGAAGAAATCAAAGAAAACAAATTCACAATAGCTTGCCAAAAATTCGACAACTTCAAGCAGCTAGCGAACGAGTCCATCGAAGCGATGGAGCTAAGGTTCTCAAATATAGTCATCGAGATAGAGACAATCAGAACTGGAAAATATACCCAGCGGGAAAAGAATCTAAAGGTTCTTTCAGCCCTTTCAGCTGAATGGAACACTTACAAGGTAGTTCACCAAAGTCGAAGTGACTTGGGTGATCTATCTACAGAAAGGTTGTTCTCACTCTTAAAAGCCAACGAATACAACTTGAAGATCACTCAAGAAGAATCTTCAAACAGACAGAATGACGGAGAACTCACCCCAGCTCCAAAAGAAATTGCTTTCAGAGCCAACTCTGAAAAGTCAGCTCATGTCAAGTCAGCTGAGTCCTCCAAGATGAAGAAGGACAAAAAGGAAATGAGCAAAGAGGAGCTACTCGAAGAAATTGCCATGATGGTGAAAAATTATAACAGACTCAACACCAGTAAGGGCAAATACAAGAAGTTCGCAAGGACTTACAGAGATAAAGACGCAAAGAAATTCGATGAGAAATCACCGACAAACGAATGTAAGATGGTTGCTTCAACTGCAAGGAACCAGGACACTACCGACAAGATTGTCCAAAGCTGTCCAAGAAAGACAAAGACCAATTAAAAGCTAAGGCAACTAACAGAAGGAGAGCTTATATCGCTGATGAAGAATCAGAATGCAATAAAATGGATGACATGCCATTTTCAGACTCGGAAGAAGAAGCCCTGATGGCCCATGATGAACCTGATTGGGATACATGCTTCATGGGACAAACAGACGGCATCGATGAAGATGAGGTAACGTCTCGAACTCTAAATACGTCTAACATCTCACCATCACACGAACACTCTACACAGACTCGAATCCGGTCTACCCGATTGGAGTCTAGTAGAGAAAGTAATGAACGATTCCAATGAGCTTCAAGAGATCCTCGACGTCATTATGTGCGAGAATGCCGAGCCGAAGGCGGAACCGGAAAAGACAAAAGTATCGACGCAAATGATACAACTCACCTCCAACAGAAGTCGTTTCACTAAAAGACAAAATAGTGAAACAAGATCACCGATGAAGGAATTCAACAATGAGAAGAAACAAATGATAGAAGATGTGGAAAAGGTCACAAATGAATCTGAAAGGAAGTCACCGAGATCATTGAGCCGAAAAGATCGAAGAGGTACTATCTAAGAAGATAGTAGCTCTCATCAAAGCCACGTCAACAATGGACGAGATCATTAGTGCTCGGCGTCCAACAAAGACTCAAAGCTGGATCGGGATACAACGAATCAAAGGATGCCTCAAACATTGCCTCCACAAGTGGAACAAAAGTAATGTTTGTACGTGCAAACGAACCTCCAATCCCAAAGAAATTTCAAAGATCAACAGTTGAGGACACAGCAGGCGTCGGGAAGACCAGCTGTGAAACATTCTCAAGCTCCGTTGAGAACACATCAGACGTCAAGAAGAACAGCTGTGAAACAGTCTCAAACTCCGTCGAGAACACAACAGACATCAAGAAGGTCAGCTGTGCGACAACCTCAAGCCCAACTCAGACAGCAACGTACTCAACCTCAACGAAAACCACAGGCTGGATTTTACAGATACCAGCCACAACACCAGCACGTTGATCGATATCAACCAAGATATTAGAGATACCCAGCTGGATACCACTCAAACGAGTATCAGCTGGATAATCATTTCCAGCCACAGCATCACATGAGACAGCAGAGACAAAGGAACGTCTCAGCTAGGCACACAGCTGGAAACCAAAAGAAATCCAGACAACAAAACAAGAAGACACGGAGATCAAGACCCCGCCAGTAACAACAGAAGAACACAAAGAATGTGTATATCGACTCAGCTGGGAGAATTATCAGATCAAATGACCCAATTTGAGTCATCAAGCATATCTGGGTCGTCAAAGAATCTCTGTCTAACCCACAAGGACCCAATTAAAACTGGGTACCTGAATTTTAATTTTTTTGTTTAGGTTGCAAGGAATCGACGCATCTTTGAGGAGTCGATGAGAACGCTATGGTACTTGGACAGTGGATGTTCCAAGCACATGACGCACCTAAAGCATCTACCCCAGGAGTATATTGAGCGTACAGGTCCACAAGTAACATTTGGTGACAACTCCAAAGGCCTAACCAAAGGTTATGGTACATTTAAAACTAGAAATGTTATAATCCCAAATGTTTCTTATGTACAAGGATTGCAACATAACTTGCTTTCCATTAGCCAATTCTGCGACAACGGTTTTTCTGTCAAGTTTGATGCATAGGGATGCACAAGAAGCACAGTGGAAACCAAGCAGATACTCTAAGAGGAAAAGAGAAGGAAATATGTACTTTGTCGATCGGAACAGCAGCCTCCCGAGACTTGTCTTGTATCGAAAAGCAAGAATGAAGTCACCGTCGTGGGTACGTACGGCCGAATCATCTCAACTTCAAGACAATCAACAACCGGCTAGGAACCAAATTTCGCTAATGGAATTCCAGATCAAGTATATGACAAAAGTCATATGTTCAGCGCGTGTCAACAAGGAAAGCAGACAAGAATTTCATTCTCTCTCAAGCCAGCTCAGTCAACTGATCGAATTCTTCAACTTCTTCACATGGATCTTTTTGGTCCAGTTACTCCAGCAAGCTTCAATGGCAGAAAATATACTCTGGTCGTTGTGGATGATTTCTCAAGATTCACATGGGTATCATTCTTATACCAGAAGAGCGAAACCAGAACTAAGCCGCCTATCTCATTTGGAAAGATTATCAACACAGAAGGAGTGCAAGATAATGGCAATAAGATCAGATTGTGGAACGGAGTTTCTAAATGAAACTATTTATGATTTTTGCGAGAAGAACGGAGTTCAACACCAAACATCTGCAGCTCGCACACATCAACAGAATGGTGTAGCAGAAAGAAGAAACAGAACTCTCAATGAAGCAGCTACCTCAATGCTAGCTAGCTCTGCTATTCCAAAGAAGTTATGGGCTGAAGCAATCAACACAGCTTGCTTCACTCAAAATCGCTCCCTACTCACATCAAGGCAAGGCAAGACACCGTATGAGCTATGGAACAACAGAATACCATACATTGGATATTTCAAGGTATTCGGATCCAAATGTCACATCCTCAACAATGGGAAGACACAGCTCAAGACGTTCGACGAAAAGACAGACCGAGGAGTATTCCTTGGTTACTCCGCTGTGAGTAAAGCATACAGAGTCTTCAACAGAAGAACTCAAATAGTCGAAGTAACTCCACATGTTACCTTTGACGAATCTTCCTTCGAATATAGAGATTCTATCAAACGAAGAAGCGAAGGAGAATCTTCAAGATTGATTCAGACAAGGGCTCAAGAGAATAGAATCAGGAATCTGGCCGAACCATTAATTTGGGACAATGAGCCAGAGGAGGAAATTCAAATCAATCAAGAAGCTCCACCAGCTGGAAATCGAGAAGAAGCTTCAACGCCAAATCAAGGGGGAACATCATCAGCTGGGAATCCAAACACAGCTGAGTCCCCAGCTCCATCTCCAGCTGAGCCTCTACAGAAGTCTCCTCAAAATATAAATCAAAGAGAGCCAAACTCTCAAGATTTAACTCCTGAGCAACTCCAAGTCAGACGAAATTTAGCCACGTCAAGCATCAATCAATTGGAAGAAGAAATTCGCAAGAGGAGAAGATGGATTGAAGATCATCCATCATCAGCTATTATCGGAGAACCATCTGACCAAGTCAAAACCAGAAGCTCAGCTGCTCAAGCTTCATCGGATCATCAAGAAGCAGCTGACACAGCTCAACTCTCAGTAGAGCTAGAACTGACGGTCTATGATGAAGACACAGCTCTAATGGCGTGTTACGTAGCTCAAGTGCCAGAGCCTCAATCAATTCTTGAAGCTTTGAAGAGCGTGCCTTGGACAAACGCCATGCAAGAAGAACTGAACGAATTCCTCAGAAATTGTGTTCAGGAAGCGGGTCGACGGACTGAAGGAGTCAAAGTCATAGGACTCAAATGGATATTCAAGAACAAAATGGATACCCTGGGAGTCGTCATCAGAAACAAAGCTCGACTCGTTGCCAAGGGCTACACTCAGCAGGAAGGAATTGACTTCGAAGAATCTTTTGCTCCAGTAGCACGATTGGAAGCAATCAGACTATTTCTCGCCTTTGCAAAGACATCACAAATTCAAGGTCTATCAAATGGATGTGAAGTGTGCATTCTTAAATGGAGAAATCAAAGAAGATGTCTACGTTGAACAACCTCCAGGATTCGAAGTAGAAGGAAATAAAGTCTACAAGCTAAAGAAGGCTCTTTATGGATTGAAGCAAGCACCTCGAGCTTGGTATGACACTTTGTCAAATTTTCTCGTATCCAAAGGATTCAAGAAGGGCTCAGTAGACAGAACTCTCTTCACCATCAAGTCAGGAGAAGATATCCTGGTTGTTCAAATCTACGTAAACGACATCATCTTTGGATCAAGATCAAGCCTCTTATGCCAAAGATTTGGAGAGATGATGTCAGAGAGGTTCCAAATGTCCATGATGGGAGAAATGAGTTTCTTCCTAGGACTTCAAGTCAAGCAATCATCAGAAGGGATTTTCATAAATCAATCCAAATACGTGAAAGACTTGATCGCCAAGTATGGAGTTCAATCCAGCAGAATCGTAAAAATTCCAATGAACACCAACCTGGAAGATTGAACTGTGAATCGAAGGGAAATCAGTTGATTCCAGCAAATACATAGGGATAATAGGATCCCTGCTGTATCTAACAGCAAGTCGTCCAGACATCTCTTTCGCAGTCGGAGTGTGTGCCAGATTTCAAGTTGATCCTAAGGAAGCACACATGCAAGCAGCCAAGAACATTCTCAAATATCTCAAAGGAACTCAGAATGTTGGGCTGTGGTACCGTGAAGACAATCTACGGTTGTGGATACTCGGACTCGGACTTTGGAGATCGGTTGAATGACGAAAATCAACTTCGGGAACTTGTCGGTTCTTAGGAAGTAAGTTGATTTCGTGGTTTTCAAAGAAACAAACGTGCGTCGCAACTTCCACGACGAAGCGAGAATATATGGCCATTGGAAGAAGCTGCGAATTCCGCAAATTCTCTGAAACATCACCGGTGGATGACTATGAAGTAAAAGCCGGACGGAGTTCCAATTTTCGTGATAGCTCAAGTGCGATTGCCATTTCGAGAGAATCCAAGATTACTTCACACAAGATGCAAGCATGTAGACGTACGACATCATTTCATCAGAGATCACGTAGAAAATAAGGATGTGATTGTTGAGAAAATTGACACAGACATACAGCGGGCTGATATTCTCACAAAACCGCTGATAGAAGCAAGGTTCAAAATGCTGTGCGGATTACTTGGACTTCTCAACCCAGATGATGCTTCACCCAGCTGATTGGAAACAGACCTACTGATAGAATGACTCCAAATGAACGGAAGAGACTCCAAATTGATTAGACGAACCAAGACTCAACTGATTGGAAGCAGACTTGAATTGAACGGAAGACCAACTGAATGCAAGGCATTAACCGAAATTCGAATCAACGTCACCGATATCGGTGAGAAAGAATTCAACTAAACCAGATCTTTGAAAGGAAAGGATTATTCAGTGAGTGGAATCCAATGGAACCACGATGACCCAGACACCCACTCAACCGAGGTATCAACTACAATGATCACCGAGAGGTTTGCAACAACATTAATTACACCTACTCAATCTGTTTTCTGTCAACTCACATCTTGTCATTTCTAATCAATCTTAATTAAAAGTCTGCAAAGAATTGAATAATGGGAGTTTCGAGGCAAAAGTCAAAACGCCTCAACCGTTCTCTCTCGCGCATTAACTCACATATTCTAATCAAGAATTTAATATGTAGAGAGAATCACTCCCAGCCGTAGATCTTCTTATCAATAGACAAATCTTGATCGTCCATTCATCAAGAAAACTCTTTAAATATGCTAGAAGACATACGCATCAACCCTAGAAAGTTTTTCGGCATTCTTTCTTATTTCCATCAATTGGTATTATTCGTTTCTACTAACAAAAGATGCAGAAGAAGAACATGGAATCCAGAAAGATATCTCCCGAAGCCGATCAAACTTGAAGAATCTGTCAAAGCTTCAAGATAAGAGTTGCTTAACTCTCAAAGAAGACGGAAGTCCAGAAGAAGGTGAAGCCCATCGACAGAACCAGGCCAGCGCAGTAGACTGCAAAGCTCAAGAATGTCATTCACCAGGAAGGTGCAGAAAACTTTCTGGGAATGTCAAAGGAAAAGGACCCCCTCAACCCCACTGTTTCTCTCAACATAAAAGAGAGAACGGGACATACAACTCCCTGGGATGCAAAAATCAACGTCAACAGACCTGGACCAGATGTTGATAAAGCCGGAGTATTCAAGAGCAGTCATGACAAAGCTCTTGCTCCACCACAGGAGGCACGAGAAAAGATGCAGAGACAAAGCGGATGCATCTAACTCCATCCCAAATGGGAATCGGAGACAACTTGAGGAGACAAAATATATCAAGCACGTCTTCAAACCGAAGACTCAAGTCAAAGGTGCTCGGTCGATCAATGAGAAGCCAGCTGACATTATGAGAGAATTCGTAATCACTCTCCGAGGAGCAGAAGGCCCACAAGCGGTCGTTTCTTACGGTGGAAGAGAAGTTCACGTCCCTGCGTGAACATAATCATCACCAACACCGCAACGGAGTATTCCAGCTGATCAACCAAGCTTAAACCCCAAGACAGATGGGATACTTCAACCGCCTTCTCCTCAGTTTCCTTCAGCTCCACAGGGACACCCTCTTCGAGATCTTCCGATGAAAGATGCTCAAGTCCCTGCACCAAGCTCTAATGAGAAACATCACCCAGCCAACGATCACCTGCAGCTGGATGATGATGATATGAGCTGAATACAAGTCCCTCAAGTGCTGAATCAGACTTTCTCATTCAATCTAAGAAGTCTGAAGAAGCAAAAGTTGCAAGGAATGAAGTTGTGCCCGACTCAGAAGATGCTATCTCCAGTGCCAACTCATCCCTCCAAGCACTCACGGATCGCTCCCCGAATCAAAGCCAAGGACGCTGTGTCTGCAATCACAGCTGAGGCCAATGCAACTGAAGAAGAGCCAGCTAATACAACAGCTGAGCCAGTTAGACTCCAAACCTCGCTGCTCAGAGCTGAAAACCACAGTTTTGCCAAACTAAAACATCGCAACAGCCGATGGTGTATCTCTCCCACCTTGTTTTGATCATGCCAAAAAGGGGGAAGTAAGGGAGAAGAGAGACAAGTCAATGAAGAGGCAAACTGTTGAGCTAGAGGAACCAGCTGAATCAGAATCAGCTGAAGAAGAGACGAGTCAAAAGAAAGAAGCAATGGATGCAGAAGAGAAGACCCAACCAACTGGGATTGAAGACTGAAGGATTGAAGACTGAAGATTTTTTTTTTCCTTCTTTCTTTTTCCTGTGTTAAAATGTATTTTCTTACATTAATAAAACACAAGTTTTTTTTCTGCGTCATAAGTTGTCTCAGTTAGGTTTTGGCATCATCAAAAAGGGGGAAATTGTTGGGAAAATTATAAGGTTTCGATTTGATACCAAAACCCAACTGATTCTCCAACTGAATAGATGATTGCGTCAACCTAAATAGTGTTTTCCAGCTCGCATGTTTGAGCTTTAGATTTTCTAGGCTTACAGGTTAAGGAAGCCGAAGACAAGTGATCGACCGTGTGTTCACAATGAGTCACTTAGCAAAAGATAAGACGATCGACCTGTGTTCACGAGTCACTAGCAAAAGACGACAGGCGTCAACCTTCACTGAGTGATCCAACAGAGCTCGATCAAGTCGAAGAGAATTCGAGCCGAGTTCAAAACACGGCTGGTCCAACCGTACGAACAAAGGAACTATCTCCGAAGACTCCACTTCAAGACGGTCCGGCTACGAATTCAAAAGCCGGCACTAAAGGCGGAAGATCCGGAATCAGAGGAAGTCAACCTACCTCGACCAATAAGGGATTGCCAAGTCAGCATCCTAGACTTCAGAACCTAGGATGTGACACAAATGAAGACAGGTGCAGATACGCCCAACGGCAGATCTTGTATTTAAGAAGAGTAGGTAAGATTCAAACGGCTCCTCCAACGGCTAGTCTTGAATCTCTACCTATATAAACCCGTCTTCAACCTCAGGATCAGATACGAAAAACTCTCTACAAGCTTTCATTATCTGAAATCTTCATTCTTTCCAAAGCTCTCAAGCAGTTCTAGATAAGATCAAAGAACATTTTATCTTAAAGTGTTTCTAGTTAAGAAACTGCTTAGTTTTTCGTCTGTTCCCTAGGCCAAACTCATTGTATATCTTTAGCCTAGATTTCGAACGAGTTCATCATACTCTAAAGTTCTTAATTGAAAGAACTCGTTCATAGTTGGAACCCCATACCCAAACCCACCCAAGAAAGGTTAGGTAAAGGTACGCTTGCTCGAAGCGCGTAATTCGAGTGGATATGTTCTTCAGTACCCGGAAACTGAAGGTGTAGGCTTGACAGTGCCCGCAAACTGTTGGAACACAGCTCGGGTTAGAGTTGTGAAGTTGCTTGGTACTTGGAAACCAAGTGGTAGTGGATTACCAGTGAACCTGGTCATGGACGTAGGAGGTGTTACTCCGAACCACGTAAAAACTCGCGTGTTTCTTACTCTCTCTCTTTACTTTCGCTTTATATTCAGCTGTGTACTAACTTCTTCATATCATTGCATATTTGTTCAAAACTGCACACACAGCTGCTCTCCAAAGACAGCTGTGTCTCTCTAAAAGTTGCACAACCTGACTAAGCTGAAAACGTTAAGCTAATATTTTCAAACTGAGTTTTTCTAAGTAACCGAGCTAAGTTTTCAAACCACCACTTTCCGCACCTCCAGCTGAGTTATTTACCCAGCTGACCCTCCCCAGCTGGATCGATAACTGAGCTCACCAACTTTATGATTTAACTTGAAAAAGTATTGAAAAATCTATTTGGTGTATTCACCCCCCCCTCTACACCAAATACCCAGCTCAGGGACCATCAATTTCTTCCAAGACGGTACACCGAGGACTCATTCCGAAATATGATGGTCCGTTTGAGGTTGTAAAGAAAGTGGGAAGAGTAGCCTATCGTCTGACGCTGCCTGATAGATTGAAGGTTCATCCTACTTTTCATGTGTCCTTCCTAAAGAAGTTTAATGCTAATGAGTTAGATACTTCTAGGAAGCAGGCGCGACGCGCGCTACCGGTGATTCGCCAACAATTTTCCAAGAGCATTCAGAAAATTCTTGATCACCGAACTATGGGGCAAAGCAAGAAAAATCGGAGGACAGATTACTTGGTCCAGTGGGGAGGTGAGACGGAGAGTGATGCTACGTGGGAGAAGGCGGTGGCCTTATGGCAGTTTGAGAAAGAGATTGCTGAATATTGGCGAGACAAGGGGAACACCACACCAACGACGAGGGCGTCATCGAGCTCTGGTGGGGGTGGTTTGTTACACCCGTAACTCAGCTAGGTGTCGTGGTGCGCGAGCCATCGGCACACCACGACACGACGGTGTCGGGTCGTCCTTGATTTTGGACGGCACGGCTGGTTTTCGGTGATGGCAAGTCCAGATGAGCTGGAGATAGGAAATGATACGGCAAAGTGTGGGCAATAAGGTGTTTGGCTCGGATGGTTTCAAGTTATCCCGAGGATGACTCGCTCATTGGCCGGGAGCGTGTCACCTGACGGGACGTGCGCGTGTCACCCGGCAGGGTACTGGCACTGTGCAGGCGTGCCACCCGGCGGAGCGCTGACACGGGACGCGACCGTGTCACCCGATGGGGCGCTGGCACTGCGTGTGCGCGCCACCCGACGGGGCGCTGACACGGGAGATGGTTGCGGGCGCCGGGACTCGATGCTGGTACGGGTGGGCGACGGGCGCCAGTCCTAAGGAGCGGTTACTTGGCTTCACAACGGTTATGCGAAGAAGTAGTGGGCTAAGGAAAGTGGTGCTGGGCAGTTATTGCTGGGAATAACCGCACGTAACTTGACAGTTGACCCGATCATGACACTTGGCACTTGGGAACGCATCCGACGGCTCAAATGTAATCTCCTAGTGATGGGGGATTGTCCATCACGTTAAGTAGGCTGTAACCTCTTAGATTTGCACAGAGAATGTCGTGTGCAAGCTTGAGCATTCCTTTGTATACTTGAGTTTTATATGAAGGTTGGGAAGTGAGCATTCCCGTATGTGCTGTGTGTGCTTTAAATTCTGCTGCGTGATTTTGTTCTATGCTTGCAACTAATTCAAACAATTCACTAAACAAACAAACACGAGAGTTGGTGAGATTGAGGGCTGGCTGGTTGTGCGTGATCAGCGCCGCACAAGGCGAAAAATTCTAAGTCGGAAGAAAACCTTGTGACATAATCCATGATCGCGAATAATCGCAGTTGTCCGATGAGATATACACACCTTTATTGGATTAGTCCTCCATCTCACGGCCACGATGCTCCCCCACTCTTTTACTTTTTAATTTAGGGAGTTTTGATAGAAGAGCTTCCAGGTCATGTCATGTTGTAAGATATTTTAGATAATTTGTTCTTTAATCTGGCATCTATTTTGTGAGTAAGCACATGCTACCTTATTTGAAAGTTCAAAATTTAGCTTCTCAAATTATATTCTCTTCACAAAATTCATGCATTTAATTTCATTTGGGGACGTACAAAAAAAAACGTATTCTATTTTTTTATTTTTAGAAATGACTTTGTATATTATCCATAATCTTCATTCTCAATCTATCCAATTATTTATATAAACTACCACACCATTTAAATTTTAACTCAACTTCTTACCCATTAATTTATTCACCAAATAATGTGCAAATCCTAACTTCACTCACTTTATACTCATCAATTTATTAACACTTGTGCCACATAAAATAATGCACGAATCTAATGGACGGAGAGAGTTTTTTATTTTTAAATGATTTGACTTACAAGAAATTGGTAGATTCAAATTTAAAAGTCATGAGGTTGTCACCCGATTCACTGAACCATCTCAAGAGAGTAAATTGTTGGGGTAATGTAAGACTATACAACTTTTGAAATATACTAATAATAGAAATTATGTTTAAGTAATCTCATTTAAATAAAATTTTGGCAATAAAATTTTATCTTTGAAACCATGGCCTTCTCCTCGTGTTTCTCGAAATAGAATATGAATTCCTCATATCTTGTCTGTAAAGCTGAAAAGCTTTTTATTTCTAATGGTACGTTTACTTTGATAGTAAAGAAAAATGAGGGAATAGAAAATGTTTTCCTTTTAAATCTCTCATTTCTCCTTTTAAATCTCTCATTTTTTATCCTTTTTTTTCTATAGATTAGAATTTCATTCTTTCTTATTTCTTCTTTTCACTACAAGGAAGGAAAATATTATCACACCAAATACCTCATTATAATATTTTCCCTCCTTGAAATGAAAAGAAGGAATAAGAAAGAGTGAAATTATAATCTATTGAAAAGAAAAGATAAAAAATAAGAGATTTAAAGGGAGAAAAAAAATTTGTTCCTCTTTTTCCCTTACCATCAAAGTAAATGCACCCTAAATTAATACTAGAATATATAGACGCTTTTAAAGAAGATGAAGTTAATGAATTAAGTTACACTCTCTCTGTTTTTTAAAAAATTATCCTCTTGTCATTACGTAATATATCAAGAAAGTCGATAAATTACTTTTTTTTTAATTTCTAATTATTGCATAGAAAATCTGATTAAAAAATACTTATTGGAAAATAAAAAATAACTAAATAAGAAACTTATTTAAAATTGGAAGGTAGTTATTATTGTTAATTTTATCGTGCCCACATCATCTACTAATTTGGGAAAATCTCACCACTTAAAATTCAAACGCCATTTCTCTTCAATATCATTTTTTAAGAAGAAAGAAAATTTTATTAATCATCAATATCTTGTGAAACCAAATCGATATTTTGTTTGGTTTTAATTCCATATAATAATAACTATGTAACAAAATACTAACTATTTGGAATTGCATTCCATCAACATACAACTTCCCCATCTAATTGAACCGTAAAAAACTTTAACATAAATTTAATCGATGCGAAAATCAAAACGAAATCATTTTAACTTGAATACCAACAACAATTCCATCATCTCCCAATTGATATTGATTTCTTTTATACCTAATTGGTTTGTATTACTCCGAAATTTTTTGGAATGCAACACACTCTGTCACCACATGAACATGTCAACCAACGCATGCTTCTCAATTTTTTCGAATGAAATTTTTTACGTCTTTCATTGAACAATGATGTATTATTTAAATATTTATTCACCCAGACACATCCTACAGTTTATCTCATCTATATTGAAATGAAACTCACTAAATTCACCACGTAAATTACCTCCACCACGAAATTCTAGAAAGGAGCATTGCCACCTTATCAATTATCATACCCTCTTTGGAACCTTCACACGTTTGGTACGTCCTACCAAACACAGCTTTAGAGGGTAAGAGTGAGAAGTGGGGACCGCAAGAATTTATTAATTATGGGGGATGTGCTCCTGTATGGACACGTGGTCCTCGTTAGAGAAGGCTGCGTTTGGCATCTAGGGGTTGAAAATGGGAAAAATTGAAAAGTGCAAGTCCGACTGGGCGTGGGTTCCGGTTAGCGTGAGGTCGCTGCCAAACAGAGCGGCAAGGCAACGGTGCGTCAGACAAGGAGTGTTTGTCCGACTCAGATGCGCAATCCTAGGTCGTGTCGTGTGTTTTCAACACGCCCACAAACAGAAAAAAATTCTATTAGGGGTGTACATGCAGTACACATCTCTCAAATATTAATATTTTATTAATATTTTGTTTCACTCATATGATAACATTTTATTATTATAATTTATATTAATTAAATATTATATGTGAGTAGTGGGTGTACTATATGTACACCCCTAATAAGTTTGTGCTCCTTAATGCTACATTTATTAAATACTCCCTCCATCCACTAAGATTGTGATTTTTGGTTGGTGCTACAGATTTTAAGAAAAGTTATGTAGATGTTATTTGAGTGGAGAAAGTGACCACCATTTTAAATTTTTGTGAGGTTTAAAATATAAGAGAGAGTGTATGGTCATTTTTCTTAAATGAAAAAACCACACTTTTGATAAGCGTACGAAAAGAGAAATGTGACAACACTCTTTGTGGACGGAATGAGTAACTACTATGAATACGGAGTACCATTTATTTTCTCGAATAAGTGTATCAAGCCGTATTATCGTCAAAACTCATATTTTATGAAAGTTACAATTTCATTTTAATTTTTAATTTTATTTATAACATAAAAAAATTGAATAAGTGAGGAATTTATATTAAATATAAGTGCAAAGTGAAATTTTTAAAATTATTTTTCAATAGAATTCCAAAATTAAATTATTAACATTTATTCAAAAATATATTTTATCAAAGAATATGATACTTATTAAAAACGGAGGAAGTATATAATATCCTACAATTTGTGTTTAGGTTCCTCTGATTAAACATTCTTTCTGATTATGCCCATGTATTTTATTCGATGAATTTAAATAATCTTGCGACAAATTTGATTAAATTAAGTTTAGTAATCTATTGTTGGAGACGATTGCTTTACGCATTAGTTTTATAGTGGAACTAGTAACGATTTTATGCATTATTTTTTTAGATAGAAACCAGTTATATTATCTTATTATAAATTCATGATAATACAAATAATTATATATAAATCATAATATTATTATAATATTACAAACTAGTACTCCCTTCGTCCACAATAAATTTGCCACATTGTGGATGACACGGGTTTTAATAATTTGTTGGTTGATTGTATTGTGAATGGAATAAGAGTCCCACTTTTATATAGTTTTAAATTGTGTTGTGAGTGGAAAAGTAAGTGAGGTGTGTGGGGTCTATTACCATAAATGGATGTGGCAAATTTTTTGTGGACGGATGGAGTATAAATTAGACACAAACTCAAATAAAATGGAAAGACAACCCACATCATAATGAATTTAAACTAAAAGACTTTTAGCTTAAAGATAAACTTATAATGTATTAGCTTTATCACTTGAAATAGAGTTCATCAATACTCACTCCGTTCTTTTATAAGTGTCCCCCACCGTCAAATTACACATATCAAGAAAATAAAGAAATTTACCTATATAACCTTATTAATTACTATCATTAATGTATACATGCAACTAATTAACAAATTACTAGAAGCATTAAATAAGGATAAAATTGGAAAAATGTCATTAATTTATTCTCAAATTTTGAAATATGACATTTATATGAAAACAAAAAATTGAGCACATTGGAACATTTAAAAAAAAGGGAGTATGTATTAATCACTTTGTTGATGTATCTTGCAATTCATCGATCGCATTTACAACATTTTTAATATCTTTACCTTTTTTATTTGGAGCAAATTCCGACGTCATTAATTCCGAAAATGGTGTTGGAATTTCCGAGTGCATCAAAATGGTGTTTTATTTGATAATATAACTTTTATTATCAGCATAATAGTACTAATAAATACTCTCTCCATTTCATATAGGGATTAGAGGTGTTCACCCGACCCGAAACCGCCGGTTCCGGCCTGGAACCGGAATCGTGGTCAACGGTTTCCGGCCCTGAACCGTGTTCGGGACGGGCCGGTTCCGGTTCCGGTTCCAAGGGCTAGGAACCGTGAACCGGCGGTTCCACTTTTTTTTTTATGTTTTGTGTTATCCATGTTAATTATATCCTAAAATAAGCAATAATGACAATTAGAATGCTAAATGGAACGAAAAAATGTAAAAAAAAAAGGTTCGAGGTTGAACCGGCGGTTCCGGTTCGGAACCGCCAAACCGCCGGTTCAACCGCCTAGGATTTTGCACCCATTTCAAATTCAAAATGGATGGCTAGGATTTCATCTTGTGATCCAATGGCTATGATTCAAAGTTCCCTCCCCCCATTTCTTCCCACTTTCAACTATAAATACCCCCTACCCACAACCATTTCTTCACACCAATTACTCTCTTCTCTTCTCTTACTCTCTTCTCTTACTCTCTAAGTTATTCATTCTTTTCAGTTTTCATTGTTCAATTTTCTATCTCTTACTCTCTTAGTCTCTTAGTAGTTATAGCAAAAATGTCTTCCTCCAACCCTCGTAAGGGTAAGGAAAAGGCAGTCGAAAATATTCGTGGTACTCGTGGTAGTGGTAACCCTCATCGTCGTCCTCGTGGTGTTGTCATTTGAGAACGAGAAGCATTCCAAGATGACTACTACGAAGATGATTCTTCCACTCCCACTCCCACAAGCCAGAATCCTCAATACCGGAGGGTCCACACTCGCCGCCAACGTGAAGAAATGGAAAACCAGCAGATGGCCGAAGATGCTGCTGCCTTTGCTGCCCACCAGATTGAAGCGGATAGGCTACTTGCTGAAAGCCTATATGTTGCCGACCTCGAAGTGGAGATGAATCCGCCCCACCAAATGCATCCTCCCAGCACTATGCAGTCGTCCCCCTTTCACGAAGAGGCAATCAACTTGGATGAGGATGATGAAATGGACGAGCAAGAGGACGGCAGAATGGCTGCCGAGAAGGGTCGTCGTACCAGAAAGGCGAAGCTGCAGGCCAAAGGAAAGAAGGAATGATCCGAAGTGTTCTCAATATGGTTCAAAAAGGTAACACTACCTTGTGCCGAATGAGAAACTCCAATTGTAATGGCGTGCTGCAATTTTACGCGACCGGCGATAAAGACGAGCATAAGAAAGAAAATGGATATGGCACTTATAACCGCCATATACTCAAACACAAGCCGAAGGATCAAGAAAAATGTACACAACAAGAAACTCAAACTCAACTAAACTTCACGCAAGGTAATGAACTCACTTTATTTAAGTATAATGATATAGTAGCTAGAGAAGTGATGGCTAAGTTTGTTGCTACTGAATCTCTTGCTTTCCAATTTGCCGATAGTATGCGTTTTGAAAATTCCATGAAAAAAGCATATAATCCTCAAGCTAAAAAAATCTCACGAAGTATCATGACTAGGACAATTGCTAAATTATCTATTAGATATAAAAAAACATTAAGAGACATGTTTGCTAAGCTGCCATATAGAGTCTATGTTTGTTCTGATATTTGGTCATGTGCTTGGCAACAAAATTCATATCTTGGAATGACTGTGCATTGGATTGATCCGAATTGGTGTATGAACAAACGCGTACTTTGTTTTAGGAAGTTTAATTGTACTCATAATGCTGCAAACATTGCTCTTTGCATTATAAAAGTGTTGAATCAATTTAGATTAACCTCTAAGATTTTTTCAATCGGTTTTGATAATGCATCTGCTAATACTGCAAGTGTGCCTGCTCTAATTGCTGCATGTAATCCAATTCTAGGAGGAAAATATTTTCATACTAGATGCATATGTCACATACTAAATTTATGTGTGCAAGATGGATTAAAGCAATTAGAAGGTTCAATTACGCCTATTAGAAAATGTGTTGCCATGTTAAGGGATAAAGCTAAGCTACACAGAAATTGGGTAAAATTTTGTAAGCAAAAAGCTGGAAAAAGTAAGAGTTTTAACATTGATGTATGCATTAAATGGAACTCTACTTATGAAATGTTGGCAGCAACTTCTGAATATAAGGATTTATTATGTGATTTCTTTTCAACTGAGGTTAGCAACATGTTCTTATTGCCTTCTTATTGGGATGAATGCTCAGGTCTGATTGCACTCTTAAAAGTTTTTGAAACTGCAACTAAAGATTTATCTGGAGTTTATTATCCTACTTCATGTCGTGTACTATATCATTGTGTTGTTATCGTTCTTCAATTCTTAATATGCAGTACTAACCCAAGGTTGCAAGATTCTATAACTATGATGGTCATTAAATGGTTGAAATATTTTACTTATATTCCCGATGTCTTTTTGATTGCAAAATGTTTAGATCCTTCTATGAAATTGGAAGAGGTTTGTGGTCTGTTAGACTTGTATTACAGTTATCTTCGTGAAATGACATTTGGAGGGGGGTGAGCGTGGTGAAGACTCTTTTGAATTGCCTAATATTGCATATGTTAAAACTTCTCTAGATACGACATTTAGGGGTCTTTTTCAAGAATATGAATCTAACTATTCGGATAGAGGGTCATCATCTAGGCCTAGTCAAAGACCAAGAAGCTCTTTTAATCTAGGAATAGATTCTAGTTCTGTAGCTGCACAAAGACTTCAAAGTTTCCTTCAAAATCAGGGCACGGGTAGTAATATAAGCAGTGAACTTGGATATCTATCTTAGCGAACCCAAAAGTACATATTTAGCAGGTGAAGGGCCAAATGATGTTGATGTTTTGCAATGGTGGTCGAGGAGGCAAAACCAATACCCGATTTTAGCAATGATGGCGAGGGAGATCTTAGCCGTTCCGGCCTCAACAGTCTCGGTGGAACAAGCTTTCAGTGTTGGAGGCTGCGTGCTCGATGAAAGAAGATCGGTGATGACGCCAAGAAACCTAGAAGCTCAAGTTTTACTCAAAGATTATACATTGGCCGAAATGCGTGAACAAGAAAATAATTGGGATGAAATATTTGCGGAGTATCCCATAAGCACAACCGAGGCCGAAAAACACAGACACCGACTCTATAGCCACTACTGAAACCGATGAATTTGAAGATGATTGGGACTTTGACGCCGACATCAACGGGTAGTCCTAAATACTTTTAGACGAGTACTCTTTTTCCTTACTTGGTATTTTTCCCATTGGATTTTCACCAAGAAGGTTTTAGGCTCGGCCCTTGAGTTTTCAAACTTTGTGAATTCCAAGGGTTTTAGGATTTCGAATTTTAAATAATAATATATTTCCATTTGTAATTGATTACACATTGTTTTAAATGAAGACATATATTATTTTATTTCGATCTTATACATTACATTGATGATTTATGTGTTTCATTTCAATTTAAAAAAAAAACGGTTCGGGCCAATAAACCGGCGGTTCCAACCCGGAACCGAAACCGTCCAATACGGGCCGATTCCGACCCGGAACCGTGGTATGTGGCGGGCCGGTTCCGGTTCCAATTTCTCCGAACCGGAACCGGTGGTTTCGGGCCCGGTTCCGAACCGGAACCGGCCCGTGAACACGTCTAATAGGGATGTCAATCGGGCCAACCCTTTCGGTTTCGGGTCAACCCTATCGAGTTATCGGGCTATTCGGTCCGGGTTAAATCGGATTGATTTTTTTTTCGGGTTGAAAAAACACAACCCTAACCCTAACCCTTTGGTTTTCGGACTGGCCCGTCGGGTCACAAAGTTTGTAAATAAAAATTAAAATGTATATATTTTCTTGACCATTCAATATTTGTCGCAAAAAAACTACACACAAAAAAATTAAAAAGTAACAAAACAAGAATACGAGTGGCCCAAAAAATAGAAACTTGATTAAATCCAAAAAATAGCATCCAACAAAACAAGTCTAGTAGCACTACACGACATGAAAAATAACAATAATATTCAACATTAATTCGTTATCTCACAAATGAAACTAAACACTTGAATGACATTCATCTTCTATGATTTCTGTGTATAGCAAAATAGGGCGCGACATACAACTACTACAAGTAATTAGTATGATGTATTATTTATTTTATTTTTTTAAAAATACATCAGGGTTATTCGGGTTGGCCCTAACCCTGATCGGGCTAGCCCGGATAACCCTTCAATCCTAGCGGGCCAGTTCAAATAGCCCGGTTATGTATTCGGGTTGTAAAAAATCAACCCTAACCCTTTATTTTGTTCGGTTTATTTGGGTCGACCCGTCAGGTTCAAGCTCAATTGACATCCCTAATTTCATATAAGGTAATCATTTTCTTTTCGGTATGAGTATAAAGGAAAAGAGTATAAAATGGTTAAAGTGGTAAGGTCCACGATTTTTTAAAAGAGTAATTATTTTTCATTTTTAGAAGTAATAATCTTTTATGGAACAACTCAAAAAGGAAATGCAGTCATCTTATATGAGACGACAGATGGGGTATTTTTTTCAGAAGATAATAATAATACGCCCTCAGTTCAAGAGTATGGTAAGTATTTCATTTCAGTCTGTCCATAAAGGGCTCGTTTACTACGAAGTATGGGATAAGGCTAGATATGATTAGCTGGGATATCTTAATACATATAAAGAATTAATATTGTGTTTGGTATGATGTATTAAATTCTCTGCAAAACATATTAATTATGGTAAAAGGGTGAAATTATAGTAATTTATTCTTATATTTAGTTGCAGTATTATTTATACCACCTTATAGGTGGTATTAGATAATAACAACAATAGGTATAATTCAACGGGCCCGAATTTTATAAAGGACCCTATACTTTATACCAAACAAGATATTAGGGTGTATAATATATATTATACACCCTAATCATCCATAGCAAACAAGCAGTGTGCACTTTTCTTTTTAAGACATGGTCCCACCACTCTCTTATATTTTAGAATAAATCTATGCAGCCACATTATGGATAACCATAATTTTATTTAATAACAAAAAAAATTAGTTTATTTAATTTTTTGGGTTCTAAATGACTTCTAATATTTAAAATATTTAATTTATACAAACTTATCTTGATATATTTGGATTTGGATGTAACATAAATCTCTATAGATATAATAAAAGTAATACAAAGATTTTTGTCGAAAAAATAAGAAATAAATATATTTACACTAATCTTGATAAAATTTAAGTCAAAAATATAAACATTAACATAAATATATAATCATATTTTTTATATGAATCAAATATCTAACAAAATTGGTTTATTTTCACTTAATCGATCAAATTATGGCTAATCACATTATGGCTAAATAGCATCACTCTATATTTTATACCTAATACAAATTCAAAATGATGAATTTCTTTCTCAATTTAAATAATATTTACCTTATTTTTTTAAAATCCGTATGACTTCTAATGTACCACACTTTTTAGAAATTGAGAGTATTTTTTTAATAATCCGACGATGGAGAGCGCCCAACCATCACAAAACAAAACGCGGCCGACTCACACAAATCCCCGTGGGCCATCACCACGAAAAGCGAGGGCAAAACAGTCTTTGCAGCTCGCGAGTATCTATTTCTACCAAACAAGGCTTACAAGGTGAGAGCGGCGGGCCCCGCTCCCGGATTCCAAAGGTCCATGAAATCGAGTTAATTTCTTCAGTTTTATTAAAAGGCATTAAATTAATTCCCTCGGAGAAAGGTAGGATGAACACGTCACCCACATGTGCGAGGTGGTAGCATCAGTTGGCTAACAACACCCCGCGTAGATCGATCCCCAGCGAACACGTGTACGGCTGCAGATTGACTTGGAATATATATTTTCCGGCCAGCGCAAAATTTTGAGCGCCAGCTCATCCGCCCCCACCACCCCTACTACGTATTTTATAATTTATACCTTCTCTACTTTGACAACTTGATTTCGACTTTTTTTTTAATTTTTTTTTTCTGTTGAATAATTAATTAATTAATTTATGTTGCGTGTGAATTCGCCAGCAAAGCATGGTTATAATTTGTCATATATCTTGAATTTTATTTAAAAGTTTGAGATCAAACTCAATTAAATAACTCCTTTCCTTGTTTTCCCAACACCAAATTAAGGGAAAATATTTAATGTATTTTTTTGAGAAAATTACACAAGTTATATATTATCAAATACAGAGTAAATTACTATACCATCATATAATATTTTGCAGGAAATGCATTGTTAATAAGGTTAATTACAAATCAAGACATGACCTTTTCACTCATTTACAATTATAGCATCATTTTTTATCATTGGCATATTATGACACCACCTTTTAATTAATTGCAACTGAGATCACGCCTTGAATTTCAGGTGATCGGAAAGTTGACGTGGATCTCTTTTTTAGAGGTGATATTTTACTCATATTTTGATGTGATATTTTTACTCATTTTTTTCTATGTATTTCTATTTTTTTGTTATAAAAAATATCACACCCATTTTTTCCAACAATCCAAATAAGTATCCAGTAAAAAATAAGTAAAAATGTCACGTTAAAATATGAGTAGAATGCCACAAAAAAAAAATCCATGTCAATTTTCCTGTCACCGAAAATTTAAGATGTGATCCCAATTACAGTCAATTGAAAGGTGACGTCTTGATATACCAATGATAAAAGTGATGTTATTATTGCAAATGAGTGAGAAGGTTATGCCTTAATTTGCAATTAACTCTTTTTAATATTATAAGCAACTATATAATATCGTAATAAACCAATGCATAACATTAAATATTTAATGACAAATTTATATAAAAATATGTATGCGAAATGCACCAAAAAGGTTTAAAGAAATGATTAGAAAATCATAATAGGAATTTTCAGAAAACAGGCTAATAAAGATCAATAATTCTGACCGAATTTAAATAATGGAAATGGCGCATTAAATGAAAATTGCATATATTTTCACATTAGATGTGATTTAATGCGATCAATATTTGTACACAGACACGTGTTCCGTGACGTGGATCGTTGGCTTGGCCTTCCCTCTCTCTTTTCCTCTTTCTTTCTTCTTCCTCTCTCTAAAACTCCACTGTGCCAAAGCACATCTGTTGAGAGAGAAAAATGAATGCTAGCAGTTTTCAAGCATAAACTAGCTGTCTAAATCACAATTTAGCGTCCAAATTTCCATTTTTCCAGGTACCTTCATTTCTAAGCTCACTATTTTTGTCAGTGTCAGCGGAAATTATGTATTCTTGCGTCGTATGCTAGCTGATTGCTCTGAATTATCTTTTTGTTTTCTGGTCTAAGTGTTTTTTTTTTTTTGTAATTATTGATCGTGGAGTTCATTTTTCTCGTTTTTTATGTTCATTTGGAAAATTTAATCTGCTGAATTTACCGGTAGAGAAAGAACAAAGAATAAAACTTATTTTTTTCTCCAATTTTTGGGTCGTTGGTTTGCAAATTTTGATGAAAAAGGAATCATAATTTTGAGTTGCAACGATTGAATGATAAAATTTATTGAATTTGGTATTTCTGATGATGATGCGGATGAAGAATTATGGAGCAATTATCGCATAGATTTACGAGAATTGGAGCATTTCATTTTCCGTTATGTTCTGTTATTTTTTAAAAATCTCAGGTGGCCAAATTGCAGTGAATGAGTTTCTCATGGTTTTCAGTTATGGAATTTTAGGTGGTTTGGCGAGGGTAGATTTGTCATTTCATACTAGTGTGTGTTTGGACTGCAGGGTTTCAGTTAAGATTAGTCCCTCCGTCCACGATAAATTTGCCACAATTTCCTTTTTTGTCCGTCCACGATAAATTTGCCACAATTTCCTTTTTTGTCCGTCCACATCCATTTATGGTGATAGATCCCATACACCTCACTTACTTTTCCACTCACAACACAATTTAAAACTATATAAAAAGTGGGACCCTTATTCCACTCACAGTACAATCAACCAACAAATTATTAAAATCCGTGTCATCCACAATGTGGCAAATTTATTGTGGACGGAGGGAGTATTATTTGCTTTCGGGGTTGGGTGGGGCGAGCAAAAGGACGATAAAGCCCTTGGCTTGTCTTCCTCTTTGGAACTGTGGGTGGTTTTGTCATACCAAACTGAATCAGTTACTACTACTTTACACTGATCCTGTTTCATGAGTACTTTTCTGGGTTTTTTTTTTATTTGATATGGACCTTAAAAATAGTAGACAACGATTTTATTTCCTTCATATTTACTGTGTTTGTTAACAGTATCATTTATCGAAGCAGGCTGTGAAAAATTAGAAATTTTACTTAAAATTATGCATGAGTGTTCAGTGTTGTAGTATGGTGATTTAAAATGTGAATGCCAAGAAATAATGTCTTCCATGTCGTATTTGAATTATTCAACATTATAAAGTTTAGTCCTTTTCATTTTTCAATTTGGTGGCGTTGATCCACACTTATGTTTTTCCACATTGACTTTTGTTTTGTTGCAAAAAGTACTGGGAAATGCTTTTCAAGGCTTTACTTCTAATTTCTTTCGTTAACTTTCATGACTTAGTATTCTGCATGGTTGTAGCCCTGCTGGGTAACTGATCTCGAGATTTTCTCAGTTCGATAATGCTAGCTCAATGTTTACAAATTCTGAATCATTGTTTTGGAATAAATCTGCTACATTTGATCTTCCCACATTATATAGGTTGACTGTGTTGATTTGAAATATTATTAAATTTTCCATTATTGCAGATCATTGATACTTGTCATTGCGCTGCGCTCGACTGTCAATAGGCCGAATATCAAAAGTTGTTCCAGAACACATCATGGGAAACAGTGAAGATGGGAAGGGTACTAAGATGGAAAAAACATCATCACCTGCAGTGGTGCGTATATAGAACTGTTATCCTAGTAATTTTAGAATGTTTCTTTACGTGCTGCAGTCTCCATTTCGTTGTGTTTTCTAAGGAATTCCTTTATCGCAATCGTCTAGCGCTCGTACTGAGAAGGACTTATGCATTATGTTTAATATCTTACTCGAGCCAACTTGCTTTATTTTTTGTTTCCTTTTTTCCCCCTGAATTATCATTAGATCTTCGTTCCTGAGGAAGTTTAAATTGCCTTCCAATTGTCAGGACCAGAATAACATGCATGTGTATCCTGACTGGGCCGCGATGCAGCAGGTTAGCACCATGTCCTAACAGATTTTCTCTCTTTTACACTGAAGAGTGAAGAATACTTGTGTGCAGTAGAATGAATATTCAAGTTCTTTTTAGTAAAAATTATTAATGAATATTTATCAGGCTTTCTATGGTCCCCGATTTGCTGTACCACCATATATGAACTCAGCTGTTTCTTCTCCACACGCACCACCCCCACCACCCCCATATATGTGGGGTCCGCCACAGGTATTGAAAGCGGTCTGATTTCATATATTAGTGGGCTTGGAATATGTAGAAAGTTTGTAACACCAAGCCTCGGGTTTTCTCAGTCAATGATCCCTCCTTATGGAGCTCCATATGCTGCCTTCTATGCTCATGGAGGAGTTTATGCACATCCTGGAGTTCCTGTGGTAAGTTTCACGTGCATTTGACTCGAACTTGCCTTTATGCTCCCTTTGCTGAGTGAGCGAAAGCCGAGAATGATATGTTCTCATTTTCTATTTTTTTTTTATGCTTCTCCTTTAAATTGTTTGTCAGCATTAAGATGTTAATACATGACCTAGCTAGAAGTTGGTGAAGAGCTAATGTGTGATTTTACGCGTAGGCTGGTACTGCTATGAGCATGGAAACATCAGCCAAGTCATCAGGGAATACAGACGGAGGCTTTGTGAAGAAGTTGAAAGAATTTGACGGGCTCGCTATATCAATAGGCAATGGAAATAGTGATGGTACGGAAAATGGAACTGACCGAAGACTATCAACGGACAGGTTTGTGAAGTTGAAAGAATTCTTACGATTTTCTGCTTATTCAAATTAACATATTGACAAAATTCCCAAATTTGGTTTCATGAACAGTGATGAGGCTGACGGTTCCAGTGATGGAAGTAATGGAGTTGCATCGGGGGTGAGGGATCTGTCTTACTAAATGATAGTTTTCCTAGATACTAGTTGTTTGTGTTGTTCGAAAAGCATTGCCTATATATAGTTTTAATCTGGTGTCGGTTACAGGCTAATCAGAATGGCAAGAAGAGAAGTGGAATAGGAGGATCTCCTGAAAGAGGTAAATCTTCTCTCTTTATCATGGAACTTGTATTCATGTGAACTTGTCTGTGCTCTTTTCCCCGTCTCATGTCTTAATATAGATGCTGTGATTTATTAATTTAGAACATGTTTTCTGCTGGGTAGCTAAAAATACAATATGTGAGCTCTCCTACATAAGGCTAATCGTCTTCTGTTGAACCCCCCCACCCCCCCAAAAAAAAAAAACACGCACATTCATGCATACTCTTTATTAACGGGATGTCAGGCCGCTGACCTGCCATAACGTGATATCCTCGATATTATTTTGAGCTGATCTGTTTTGTTTTTGTTTTATACTTCAACCCTGCGAAGATGGGAAAGCTCTTAAAAAAGGCAGTTTAGCTCCTCTTGTCGAAGTTGGCCGAGCTTCTGAGACGATGATGGACGTGATTCCTCCTACTAATAAACCAGCGAAAGCAATGGAGAACGTGAACGCTGCGTTGGATCTCAAAGATCCTTCCCTGACCACGAAGTCCAGCCCGACTAATGTTCCACTAGCGTCAATTCCAAATGAAACTTGGATGCAGGTGTGCTGAATACATCTCATTATTGGTTACTTCTTTCAATTGCATGGAATTTCACTCGTATGAGTTAGGAATTCTTATGCCTATGTTTGTTTCTCCACATGATATTTGGTTGCAGAATGATAGAGAGTTGAAGAGAGAGAGGAGGAAACAGTCCAACCGAGAATCTGCAAGAAGATCAAGACTGAGGAAACAGGTATGACTGACCACAAAACCTTACAATCGGATGCAAATGTCAGTCTGTAATATATTGAGTTGCTTATCCCCTTTTTGTTATGTAATCGTCTTCCTTTTGAGCAGGCCGAGACTGAAGACCTAGCTGTCAAAGTTCAAGCACTAACTTCCGAGAACATGACCCTCAAATCCGAGATAAACAAACTAATGGAAAACTCTGAGAAGCTAAAACTTGAAAACGCTGCACTAATAGTATGTTGACACGCTCGTTTCTCTGTTCTCTCGTTGCATAAATCATTTTCTCTCGTACTCTGGATAAACTTAAAAATCGTCTGAATTTGTAGGAGAAACTAAAAGATGCCCAACTAGGACAAAGAGAGGAGGTAAATCTTCACGAGATTGATGATCTGAGGCTGAAACCAGTAGGCACTGTAAACCTACTTGCAAGAGTTAACAACTCGGATTCATCCGACGTTAGGAACGAGGACGACAACGACTCCTTCGAAAACAGTAGTCGTCCCGGAGCTAAACTCCATCAGCTCCTTGACAGTAAGCCCAGGACTGATGCTGTTGCTGCTGGTTGAGACCAACATAGCTTCCATCCCTCCTTGACTTTAGTCAATCCGGTAATTTTCGCATAAATACGTCGAAAACTGCCTCTAACAACAGTAATAGTGGTAAGAATTCCAGAAGTCTAATTTCATTGCAAATGATTATCTCAGCAACGCCTGGAATGTGTTTTAATGTTCAGATTGCTGAGATGCTACAGATAATTAGTCTATTAATTCTAGAAAAAAAAAAAAAAAGAAGTGTATTTTAAGAGGGTGTGTAGTTATTTTTACCTGTGTATGAGTTTTCAAACTCTAGATTAAATTCTAATAGATAAATAGTGCATTGGGCTTTAGAAATTACTGTGATAATTTGACTTCGACTGAGTCAAGGAGATGTATAATGTTGTTGTGAAGATCTACATTATATTAAGTACTCCAATATTTTTATGGTATATTTTTTTTTTTCCTTTTGTTCTTGTGATGACCCGGGTAACCTGCAAGCACTATGCTTGTGTGCATTAGGTAAAATTCCCACACCTGCACAATAAATAGTCTATAAATTATACAAGAGAGATGAATCATATTTAAAAAAACATGGTGCGATGTACTCCATTTGTCTGAATTTTATGTGTCATGTTCTTGCCCTTTCCAAATTCACTATTCGAGTAAAATAATGTAACGAATGTATTCATCGTAGATTAAAAAAAAAGAAGAAAAAACAAGTGGTGCTTGGTAATTCTAGAAATTCTAGAAAGATGCTTGTATGAATCCATAAAAAATTTCGATATTGAGGGTGAAAGTTCTAAACCGAGCAATTTATGTATATAAATTGAATCTGTCACAGCAAAACTTAGCACATAATATAACACAGAATATAATAACTGAGCTAAGTAAATGACACATAGAATGGTAACACAGTTCGGTTAATCAACCTACATCTGGGGGGCCATGCCCAAGAGAGAATCAATCCATTATCGAAAGTTGTAGTTAAAGAGGATCTTACGCATACAAGTCTTTCACTTTATGCTACCCGTTCACTTACACCCTTCCTGATCTACGTGAATTGATGATTGCAAGTACACCACTTACAATCTAAGCTCGAGTCGCAACTCGACACCCAACTCCCTTACAAAAGTGTTTATATATGAAATAAACTCTCTCAAGAACAATAAAAATAATACTCTCACGAAAGTATATGGCTATGAACAATAACAATAGCAGAGGCGACCATCTTCAATGTATCTTGGTGTAGATATATATAGGTCTTGAGAAACCCTAGATATGCTCTCCACCTCCTTTGCCCTAGTTTCCTTATGCATGGAAACTTCCTTTGAAGATATGTCTTGTGGAACAATTAATTATATCACCAATATAACATCTTTTCCTCGTCAAACAAGGATAAAGAAAAGATATCCGTAAAATCCGCATAAATATGGGAAGAATCTCTCATATCTGTTCCATTCTGTTCCACATCAAACTAGCTCAAACTGAAGCTCAAAAACCAGTTTCTGTCCTCGCACAACTCAGAAACACTTCAGTCAATTTTGCTTCTACATAAATATGTCAATACCATTAAAGCCACCAGCTCAAATCTAACAGAGGGCTTCGTAGAAATTCTAGAAAGATGTATGCATTCAACACAAATAACTTGGACAAGATTACATACTAAATGTGGAAAGTCGTTCAAAACAAGTTGAAATAGAAAAGGAAAAATAAAAAAAGAGAAGAAAAAGAATTTTGATGGGCCAGTTTAGGTCAACGGTCTAAGGTTGACTGTGGACAATAGATCTTGTTGGAGATGGTGCCAAACATGGAGAGTGGAGATGGTGCCAAACATAGTAAGAAGAGAGATTTATTTTTTAGGGGTAAAATTTATTTTACACACTTCCACTTTACACAAATGAAAAATACACACTCCCTCCAAAACAAATGAAAAATACACAACCCTACAAAAGTAACCCTACAATGGCCCACAAAACATCACTTCATTCCACAAAAAACAAGGCTCATGCCTTGGGAAAGAAAAAATACCGTGCGCGTAAGCGAGAAGGAGGAGAAGAAAAAAACGACCAAGATTCGGTCATGAGGATTTTGAATAAAAAACCACTTTTTGACCCACTTTCTACATTAAATAACCCCGGGTCCCCACGCATCTCAAAAAAAAAAAAACGACAAACCCTACCCACCCCTTCAAATCCCGACAGCCACCATCTCTCTCATCCAATTCCCAATTTCTCGACCCCTACCGTGTGTAAAATAAAAACCATCTAAAAAAAACGGCAAACCTAAATCCCGACGGCCACCATCCCTCTATCGCCCAATTCCCAATTTCCCCTAGACCACTATTTCGTCCGGTCCATACCCCAAAAATCCGACGCCGGTGGTCCCAAATTGCACCGAAAGGGATCTTCAAGAGCACCGAGAGGATCTTCAAAGTTTGGTGGATACAAAATCATGTCGGGACAACAGGTTAGCGGGATCTATATTAATTTTATTTCCCTCTCGGATACAATAATTTCCCGCTCGAGAACACACAATTCCCGCCCGAGCGGGATATAGTATGGTCGAGCGGGATATAGGATTTGTTATTTAGTTAACTATTTGCCGCTTGATTTTACTATTTTCTCGCTCCGTGAGATATTCGACGTAGTGAGCGGGATATGGATTTGTCGAGAGAGAAATAGGCTTAAATGCATGATACTTTCCGTTCTTAAAGTATTATTTTAAAATTGGAATTTCCGTATTAATTAGGTGAATTTAAACTACGTGCATAATTGTTTCGTAATTTTTAGTAATATTTCGTTAAAGTGGGTATAATTATTTTGTGTTGCGTGATTTTTAGAATTCGATTAGGTAATATCATGATTCATGTAGATAGAACTATTTCGGCTCGTAATGTACTATTTCCCGCTCGGCTGTTGAACCTATTTCCCGCTCGAGCGGGATATTGTTTCTCGGCGGGAGAAGTTGTCTTATATTCATGTATTAATTCAGTCATTTTTAGTATTATTTTTCGTGAATTTTAGTTTGAATTTGGCGAATTTTAAATTGTGCGGATTAATTTCACGTGAATTTCGTGAATTTAATTTTCTAAATTTTAAATAAATAAATACGTGTTCGTAAATTTGATTGATTTTCTGTTGATTCGATTACGTTCAATTGAGGGCGTACGATTAATCGTCGGTCGACGATTAGCATCTTACAAGACCAGGTTTTAGAAGATGTTCGTAAGACATTGTTGTTCGTTGGTGGGCGGAGAGCTCTTTGGATAGGTTTATAGCGGGGTGCTTTGGGCACTTTTATTTATGTGGAAGGCGGGACGAAGTGCGGTATGGCGCGTGCATCACGTGTTGTCACGTGAGATTAATTATCCGGGCGCTCAGAGTACGACATGTGGTTTCATAAATGGGGCAAACATTGTAGTTTTTCCTATCCGCGAGTATGCCCTTGTGCGGCTTGGTCTTCGGGTCGTCCGGAGCTTTAGACCTTCGGACAACCATGACGTACGAAGGGTGGAGGTGTATCGGCATTTTTGTAATGGGATGCCGATTAGTGTCGCGGCCCTCTTGGATCGGTTCGCCAACGCGCGGGAGGCTGGTTAGAGATAAGGCTGGTGAGCCCCGTATCTCTAGGGTGGCTCATGTGTTAGTATTATATACGTTATTACTTGCTAACTACGATCCGAAGAGGTATGTTGCATTGCGTGGGTGTGGAAATTGGTGGACGATTTAGAGGCGTTTCGCAGATTTCCTTGGGGGTCTACACTTTATCTCCCGAGATACGAAGCACTACGTTCAAAACATACGGAGCTCGCCGAAGTACCAACACACGGTTCGGTGTGGGGCACCACGTTTGGTCCACAGAAGTACTTTGAATTTAGCTACCGTGTAGGGAGTGCTTGCTTCGCCGAATGCACGACCCGGATGCCTTAGATGGAAATTTAAGAGCGAAACCGAGATGGAGCTTGAGCCTATATTTTCTCTACGGGTATTTAATTATTTAATTAATTAAATTTATATGGACATTTATTCTTGTTAATATTTATTTTTGTATTTATTGGAGGTCCCTCGTGTCACTTTCGTTGGAACCATATGGCGACGAGGCGCGAGTTTGTACATGCGGTCCACTTTGTACCCAAATGCCACTGCCGGTGGACTTTGTGGTGCCGCACAATCCGTTACGGCATGGGGAGCAGTTCCCCGTCATGAGCATCGGGCAAGGCGGTTTCGGGAGGCTGGCGAGGAGGTTGATGAGGCGGTGGAGCATGTCCGCAGAAGAGAGGAGCACGAGAGGCGCCCGATTTTGTTGAGCAGAAGATCATTCGAGGAGGAACGTCAACCTTCCTCCTCAAGATAAGAAGCGTACTCGTCAAAAGGGATCATCATCTTCGAGCGCGGAGGAGATCACCACCGTCGATACGGTGGCCGTCGGTGGATGAGACGGGGAGTTGGAGAAATCGAAGATCGTTTGCTTGAAAAAATGGATAAGAGATGGTTGCCTCGATTTCAAAAGTGGTTTGAAGATTTGTTTGAGAATATACGATGTGGATCTTCACGGCGTCGCCGGCCCGTATACGAGCCCACTTTTCGTGGAATGCCTACTTCGCATCCCCGCGCCGGCCGTCTGTTCATGAACACACGCACGACCTTTGCTCGGCGCCCAGCCGTCCGTTTCATGAACAAGTTCCTCCACGAGAGCCGTTTGTTCATGAGACACACTTGTACGGGGCCGGAGGTTCCCCGCCGTCATTCATTGCACGAGCTTGGATCTTCGTTTGCCCCGATTGAGCGGTATGGTAGTTTTGCGCGACCCGTATCGTCGTCATTCATTGGAAATCCCCGGTGGTCGTGATGAAGCCTTGTGGCGGGGGCTTGGGCGGAGTAAGTATTTTATTTAATAAGCACGTATTTTTCAATTATTTATCATTTAATTTAGCACTTGTACTAATTTAATTTTCCGTATAAATTTAGGCAATTGGGAAAAGCATTTGAGAACGTCCGGGCATCATATCTTTGGACAAGAAAGCTGTGATGAGAACGCCCATCGATGCGGCAGTGCCTATTTCTCGGGTGGGTGCTTCGGTGGATGAAGATGATGAGCCGTTCAGGTACCTCGAAGAGGAAATAGGAAGAAGAAACATGCGGCCGCAGTCCGTACACCCATGATTGCTAGTAGGGCACCGGCGAGCTTGATATCCGGTTGGTTCGGGCGTACGAGTTGTTTCTAAGTGGCCCACCCGACCAATTTATGGTTGTGGCTTCGCGAGTGGGGGTTATCTTCCGCATCGTGGTGGAGGGTGTTAGAAAATCCACACCTTGACATAATCATTGGGGTAAGTAAATATAATTATTATATTTACTTCACTTGTTTAGTCTATTTATTTATTTTGGTTATATTTGTTGAATGACGTATGAATTGTATTTGTGTTTGTAGGTTTTAGACTCGTACATTGTGCATATGGTTGAGGAAACGAATTGCTCACCGTGACAACGTCTTTGGAGAATGTCACGGCTAGAAACAGCTCTTGTACTCTTGGATTGTGATGTCTTCGTAAGTTTTATTGCATGTATTTTCTAACTAATATTCATTTTCTTATTTCCAATTTGTTTTCTATTTTGTCTATAACTATGATGTGAATTTCAAACTGACTCCAACTCCAAGGTGAATGGGAAAAAAGATTTTAAGCATACGGATCGAGACGCCGTTGAGGGGGAACTTGGGCGTTGTATGCGGTAGGGAGGCTTCCTGAAGAGCATATGTTTTGGAGCGCATGGACTCGATGCGGTGACGAGCGGTCGTCGTTTTGATGCACATCACGTAAGTAAATAACTTCTCTATTTTGGATTTTACGCAATAATTTATTTTTAAATTAACTATCATGTGTACATTTAATGCGAGATCATTATGGTATGTCTCATAGGGAGGCCATTACGTAGTAGTCGAATTGATATGTTAGCGTCAGATCCAGAGTTGTATGACCCCTCTATTACAAAGAAGGATAGGAAAGTTCAAGAGGGGAGAGTTACTCAATTAGCACCACTTCGAAGTTGTGGGCTCGGGTGCTCGATTGTTCACCATTTTATTGGAGGCATAACCGGATTGGAAGAGCGGCGAGGAAGATCCATTGAAGCTCCGTTGTCCCTCCTGCGGTGGATCAATTCAAGCAAATAGACAATTACGGTTGTGGCTTTATATGCATTGATGACTATTGAGCGATTAATCGAGTGGTTCGCCCTTCATACCTTGGGGTAATACACACACCAAACGAGTATAGGAAGAGGGTAGCGACCGCAATCTATGGCATGTGTCATCCACCAACGGAGCGGTGAACGGGAACAATATCAAGAAATATGTGGTTTCGCTTCATCTTCCGAGAAATTAAATTTTGTAATGGCAACATCCAGAATTGATATGTACGCCAGACTATTTATTATTTTCATGCTATATATTTCAGGTTTTATCGTGAATATATTAATCTAGCCTAACAATTTTCATCGCCACTATTATAAATATTAAGAGAAATTCAAAACTGACTAAAACCGACCGACGGAAATAGAAAGAATCATCGAAAATGTGAAGATCCTCTCGAGAGGGATCTTCCCGCATTCGAGCGGGATTCACATTCTCGAGCGGGATATTAATATGCACTACCGGGATCTTTATATACACACTTTATGTATTAAAAATGATTGCAAAGTGAAGATCCCTCTCGAGAGGGATCTTCACTTGCGCGGCGGGATCTGTATATACACTAGAGGGATCTTTACATTTTGTGATGTTATTTCCATGCAATAGCAATTCTTTATTTATTCATTAGATTATATTTATTCAATTATGTGATACATGACTTCGGCGAAAGTATGGCCATATTCATGACATACACTACATTTCTTACGAGCTTGACTTGTAACAACGTCATTGCCGGTTAACTCTCGGACGTCGGGAAGAGAAGTGATAAAGGCGGGAGGCAAGACCAATGTATTGTCTACTTCAATTGGAAGAGTCCAATCTTCTTTGTGCGGAACACGAAGTATAGGATATTTGTATGCGTCTATCAAGCTTCTCTTTTGTAGTACAATTGCACGTAATCATATATCGTCTCTACATTTTTCTTTGCAATTTCAACCAATCGCACAATTGAAGATTTTAAGTGATAAAATTATCAAAATCAATGTGATAAACTTACGATATTGCAGCAATAGCATGAGAGCAAGGCATTCCATCCGGTTGAAATTCTGACGGAGTGCATGTCTTCATATGGAGATCTACTTTGAAATATCTCTTACCATCGTATGCGTTGAAGATCAATCCCGGTGCAGAGCTCGACTATTGTACCTCAATGCTTTATTCATCTCGTTGCGTCGGTTTTTAGATGCTTCGACGGTTAATATGTCGTCATCGCCATTCGCCTCTTCACGTCTCTCATCAAACCATTTCTCGATGACATGTCTCGATTGCATCAATCATTGAGCATATGGGAAGCCGTCGAGCCCACAACAATGCCATTCCACGGCTTTCTGTGCATTTGATGTCGGTTGGCTATAACGTGACTGGACAATGGACACTCCGAGCCCATTTCTCCGGTCCAACACTCATTAATTGGTATGCGGCTTATTCGCTCTCTCGACGGATTTTGTTCATTGCATTTTCATAAACTGAATGACGATATGCATATGCGGCTTGTTCATACAAGGTAGTAACCACTTTTCCGAGACCGCTTCAACTTGTTGAGTAAGTGATAGTAGCACGGCTAGTGAGCTACATCGAAACACTTCACTAATAATTACCTATCGAGACATGAGCATCGAGACAATGACATATCTGTCGATTCCCATATGCAACTCTAAAACGCTCGAGGAACCACTGTTAGAGATATCATTTTCGATTGGTCCAACACGCTATCGCCGATGGGAATACGCAACCGCTCATTGGCATCCTTCGTCACGAGCGACAAACAAGATACCTCTATTTACGCCCTTGAGATGAGTGCCATCAATTGCGATCACGAGGTCTCATGTTGAGTGGATAAGCAAGTGCGCAAGCGCCGAGAGCCACAAAATAGATGCTAGAACTTCACATCATTTCCAAGCCGGATCCGATAACCGTGCCGGGATTTGATTCAAGCATGTGAAAGATAGCCGAGCAAATTATGCGGAAGGACTCGACATACCCTCCGTATATCATCGTATCGCGCGGTGTGTCGTGCTCTCGGGGCCAAATCATATTGGATTGTGATACCGAACTCGCGAACACCTCTGCGCAATGGCTTTCGGCTTCGTGATTTCGCACTCCCTCCGTATTTTTTCACGGCAACGTAAGGCAACCCAATAACATTCATGTGGACTTTTTGGGCGCCACACGTCCAAGATGACGGGTGCATGCATGATCGCCATTAAATTGGCGGACTATCCAAGCATCGAGTTTACTGCGGGATGATGCTCGCAACTCGAAAAGGGCAATTTTGCAAATGCCTCGCAAATCCATCTGAGACGCTTCGTATCAGATGATACAACTTGTATTCGGCTCCAATCTCCATGGCCACAAACTACATTATTTAGATCATCTTTGCTTTCAAAAATAAGAACCAACCTTTAACTCGGCATCATCTGTCGGGTCATTTTCTCGTGCGAACGAGTGAAATCGTAGCATCGGCGGAATCTGGAACCAACCAGCGGGCGAGATCCTCGGAATTCACTCCTTCATCCCTACGAATCCATCTTGCGCATGCTCTGCAATCGTGGATTACGTCATGTTATCCTCCGACTCTTCACCTCGGATTCGGGTTGATTCTAGAATATAACTTTCATCATCTCCTTCGTTTGTATCTTCGTCATCGTTGCTTTTCTTGTTCATCATTGCGAAGTTGCTCTCGCTTGGGAAGAGGTCTGGAACGGGCATTTGGGGGATAGAGGAATATTCGGGTGTGGATGTCGATCCGTAATTACCTCAGGCGGAATATGGATTATCAAACCAATTTGAGGAAACCATCGTCTTTGGATATGATCCATTTCATCCGAATATGTTCACGTAGAGTCGTATCCAAGGATGAAGAGCGTGGTTCTTCAAAAAGAAGGAATATATACGTCCGTGTTGTTGTGAATCACGTATACGGTTGGAAAGATTCCATCATGCACAAGCCGATCAAATTGGTGATCGGTGCGCAAGAGAGGCTTTCATGGTGCGTCACATGCGAGACCGCGATAAATAATACAACTCGTGCGTGTACTAATCGAATTTCCATTCAACATAATATCGATGTTGTATCTCAAATTTATGAGAGATTGAGAGGCCGCCATAAGTTGAATAATCTCGATTCAAATCCGCCCACGTACGTACAATCGTGCCATTGTCCGTAGTATTTGATAGTGAAGTACTTCCATTCATCCATCTATATAAAATTAAAAACGAAAAATGATTAATAAAATAAATTAGAATACAAAACCCCAAAATCCTCTCGGTATACCTATTTCCCGCTCGAGCGGGATTATGATGTACCGAGCGGGAAATGAATTATGCGAGAGGGAAATAGTTCCATTTAATGCGTTGCATAATTTATATCTTAAAATATAATTTTCGATCATTATAGATTGATCTAGTAACGAATCCCGATTTATTTTGTATAATTACTAAATAGATTAATAAAAGATCAACATTAGAAATTAAATGAACTATAATCTTTGTAAAAAATCACCTCAATCAACAACCTCTCAGAAGATGAGTGAATTTGTAAGTCAATTCTCTAATTTTTTCGTAGATATTTGTAGTGAATTTTCTTATTCTTCGTAGATGTATTTTGATCTTCGCTTCAGTAAGAAATATATAGAAATTGAAAAGTAAAGCGGTATGGATTCACGTGAAAATTGTACATAAAATGTACAATTTAATTCTGACTATACTACGGTCAAAAAGAATAGGTGTGGCGTGCTGCATTGTGCAAGTAATTCCTTGCCGCGGTGCACGAAAAAAAATTGAATATCCCTCTCGAGAATTGAAGATCCCGCTCGACAAAGGCAGAAGATCCCGCTCCAGGTATATGGATCTCGCTCGACAAATGACGATCCCGCTCAGGGAATTGAATATCCCGCGCTCGGGGCGGGATGTTACATTTTTTCGAGCGGGATGTTCATTGTCAGTGGGATCTTCATTTTTTGGCTCTTCATGGGGTTATTGTCTTTTTTTGGTATGATTTCTATATTTTTCGCACTTCATTTAAATATGCGGCACGTGTATTTATTACTTATTAATAATATATATAAAAGAATATTAATAACCAATGATTAACTTCTTTATCAAACTTTCATACGCAAGAACTGTACAAGTACACTTTTCTTACAATGTGTAAGTGATTAGCAATCATTAGTCACTTTTTGATTAAAATAAATCACAATCAACGGTCATTTCGGCTCTTCAAACGAAAAGTGTGTAAAATTCATTTGTTTTGGAGGAGGTGTGTATTTTTCATTTGTGTAAAGTGAAAGTGTGCATTTTTATGGATTAGCACTATTTTTTAATTAATTTTAGGGAAGAATAGCATATACCCTTTATGGCGTAATACCGTCCCAAGTTTAAGTTTGGCGCTGCTAGCATCTCAATGTGTCATAAATAGTGCAGAAATAAAAATACATTCGTGTCAAATGGACGTTGGCACCGTCCATAATGTTCTTTTTTTTCCCTCCTATTTTTCTTGTGGGTCTCACTCAACATATATGAAAAGAGAATGGAATTCCTCGTAATAAGCATAAGAAGAACCCTAGTTCATGAAGTTTCAATTGAGGGATTAGAAATCAAAAGTTGTGCAATAGAATTGAGGGTTTTTGTTGTTGTTGATGGTTGAAAAACAAAATGAGTTGGAATTCATCCCGTGGATCAAGCTATTCCAGTAAACGTCGAATGATGGGAATGCACTATAAAGGTAATCCAAGGTTCTATGTTTGTGAAATTGAAGGAATTGGAGGTTCATGTGACATTTTCCTTGTCATAAATTATACTAGTATTTACATTTCCAAATAAATGTTATATATATTTAGAAATAAATCGTATTTTTTTAAATAAGTGTCATGCTTAGAAAAATTATGAAAAATGATGTCTAATTTCTTATTTTATCCTTATATCAATATAAATTCTTTAATTGTTCGATTTCTCAAATAATAATTAAGAGTAAAAGGAAAAAATTTACATAATTTATAAGTGTACAATTTTTTGCGATAGAAGATACTTCTTCGGGGGGGGGGGGGGAGGTTGAGAAGCAATTAACATTTGGAATTCTCGTCCACCACCAACACCTTACATGCATAAAAATTCCATGACCACATTATTGTATTCTAAGTCAAATACGAGCATGCAAGCTTAAAATTCTTAGGAGGTGATTGGTATGATAGAATGGAATGAATATAGGAATTGAATGAAGGTAGGAATGAAATGATAAACTTTGGTTGATTCCTTTGTTTGGTATGAACAAGAATTAAATAAATGAATGAAATCATTATTTATTTAGCATTTTATATCATTTTTTTCATCTCAAAATAATATTAGATGAAAAAAAATGTTATAGAGGGTAAATTTTTTAGAGATAGAAAAATTCTAGAGATAAGATTATAGAGAGAAAAAATTTAGAGAGAGAAACTTCTAGAGATAAAAAAATTTTAGAAAGAGGATTTTTAGAGAGCAAATATTTCTTGAGAAAGAAAATTTTAGAGAGAAAATTTTTAGAGAGAGAAAAATTTAAAGATAGAAAATATCATAGAGAAAATTATTATAATTATTATCATTATAATTTTTTCTCGATTGCACTTTCTCTCTCCAAAATTTTCTCTGTATGGTTTTTCCCTCTCTCTAAAAATTTTCTCTCTAGAATTTGCTCTACCTAATAGTTTCTCTCTCTATAATTTCTTCTCTTTAAAACTTTCTTTCTCTAGAATTTCCCCTCTAAAAATTTTCTCTCTCTAGAATTTTCTCTCTCCAAAAATTTTCTCACACATTCTCTCTCTAAAATGTTATATCTAAAATTATTTATTGAAATAATAAAATTTAAATGAATAATTTGATCAAATAATATATTAATACATATATATATGAGGATTAGGAATGACTAATACCATGGGGTATGGATAGAAGACTAATCCCAATAGGAAAGGAATGGTGATTCATAATGAAATGTTGATTCCATTCCATATGGTTTAATTTCTTCTTTATACCATATTGTAGATTCAAATTTAATTTCTTCTTTTGGGATATGCAGAGCATGTTCACAAATATAGACAATAAATTATCATGGTCTAGTTGTTTTTAGTTTCCCAACACATAAACTAAATTATTACAACATGTCCACCAATCAAAAACCAAATATTGCTTTCATTTAATGATATTAATAGATTGTCCCTTCTCAATTATTCCTTATTACAGAAATAATTTTTACAACTATTTAGCACCAGGGTATGGTTTTAATTTCTTTCTCCATGTGGATCACATCTTCATTGCTTTGGCATATCACTTATACCATAAACATCTACTACTTTTATTGCAAAAATATATTCTTACAGAATTAAATTTACTTATTAATTTTATCATATTTACGGGTAATAATAGATTATTTCATATTTAATATATACACAAATTTCAATAATTTATTGGAATTTACATATTTTTTTAATAATTACATTAATAATGATAAACCAACAGAATTCATCATTACAAATGAAATATAATTAAACTATAGAAATTAAAATTTATTCGGTATAGTCATAAAATTTGCGTACGTCGGATATACCTTTAAGATTTAGCAAGTATACATAACATATATCATCGTATTTCATCGATTATATTAAAGCATGCATATTTCGTTATATGAAAATGAAAGAAACTCTTTGGTTATTATTTTACTATATGTATTATTCATTAGAGTTCTAAAAACTGTTCAGTAGATGTTATATGCAGAAAGTTTTATAATTTTAATTCCCAACATATAGGAGGCTATATTTCCCTCCATTTTGAATTTAAAATTGAAACCCCACTTTATTGCACAAGTGTCCTACATTTAAAATTTCAATGTTGCATATTATTACAAGGATTTTGCCATATTTGAAACCAATTAATGTCTGTGGGGCTAATAAAAAAGATGTCTAAGATTTTGAAACTCTAATTTCTAGTTAATGCAGTACTTTTTCCCTCAATAATTTTATAGATTTCTTTATAAATTAGGTCAGTACTAACTAATGCTGTCCAATCACACACATTCAAAATCTTGATTACCATTAAAAGTTCAAATTTTGAAAGGAAGATGTTAAACAATATTTGAATTTCCATTTAAACACAGCTCTATTTGTACAAATCAATAATCCAACCTAATTGTGGGGGATGAATGCTACAAATTGTCTCAATTTGGGGGTGTTGTACCCCGTGCCCTATTTCTTGCAGCCCTGCAATGTTAATTGTACATTTAAAAAAAAAAAATTGTACATTTTAAAAAATTGACGAAGTTGTTTGGCCTGGTGGGAGGCCGAGCGCACCAAACAACTACCTAGGAATCTAGGATCAAGGTCCTGGATTCGAGTCACCTTGGGGTAGGAGTGGAATCCTTTGATCCCCTTTAACAAAGGGAAAAAAAAATTGTACATTAAAAATTAAGATAAATTGTATATTAAAACCCCGCGCATTTTAGCTTACTGTTTTTACATCTATTGATTAAGAAAAATAATAAAAAATAAGAAAAAACTGTACATTTAAATTAAAAAAGTAATAAAAATTTTGTAAATTTTAAAAATAAAATAAAAAAAGAGTAAATGTATCTTAAAACACGGCGCATTTTAGCGTACCTTCCCGACCGTTTGTACAACTACATGTACTTACACGTATCTTTCTCCACAGCTTCCGTCTTCCCAAAAGAGCAAAAAAAAAAAAAAAATCTTTATTAGTATTTTTTTTTTAAATTTATAAATCCATCTTCTTTAATTACTTCACATGAATGTTTCACTATTTTATTTCAAAAACATCCCATGTTTCCACATTCCTTCACAGGTTACGTTACTCTCTGTAATTGTTTGTTTCTGAATCTAAACTAGAGTTAAATTAATGCTTAATTAGGTTCAAGATTGCATCACACTTTATTAAATGGACTATATATTGTTCAAAGTTTCCATCATTCTTCCTTAATGTTTTAGATGTCCGTTTGTTTTCTTGAAATGGGCTTTTCTCGAATCTGAATGCTTCATGTGAAAGATTCCAACTTTATTGCTCAGTTACTCCAGTTATTATCTTACTCAAATTGGGTTTTTTGTACATTTGAGAATTTGCAGGGTGCTTTCCTTTCTTGATTCTGTTGAGATTTGCTCTATTTCTTGAATTTGTTTCTTGAAATTGTTGTTTGTATTTCGGGGTTAGATTTGGATTGAATTGGGAGAAACTGCCAAGATTTTACTTGTGAATTCAAGATTTTGTAGCATTTGTGGGGTGGAGATTTTACTAGTCAATTTTCTGGTTTATTTTGGATTGCTGTAATTTTTAAGTTTGGCACATTTTATTAGATTACCTCATATTTTGATTTGGAAGAGTTGTCGTATGGGATTGCCTTAGGATTTTGGTTGGAGGAATTATACCAAATGTTAAACATATTGGTCATGCTAGGATTGTAATGGGGATATATATGAGTTTATTTTGTAACGTATTTCGGCAGAGGCTTTAAGTCAAAGGGATTTCCTTAATATGAGGGTGTGTGATGAGGGCAGCATTGAAAAATGTTGAAAAAGTTGGTTATAAATTTGGTTTCATTCACTGGCTGGCAAGATTTTCACAAGAAAGGCGCTGAGGATAAGTCGATAATTAGCTGTCATAGCGACATTTGTGTCCTTCGTTTCTGGCAAGGGAGTTAATTTAAATTCGAGGAGTTTATTAGGATTTTAGGGATTATTTTGGTGTCGAGAATGGGGCATTCTGCAGCAGTTTGGGACCATAGAGCGTCTCTTGAATGGACAAAGGACTGGAATGGGATTGAGCAAGTTATGCTTCGGAACCCTCAAGGAGCGTCTGCACGAGTGAGTTGTTATTATTTTATGATTCTCAATGCAGAAATCGGGTTTATGTTAAGTTTCCTTTGTTATGCCCAATAGATCTGTATATATTTTCTTGGAATTCCTCCGTTTATGAATTTGTGCTTTCAGGTGAGCCTGCATGGAGCACAGGTTATCTCATGGAGGAATGATAGAGGCGAAGAACTTCTTTTCACCACTAGTAAGGTGTGGTTTCTATCCTATTTAATGAGAAGGAATATTAATTAGTTTTTTTCAGTTGTGGTTGTATTTTAATTAGATTATAGGAAGCAGTAATTTTAAATATTTATATGAACACAGAAAAATGTACCTGTTTGGCACAAAAGAGAAAGTGAATTAGACTGAAAGCTCTAAAGAAGTATGATATATACTCGAAAAGTGCTGTCATTTTTTCATATCATCTTAGACTTTGTGCTATTGGTCTTAAAACATGATCCGAAGACCTTAAAATGAAGCTGTAAATGTGTATATCTTGATGTTAGTTTATTTAAAGTTTAACTAAGCTTATGTTGAATATAAGTAATCGTCATTATAGGTAGAAGGGGACATTTAGGGGAACATTGTTTCTCGGTAGGCTTTCAACATTTGATTTCTATGTCCTGATAAAGTAATTCCAAGCAATTCTAGAACTGGTGATGTAATTTGCTAAAGAATATATAGTTGCGACTCTTAGCTTTTGCTAGTTTTACTGCTTAATCGGCCAATTAATACTCCTTGGGTAGAAATTATTTAGTACCGCAGCTCAAGTTTTGCACATCGGAAATTATTGTTTAAATTAGGTGAATTTTATGCAATTTCATTGTGGTTGACTTATCTATTGCTTGATCACTTTCGTCTCCGCGTCATTTTTTTTGTTTGTATTAATGTAATTAGATGAATCATAATATATTTTCAGCCAAGAATATTTCTTTCTTTTATTAGTTTTTAGCCAATGAACAATACTTTCAAATCTTTGTAGGCCATCTTTAAGTCTCCGAAAGCAATGCGGGGAGGCATCTCTATTTGCTTTCCGCAGGTACACCATTGATTAATCGCGTATTTTCTTGTTATTTTAAGACTGAATCTCGTTCTATATATATATATATATGTGTATATATATGTATGTATGTATGTATAAATCTTACTTTATATATTGTCTATGGTTCAGTTTGGGAACTGTAATTCGCTCGAGCAGCATGGATTTGCCAAGAACAAAATTTGGACAGTTGAGGACGATCCTCCTCCATTGCATCCAAACGACTCTCTTGGTAAATCTTTCGTTGATTTACTACTTAAACCCGTTGAAGAAGACATGAAGTTCTGGCCTCACAGGTAAAATTTTTATGCCTTCGGGTGTTTCTATTTCAAAGTAAAGTCGATCATACGTGACTGAGATGGAAGAATACTATTCCCATAACACCTTAAATATTTTGTAAATATTTGAACTCTCTCTTTGACCTTCTCTCAGCTTTGAGTTCCGCCTTCGAGTTTCTCTGACTTCGGATGGAAACTTGATACTGATATCACGCATCCGGAATATAAACGGGAAACCTTTCAGTTTCTCTTTGGCTTATCATACACATTTTTCTGTTTCTGACATTAGGTACATAGCCAAATTTATAGTTTTTTGTTCAATCTTTTTATTATTCATGGAAGGGGTTGAAACATAATATTCTTGATTATGTTTGCCCATTTTTGCACTTTTAACAGTGAAGTGAGGATAGAAGGTTTAGAGACTCTAGACTACCTCGACAACCTCTCCCAAAGGGAACGGTTCACAGAGCAAGGCGACGCCCTAACATTTGAATCCGAGGTAAATCTTCTTCCATATTCATCAAAAGACTATTTAGCATCTTGTTCCGGTGATGGATTTTCGCCTTCTCGTCTTCAGATAGACCGCGTTTACCTAAGCTCGCCCAAATGTGTCGCTGTTCTTGATCACGAGAGGAAACGAACATACGTTATCAGAAAGGAAGGGCTACCTGATATGGGTATGTATGTAAGCATTTATCATTTTCTTGAATGGCAACCTCCACTCTGTGGCCTTCAACCAAGATTATTTTTTGTGTAGTCGTGTGGAATCCATGGGAGAAGAAGTCGAAAGCAATGGCAGATTTCGGCGACGAAGAATATAAGCAGATGCTATGTGTGAATGCAGCAGCTATAGAGAAGAGCATCACCCTGAAACCAGGTGAGGAGTGGACAGGGAGAGTTGAGCTTGCAGCTGTACCTTCGAGCTTCTGCTGCGACGACCTCGACCCTCATCTTAGGTTCTTTTGATGCTCGACTCGTGATCGTTTGTTCGATGTTATTGAAGCCTGTGGTTTTTGGAAATGGCTGATAACAGTTTGGTTGTGTAGGGATTGAGGCATTTAGTTGTGCTCTCTTTTAGCTGATTAGTATGACGTGCTCAATATTCTATGTTTTTGATGCACTCATTTTGGACAAAATTAGTATTTGATTTGTTTATGTAATGCTTTTCAGATAAGAACTGCACACAAATTGTAGCATCAATTCTACATTTGGCTCATTACATTTGCCAAAATTTTAATTTCCAGAAAATTCCAAGCTAAAATTTCTAATGCTCAAATCGTGCAAGAACTGCACACAAATTGGAGCATACACCGTACCATATGGTTGGTGTGACTATTTTTTTTTTTTGTAAGCTTTTATCTTTTTTTTTAATTAGTTAATATTTAATTAACAGTCATTGGAACTTAATAAACTCTAATTGAGGCTTAATAAAATATAATTATGATAATAAACCTAATAAACACTAATTAGGGCTTAATTACCTATGATTACCCCCCTAAACCCCACCAATATGTCTCCACAATTAGGGGCCAACCGCACAGTGCGTTTGTGCCGTACACAAGGTTTTGCCATTCTACACTTGTCACATAACATTTGCCAAAAATCGAATTTTCAGATAATTCCAAGTTACTATTCTAATACTCAAATCTCACAAGAACTGAACACAAATGATAGCATCAATTCTACGTTTGTCACGTAACATTTGCCCAAAATTGAAAGATAATTCCAAGAAACATTTTCTAATGCTCAAATCTTACATTCTAGGGCAGAGTCTACAAAATTGTAAGTAAGATTGAAATTGTGAGGAAATAGCATCATAAACCTATTTTGGTATACTATCACTATTCCCTGCCTCCCAGATAATAAAGCTATGCAGACAACAGAAATAGGGGTAATGAGTTGCTTTCCCTTGTGCTCGTCCCAAACTTTGGCTCGAACGCTCGTATAATTTTTCTATACACCTCTGCGTGACTCCAACTGCTTGGTGTTTTCCAGTAATACCTGTCAGATTGAAATCAATTTGTCGAGTAAGCAAGAATTGAACGAATGAGATAACTACGGTGTGTGTGTGTGTGTGTGTGTGTGTGTGTGTGTGTGTTGGCCTTACTTCGCGAATGTAACTTGCCACTGCTTTGCAGCCCTCTGTTGCTAGCTGCATGACAGTTTCAAATGTGTCCATTTGCAGTTTGGAGTCCGACTGCCAGGAAGACAATGTTACCGGTCAGTTCAAGCATAATCGAAGTGGATGATACTCGTAGTTATGAGCATAATTGAATATCAAGAAATGAAAAAATTAGTGCATTAGGAAGGACCTGAAGGAGGGTGACTTTGTCTAACTTAGGCAGAATGCCAACAGTAACATCAGGTCCACCGGCACTATCTTCCGAGTAGTTCAGATCTGCATTTAATTTGAAAACTCAAGGTTACTTTTTAAGTTCTACGTGATCATAGGATCGTATAAGCGCAGCATATGCACACGATAACGAGCTGATGAGAGGCTGTTAGATACCGAGCAGAGGGGTTCCGTTTAGGTATCCAGCACTGCAGGAGGTAACAATATCAGACATTGGAATACCGGCATCAGCAAGGGCCAAGGTTGCTGCATTTATGCATGCTGATCTCGTTCCTGAACGAGTAGATTGTAGATGAGCTATGTATAGTTTATGATAATAAAATGCACATACCGTTTCAACACTCATGTCGTCTTACCTCCGTCTGCTTGGAGAACTTGGACAAAGATGTCAATCTGAAAAGTATAATAAATTACAAAAAAAACTGAATCCAAGAATAAAAGAAGAAAAAAAATTAATTGAGGCCATTCAGACAGTAAGGCTTCGATTATGTTGGCAACAAACCTGAGATCGAGGCATCAAGTGAGTCAATATGCACGCTTCCATTGTCTGACGAATGACCAGAGATATCTCGGTGGATCGCCTGTAAACCACATGAAAAATTACTGAGAAAGTTGTTGAATACAAACGAAAGGCACAAGAAAAACTTAAAAGGTTTTTGTCCCGCTGGAACAAACGTTAACTTCTGGATTTTACAGAAAATCATCAAAACAAAGTGCTAAACCAGCTGTTAAAGGGGGAGTTAACTTGTATGCCTCCTATATGAATGGACTTGTGTATTTGGTAATATAAGCTCCACGGAATAAGAAGAGTACTACAACCCAAAATAAGTAGCAAAGCTAGTAAAATGTGTATTAACAGTTTGGTAATTTAAGTTCTATATAATCAGAAAGCACTATGTTTGTAAAACAAACACTAAAAGGCTAGGTTGTTTACGGATAGGAGCAAAGCTAGTAACAACTTTATTACCACTAGACTTGTTTAACTATTAATTACCTGTCACCCTTAGGCTTCCTCATTCGATCTCCAGTACTGAAATTAGCCATGCTATACTCACAGCGTACCTGTCAACCATATCAGATCGCCATAGATAAAACACAAATAAAATAAAAAAATAAAAAAATAACTGAACATACAATCAATCAATGCATAAGATAATTACCAGTGCCTGATCATTACTTGATTGACTCCTATTTTGGACCTGAAATAATATCCAAAGAAATCTTTCAATTACTTGCACAGTCTCACAAGTATTCAATGTCCACAAAAAAAGCAGAGGAAATTTGAAGCTAAAAGAGGAGAATGACACTGAAAACATCTTATATAAGAAGTTATGAGCTCTTTAAAATGACGCAAATGAACATAAATTAACAAGCAATTAAATTTTAAATCGCATAATTATAACAACGAACATAAATTTGCTCATGAAAACAATATTCTATGCAAGAATTTTTTCCCTTTTGTTTGAGAAAAGAAAGCACCTCTCTGGGACCATAAACGGCAGCAATGACTTTAGTGTTCCCCATTTCAAATACAGCTGAGCTGCAATTAACGACACAAATTAACCCAATTTCTCTTCAATTTAGGTCAATTGATTATATCATTCATACTAGCAGTTTACTAAAGCTTTCGATAGTGATTAATTACATTTGAAACAACACAAAAAGTAGCTACAGTGTCCGGTTCTTACCCATCGGCTTTTGAAACTACGCCTATTTCTGCACGAAGCTGCCTCATCTGAAATCACGAACAATTTTAATAAGCTTATGCACATCACTAATAAAATTGAAATAACAACTCAGAGTTGCAACAGTTGAATGTAGACTACGAAAGACAGGAACGGAACCTCCATGGGACGGCGACCGTCTAATCTAAGACCTTCAGGATTAACATACTCCATCTTAGAGAGAGAGAGAGAGAGAGAGAGACGCCGTGCACCGCCGCAGGGGTGGTGGTGTTTGTTTTTGGTGAATCTGAATGAGGCTTACGAGCATAATATGGGCCAGGAAATTTATAAAATATCGGGCCCGCCACTTTTAAGAACTTTGTGAATAAAGGCCCAAATTCTAATGGGCCAATCTTCTTAATTAGCTTATATCTAATTCTTACAAAAATTCGTACCAGATTAACGTCGGGTGCCCGACTAAAGGGTAATTTTAAACGTAGCTCCTATTTTATTCTCTATAATCCTTCTATTAAATTAATTAAAATATTTATAAATTTATTATCTTATCCTTTAAACCCCTAAGTTTAAAATTAAAATTAATAATAAGTAAAGCCCCAAATAATTATATGAATTAAAAACACTGCATTTGCATAGCCCCAAAGCCACAAATTAATTTGAAGAAAATAAATTACAGAAATGGCTATTCGTCGGAGCTCCTGAGTCGAGGCGGCGCCATCACCTCTGCAATTTTTTTTGGATTTATTTCTTTCACTTAGAACTCTCCCCCCTCCTCTCTTCTTTTCTCCAAACCATATAGCACACACAATTTCTAATTTTTTTTTTTATTTACGACTCCAAATTAACACAACAGTTTATAGATACAGTCATTCATATAAACATACACAACGCAGATATAAATCTCTATTTAATCATTATTGGGAGAGAAGGTACTGGTAGATCCGGCGGCGGCTACAGTTGGTGATTGGGGGAATAGTGCATAGAAGATGAGAAATAAGAACATTTAGCCAGGGCCTAAAGTGTGTGTGCGTTGAGAGAGAGAGAGAGAGGGGTGGACGAAGACGAATGATACGAAAAGCTTAGCCAAATCAATTCTTCAATGCAAAGGTGAATTAACTACATGTGTCCGGCTATGGGTTGGGGGCTATGATTTTTATTTATTTATTATTATTATTATTAATGGGGGTTCTGATTTTTAGAATTTATTATGTAGTTATTAGTTAATCAATAAGGGTAAAATAGTATAATTCATATAATTTTAATTATTTATTTAAGTAGGGGCTATAGAGTGTAAAATGGGGGCTACATTTAGAATTACCCCCTACTAAATCCTAAATCGTTGATAAACAAACATTAGAAAAGTCTAAAGAAATGAAAATACAAATTTGTTCTAAGCAATTGGGATTTCGTGATTTCCCAATGTTTGATGAAGAGGGCTTAGACCCCCAATAATAAAAGTATTAAAAGAGGTCAACCATTATAATTATAATTATAATTATATAATAAAACTATTCGGCCACACATATAACCAGCCACGTACATAAAAGGGAAAATAAATTGTAAAAATAGAAATAATCACATTTTTTTCTTAGGGTTTATGATTTTTCAATTATGAAATAATTCTTTTTCAAAACTTATATTACTTTTTTTACCTTGTGTGGCTGGTCACAATGTATCTAAATAGCACGACTCATCTATATATTATAAAAACAATTGCGGATTTGAGCTCTCTCCTTAATTCGAGGTCTACGTGGCGCTCTCTCCTTTCAGTATTCTTATTTATCTTTAATCTTGATTTTGAGCATTTTTATTCATTTATTTTATGTATATTTTATTAATTTTCTCATCCCACATTGATTCTTAATAAAATCTCACTCTTGTAAAACCTATATAATTACTTACAATCTATGTGTATTTTCCCATTCCGCAAGTATTTTGCACAACCAATATAATTTGGCAAATTAATTTGTTGGCCAAATAAATAGTTTTATTTTATTGACAATTTTAATTTGATCAGTTATTAAGTTGTCAGTATTAATTTGTTTAATTTAACAAATTTTAAATTTGACGTGAATAAAAGAAAAATCTCAACAATACGTATTCTCAATTATAATTCTAGGATTTGTATATATATATATATATATATATACCTAGGGATAATTCTCGAAATTTGACTTTGTGACGAGATGATCAGACGTACACAACAATTAACATCGTATATAATAAAATCTTTGACAGATTGTGAGGTAAAAAAAATTGTTTGATTCTAATAATTTCTTGCAACTAAAGAAAGTGAAATAAAATCAAAGAAACACACGCTTTGATCAATTATCGAAATATTATCACTCCGAAATAAATTAAATTATTTTTAATGTTCATGCTTATATATTGCAAAATAATAATAAAAATAAAAAATATTTGTTAAAGGACAGTACAATAAAATCAAAGAAACAACCTTATTGATGTATTTTATTATAATTTCATCACTTTTGTAAGATTGCTTATAGTGAATTGTTGAAATAATATTACTCTCTTATGCATAATATTGTACTCCCTCCGTCTCATTTATATAGGCTCGTTTTCCTTTTTCAGATGTCTCAAATATATAGACTTGTTTCCATAAAAAGTAATGTTTTTTAGCTCATTTACTATTATATCCCTATTTAATTCTTTGATTAACTCATAAAAAATACATAGTCAAATAATAAATGGGGGCATATTAAGAAATTTACTATATAATTTACTTTTCCAATAATTTTTCTTAATTCTTGTAAAAACTAATAAGTAGCCCGTCGAAATTCGATGGGAAATAACTTTATGTTTTAATTTATATGTATATATTTTAAAAATAATTTTATATCTTATTTAAAAGTTGTGATATTGTTCGCGTTAATTATTAATCGGACTTAGAAAAATTAATTATTTCACGTATCTAAATTTATAATTATGAATGATAATGGATCGGGTATACTCATTCATTATGTATTTTTTTAAAAATCTAAATTTCTTTAGAATTTTTCTACATATTCGTTCTAATCTCGGTTAAAATAGTGACTTTACTGTACATACTCGTCTCAAATCCGTTGAGTAATACTGGATAAAAATATGAACACTCCAAGTAAAATTAATTAAAATTAGTAAAAATCATTCTTTATATATGTTATTTGAATTGTCTCGTTGGTTTATGCTAAATTACTCGATAAAAATCTAAACAAAGTTAATATTAATTAAAATTAATGTTAAATCGATATCTATAATCTTTGCCAAAATGTGGAAAAAAATATGTTTATATCTTCAAGTTTTTTTTGTTCTTTTCTTTAGCTACCTATCCAACATTTGATTCAATGTATATATTTTCTAAAAAGCACTAATCGAAGTTTTTATAAAAACATGAATGAAAAAATGAAAAGGATTCCATGTAGACATGTTGATTAAATATATTTATTTAGTCTTCATAAAGAGTTTTTCTTATTTAAAAGTTGTGATATTGTTCGTGTTAATTATTAATCAAACTTAGAAAATTAATTTTATTTCACGTATCTAGATTTATAATTAGGAATGATAATGGATCGAGTATACTCATTCATTATTTTTTTTAAATCTAAATTTATTTTTAATTTTTCTACATGTTCGTCCTAATCTCGGTTAAAATAGTGACTTTACTGTACGAACTCGTCTCACATCCGTTGAGTAATACTCAATAAAAATATGAACACTACAAGTAAAATTAATTAAAATTAGTAAAAATGCTTATTTCTATGTTATTTGAACCGTCTCGTTGGTTTATGCTAAATTACTCGATAAAAATCTAAACAAAGTTAATATGAATTAAAATTTATAAAAATTCTTCTTTTTAAGTACATTTGATCCGTCTCGTTGGTTCATGATAAATCAATATCTCTAATCTTTGCCAAAATGCGGAAAAAAAATGTTTACATCTTCAAAGTAATATTAATTAAAATTAGTAAAAATCATTATTTCTATGTTATTTGAACCGTCTCGTTGGTTTATGCTAAATTACTCGATAAAAATCTAAACAAAGTTAATATTAATTAAAATTAGTAAAAATTCTTCTTTTTAAGTATATTTGAACCGTCTCGTTAGTTCATGTTAAATCGATATCTCTAATCTTTGCCAAAATGCGGAAAAAAAAATATGTTTACATCTTCAAATTTTTTTGTTCTTTTCTTTAGCTACTTATCATACATTTGATTCAATGTATATATTTTTTAGAAAACACTAATCGAAGTTTTTAGAAAAACATGAATTGAAAATGAAAAGGATTCCATATAGACATGTTGATTAAATATATTTAATTAGTCTGTATAGGGATTTTCATTTACAAATTTTCTATAGATTATTATTTATGAATTAAAAATGTATAAAATAATGATTTATAAGAATGCAATCCGAAATTATTATTATTTTAATATGCATAATGGACGAAATTAATTAAATAGATGGAAAGATAAATATGAGATGTGATTAATAGATAAACATGTGATATTTCAAGAATATGAAATTAATAAAATTTTAATTAATAAAAATAAAAATTAGAATATATATGAATTAAAATTAGACAAATTACCAGGAAATCTGAACGGAGCACCGTGGAGGGGACAACTTTATATTCGTATTAGTAATAGATTTCAATCCGCCTATATAAATGGAACGGAGGGAGTATTAGTTTTATGGTTACATACTTATAAATTACAACATAATATAGTTGTCGTTGATTTTCGACGGGATACACACTAGTAATTATAATACACGTTTTAATGGTAATCCCATCACCAGTCTATAAGACCCCATTGACCTGTTTGCATTCATCCATATATTATCTTCCAAATAAAATTCGGTTTGAGTTTTAGGGCAAAATTGCCCTTAAATCTTCAAACTTTTTTCAAATTTTCATTTTGCATATCAATTAAAGATTTTGCGTGAGAATTCTCAACCTTTAGTATTATTATGATTTTTCTCTCAAGATCGGGTTACCCTCAAATTGGTGCTGACTTGGCAGTCGGAATTGCTGATGTGGGCAAATACTCCGACAAATAAAATGACGCCGTTTGATTAATTTTATAAATTAAAAAATAGTATATGAAAAATAAATCAATAAATATAAAAAATTTAAAAAAAAAAGAAATTATCTATTGTTCATCATCTCTCTCACTTGTCGTTTTTCATCTTTTTTGCGGCCATTTCCCTTCCCTCTTCTCTCTCTCATCTCCAACCCAAACTATAACCACCGCCGCAGCCGCCACCGTTCATCTTTCCCCTCCTCTCTCTATCAATCTGTTTATCTATTTGCAAAAAAAAAAAAATATCTCATCTCTACCTTTCTCTACCGCCACACAGCCGCAACCCTCATTGTCGTCCCCAGATCCAGCGCAACCATTTTTTAGGATGTCGACGGCGACCCTCATTCTCCAATCCCCAATTCAATCACGAAATATAGAAGAAAATGACTGCAGTTGGGAAGATTTGGGGACGGGCAGGGTTTGAGAACTGAGAGGCGGGAGCAGGAGGAATCGGAGACCTGAAATGGCAACCCGGAAAAGGAAATGGAGCCGTTGAGAGTAGAGATGGTGGGGGCAGAGCTGTAGTTACGGTGGGGACGTGGGGGTGAGGTGAGGGAAGTGGAGTTTGGTTCGTAGTGGAGGAGAGAGAAAGAGAGGTTGTTGATGGAGATGGAGGCAACGCCGGAGAAGGAGCAACAGATTTGGAAGGAGGGGTGGTCGTAGCCTGAGGAAAGCGAGAAGAGGAACGGCAACGGAGAGGTGAAATCTGCATTTTCTTCTTCATAGCCATTCAAGGAAACCTTATCCGCAAAATCTGTGTGTTTCTCCCGCGGGCGTTGATAGAAATCACGAAGACGATTATGAGAGCACTTGTTTCGATCTCAACGGTGAAGAAGAAGTGTGGAGAGAGAGAGAGAGTTGACCGAAGAAGAAGAAGTGAAGAAGAAAGTGGAGGTTATGTGTAATTTTTATTTTTTAAGAGGTATTGATGTGTAAAATTATTTTTTATTTATTTAATTTTATTCGTTTAAAATGACATGGTTTTGATTATTTTATTTACTAAATACTCTTTATTAAGCTACGTGTATGTAGTTTCGTCGGAGATGTTTGCCGGGAGCAAAATCAGATCAGTAATAAAGGTTGAGAATTCTCATGCAAAATCTTTAATTAACATGCAAAATAAGAATTTAAAAAAAGTTCGGAAATTTAGTGGCAATTTGTCCATGGGTTTATAATTCAAAAATGCCCGAACACCAGGTATGCCACAGTTTGATCAATTTTGCTATAATATCGTAATTTTTAAAATTTGCCAAATTTACATATGATGACTCAATATTTTTGTGATAGGAAGCTTTAAAAGGCACACCTATTTTTTATGTTGGATTGATGACAAAAATGGTGTAGAAATGGGTTGGCAATGAAAATGTGTAGATGGTGAATCAGTACCAATAAATAAAGAAATGGAGATTAAATCACCGAAATAGGCTATTTTGATACTTGAATTTGTACTTCGTGACATTATTATAAAAAATATTAAAATATTATAACATTATTATAAAATTGACCGTAACATATTATGTCAATTTATGGTATTTGTCTATTCAAAATTACAAGCTTAAAATATTAACATTATTATAAAATTGACCGTAACATATTATGTCAATTTATGGTATTTGTCTATTCAAAATTACGAGCTTAAATTCTGACGATATTTTTTGAATTATATATGCGGGTGAATTGACTTGGTACCCACCACCACTGCACCACATCCACATGCAACAATTGTAGGTTTCCCCAAATGAATAAAGTAATACTTTTTATTTTCATGTCAATTAAAACAAAATGTATAAGAAAATATGCGTCAAATTCAATAAAAAATTATTGTGATTGCTCCAAATAATTTAAATATGCTAACGATTAATACAGAAACCCAATACCCTAAAAAAAAAAAAACCCAATAACTTATTTTTGTTAACACCAACAATCAAGATTGTCAAAAATAGTAAATCATAGTACTATATTAGGTAGATTTGTAAATATCACTCACTAAATTATCGTAATTAGAGTCCCTATTCAAGTTATCGACACGATTAAATTATTTATTCGAAAAAAGAAATTTTTCCTCGTAAAATTAAAATTAGGAAAATAAATAAAAGTCGCACTATATTCTCCTGAGAGTCTTTTTCTTAGCGTCAAGAAGCAGCAGCGGCCGCGGCGGAACCAGAAGAAAAAAGGAAGGGGGAAAAAAGTAAAAAAAAGTCTTCCTCTCTCTCTATTTCTCTCAAAGATTCGATCTGCAATTTATATATTTCGGGTTGTCTTAAATTTCTAATTTGTGATTGTGGGCTTCATATTTTTCACCTTGAATTTAATTCTACAGATCTGATTCTTCAACGATGGCTTCGAAACGGATCTTGAAAGAGCTAAAGGATTTGCAGAAAGATCCTCCCACTTCCTGCAGCGCAGGTATTAATTGGGTCATTTTTTTTTATTTTATACGTATTTATTTTTGTTTTTTGTGTGGTTTGTTGCTTTGATCTGCGAAATATCGATGTTTGCGTGTGCGTAGAAGATAAATGAATATATTTTCATGTGGGTTTGTCGGATTTTGTTGTTTTGATCGGTTTTAGCCTCTGAAAATTCAATCTTTTAGCCTATAAAAATTTAATCCGTAACATTCTTTTTTTTTTATTGCTGTATATCTCTCATGCGCTTGATTGATTTGTTGTTTTGATCACGATTTTTGCTGGTTTACCTAGAAAAAATAGAAAATAAAAGGTTTTTTGATTCAGAAAAAAAGATTTTGGGACTGTCCCTTTTTTCTGTGTGCAAAATGACCAATGTTGTTCGTTTTTTACCCAGCTGTGTTGGTGATAAAAGCTAGGTTGCCAATGAATATTTTCGGTGCTTTTGTTTTTCGAGAACTAGCCAAGGATAGAGCTTTGTTGAAGTTCTTCATCGAGGGATTTGACGTTTCTGTGCTTTGTTTTCTTGCTTTTAGCAATTGTCTTCTTCCAACCAGTTTATTCAAATTTTTGCTTATTTGGTTATGAAGTTGGTTTAGGGAAGCAATAAGCTTAACAGTAGACAAATTGTGTATATGATTTGTAGTCCTGATTTCCTCTCAAAGTCCCTTTTTTAAACAATAGTTGTTTAGGAGTTGCCATGCTTATGATTTTCACTTGCAATTTTAACTATTAGGGTTGACTTATTCAATTAATAGTTATCATAAAATGGTTCATTTTTATCTCCTTCCTGATAACAGGGCCTGTCGGTGAAGACATGTTTCACTGGCAAGCCACTATAATGGGTCCACAAGATAGTCCTTATGCAGGAGGCGTGTTTTTAGTCACGATTCATTTTCCCCCTGATTACCCGTTCAAACCACCAAAGGTACATCATTTGTGAATTATTTTAGAAACTGCCGATTCTTACTTGGTTGTCTTTTTAGTGTTGTTCGAGTGATTTTCTTGTTACTCTGATCTTCTGCTGAATCTTCAATTTCAACTGATTTATCATGCCAAGCATATCTTGATATTTGGCGATGCTACCTGTTGGTCATTTTCCCAACACTACCGCATAAAGATTAATGTAAACTTCATCTGACTATTTAATTTTCTAAAGACATGTAGTGAAGAGAAAGTAGTTTGATCAGAAATCCCTCTTAAGTCTTCATCACATCGCAATATGGCTATGTCATGTTTATTAATGGGTTGAAATAATTGAGGGAGCAATTCCAATATTGTTTCTTATTCATGGATTCTTGATATTATGTCTTAGAGCCGAAACCGAGGCAGTTTCTGTATTGGGCATCTTAAAATTAACACGTCTCTGCATTTTCTGTGGTTGCATTTTCCAGGTAGCATTCAGGACAAAAGTTTTTCACCCCAATATTAACAGCAATGGGAGCATTTGCCTTGATATCTTGAAAGAACAGTGGAGCCCTGCCTTGACAATTTCCAAGGTTACATTACATTTTTAACTTGTTTATTCTCGTGTATTTAGCCAGTTCATAAATACCATGCAAAATGAATAACGAAATGAAACTAATATGCTCTCTTCCCTATTCTAATAATGCGTTCTTCTTTTCAAACAATATTATTGTTGTCCTTTGAATTCCAAAAGAAGTAAAGAACTGGTCGACCTATTGGATTGTCAAGCTTATGGATAGTACTTAAAATGTGTTGTGGTCATGAATGTAATAGTAAACTAAATTTCAAAGAATTTACCGTGATGTTTCCAAGCGGTGAACGGCACTTACCAGAAACGGATAATTCTTCCACCCGAATGTTGCAAATGTTTTATGCCACACTATGAATTTAGAACAGAGCTATTTTCTAAAATACTCATCAACTGTGCTCGTCTTGTTTTCATATTATTGTCTTCGTTTTCTCATGAATAATCTGTTTAACCATGGGATAGTTCGATAAGTTTATCTTGTTCGTTTTTTAATGGTTCAACTATTGTCTGATGATATCTTTGCTCGATGTGGCTGAGTGCATTTTTCTTGCATGTGTATTTGATCTCACATTGATGCTATTGCATACCATTATTTGTATGTGAGTCATAATTATATATCTCGCAGGTGTTGCTCTCGATTTGTTCACTTTTAACGGACCCTAACCCTGATGACCCCCTCGTACCCGAGATCGCTCACATGTACAAGACGGACCGGGCCAAGTACGAGCAGACTGCGAGGAGCTGGACCCAGAAGTACGCAATGGGTTAGTACGCGACGTGAGGGCCTTGTTTTAATCTTGCAGCTGAGACTGGATTTGGATCAATTATTGATCTTGTTTGATCAATATGCTCATTACTATGATATATATGTTTGTGAATCTCATGGTGGTTGTTTGCGATCTTTGTTTAGTAACATTTCATTTTGTACATGATTTTCTTAGTGCACTAAAAAAATTCTTATCAAAACATCGCAACCACAAAACAAAAATAGAAACTGAATAATTGACACATTAAGGGCTCGTTTGGTAGATTAGTTAGGATAAGTCAAGATAGATAATGTCAAGATAAATATAGTGAATAAGGGGTGATTGTTGGTGTATTTTTTGTGTTTGGTAGATAAGATAATGTCAAGATAAATATAGTAAATAATAGGTTGGTTGTTTGGTATTCTAATTTAAATTCAAGTTTAAGTGAGAAATGACAATTTTATTCCTAATATAAATTTATTATTTCTCTAAACAATATCTCTCATATCTTTCTCTCTCTTTAATTATGTCACTCCTCTCTCTCTTTCTTATGCAATTCCTCTCCTCTCATCCAATCCGCCGCCCTACCTCCCACCTACCTCCACCACAACCACCACTCTCTGCAACCCACATCCATCTCTCTCTCCCCATCTCTCTCTCTTCTTCCTTGCATGCTCCCCCTCTCTTTCTCTCACTCTTTCTCTATCTCTCTCTACCACCGCCGACGTCCACACCACCACCTACCTCCACCGCCGACCACAACCCGGCTGCCACCATCTTCTCTCTCACAGAGAAATGAACCTTCCCTACCTGGAAATGAAGAGCGACCGCTGCCGCCGCCGCGAAGAGCAACCTCCTTCCTCCGCCGCGAGGAGACGACGGGCATGCCGGGATAGAAGATGACGACGACGACGAAGTAGCCTACTGGCGGTTGGGGCTTTTGAAGATCGAAGGTAGTGTTTTTTCAGAGGGGCGGTGGTGGTGACGGCAGCTGCGGCAGCGGCAGCGGCGGTAGTGTTTTTTCAGATGATGAAGGTTCATGTCGTCGGACGGGAAAGAGAGGGATGAGGGAGAAGAGAGAGGAAAAGTTTGGAAGGGTAATAATGTCATTTCACTTTATAATCTTGATCACTGTTGAACCTAGCTTAGGAATCAGACCAAGTTCGTCGGATACGGTTTCTAAAGTGGAACAGTAAATATATCACGGGCCTCCTAGATTATTTTTCTTGGCTACCAAACACCTAGATTAGCCAAGATGTGTATTCTATCTTGGTTAATCTAGGCTATCAAACAGCCCCTAAGGCCATAATCCTAATTAGGTTTATATATATATATAGCTCTATATAGGGAGCGGATCTAGTAAGAACACATCTTATATGAGAACTAAGAACAATGCATTTTTATTACATCGGAGATGCATAAAATGCAGAAATTAAATGCATAAATATTTAAATGCATAAACTACAATAATTTAATGCATTAGCATTTAAATGCATAAATTAGAGTAATTAAATGCACAGTTAAATCTGGACCGTAGATCAACAAGAATCAAGGGTCCAGATTTGTTCTTATTTCTCACCTAAGAAAGTGTTCTTATTTGATCCGCACTCTATATATATATATATATATATATATATATATAAAGGGGAAGGATCATATATAAAGTACTTAAGTACTTTTTCATAAGAAATGAGAAGTGATTTGGACGATTGATTTTTGTAGATCTACGGTTTTGTTGATTGACATATTATAATCGAAAATGGAATGTATTATCATAACAATGCATTATAGTAATCCAAAAATGCATTATTATTGCGATGCATTGTAATAATACATAAAATGCATTATTCTTATTTTTTACGGAAAAAATGTTTTGTATGTGAACCAACATATATATATATATATATATATATATATATTGTGGTTCTAGTGAAAAGACTCTTAAAGTAAGAAATAAGGATAAATCCCAACACTTGATCCACAAGGGATGAAAGGTCAGATCTGACCCAGATCAAAGTGGGTCGGATCCGGGTCAATCCGTTGACTTTTCAATTTTTTTTATTTTTTATTTTTTTATTTTCGTTTTTTTTATAAAGTGTTGTGCATCCCAATACACTGTGTGGTGCATCTCATTTCATGTTGTGGTGTATCTCATTCCATAGTGTGGTGCATCTACAAATTGTGATGCATCTCATTATACATGGTGGTACATCTCATTACACATAGGCTGCATCTCAAAATGCATTGTGGTGCATCTCATAATATATGGAGGTTTATCTCATACACTATGTGGTGCATCTCATTGACTTTTACGAATTTCAATTTTTTTTTGTCTCCGCCTTCGGCTCCGATTTTAATTTATAGATAATGATTGTGGCAACATTAATATTTTTTAGCTCGCTCTGAGGCCTTCGGCTCCTCTCGCTCGACTCTTGAAAAAAATAAAAATAAAATAAAAAACTTTAAAAAAATAAAAATAGTGAAAAAGAATATTAAAAAATGGTGCATCCCAATACACTTAGTGGTGCATCTCATTACACAATGTGGTGCATCTCATTACATGTGATGGTGCATATCATCAAACCCTTAAAAAATAATCGGAAATAAAAAATAAAAAAAATTGAAAAGTCAATGGGTTGACCGGGTCCAAACCGTTGACCCGGATCCGACCCGGTTTGACCCGGGTCAGATCTGACCCTCCATCCCTTGTAGATCTATGATGGAGATCTATTTCTATTTCTTAGGTTAAGATGCATTCTTATATAATCCATCTCCTATATATATATATAAACCATGTAGAATTAATATGTTAATGTCTAATTTTAATCTAATAAGGAATCAAATTCATTAATTTAATTTCAACATCCCCTCGCCCTCTCCTCCGACCAGCAACACACTACAAATCCATGCATAAATATTTTTTAATGCCTTAAAATTTATTTTCTAAGTTCAGTTATATGGTTTATTATGTACTTCCGATATCAATCGGTGATGGCATCTTACAGAGAATAATTAATCCAATTAACCACTTAATTAATTCCTTAGAAACGGTTGAGTCTAATTATACGTTGGTACATTAGTATGATATAATATTATTCGTTGAGGTTGGTTTTTTGAGAAAAAAGAAAGTTTTATAAATCAAAGAGAATCTTCCAAGACAATATCCAACAAGCACGATGGGCAATAAAAATGCACTAATACTTTTTGGACATATATGTCCGGACATAAAATAAATATATTAATAATCTTAACTTATAATTTATCAAATATAATAATGGTGTTGGTTAGTACTCTAATGTATTTACTTAATTAATCTAAACCACCATTTTTAGAGAGAGAAATATGAATACAAAAAATACGAAATTAAACTAATAAAGTTATTTTTTGATTTTCACTAATCTTTCGGAAATACTATATATTTATGCATTCACTTGAATTAGATTACTCAAAAAATAATAAATTGAATGAATGTGGAGAAATTACAAAATTAAATAAATAAGTTAAACGGATCGAACCGATTCATTTACCTAAACGAACTAGATTATGTCCGGACATTTATGTCCGAATAGCATCACTCATAAAAATGTGGTATGGAGCTACTTGACTAAAAAAGCTAAACCATTCAAGCACAATCACACTCCTTCCCAAGAGATCCCAACTTGGAGTTCCCACCATCAAGTTTAAGTGCTTTTATTTTTATAACTCCTCACGTCCATTCAAATCTTCAAATAAATTGTGACTCTATTACAATTTTTAGGCCTATTTTCAAATGTTTCGGTGCATTTATTTTACAATTAATTAGTACGGGATTTAGTTTATTACTATATGGAATATATATGGTTGTCAGCCTCATGGGTGCTGTTGTTACTTGTGATCTTTACTTGTTTAACAACATTTCAATCAAAGAATATATTAAAGTATATTAAAGTCATTAGTTTTAATTATAAAATCTATTTTATTTCCAGAATACCCTTTATTTCATTTTTCATTATTATCTTCATTAATATTTCCATTGGATATCACTGTCTACAATCTATCTGATGTTGTATACTTGTATTATAGAGGAGATTTTTTTTTTTAGTTGGGGAAGGGGAATGGGGATTGGAACCCCGGTCTCTCATCTTCAATTAGTTTTTATTGAAATTGATAGTACGAGACATTAATTTTGGATAAATAGTTAATAGTTTGGAATGTTTCAAAATATTTTTTCTTTTTCAATTGTGTTTACGCTGCTATACAAGTTTAGTATAAAATATAATTTTTAAAATAAAATCAATTATTTTTTGAAATAAACATGATATGTATATATTGAGAAAGTTCACGTGTTTGCTTACATTTTTAAATAAGCTTGAATAACGAGTCATTGAAATTCAATTGTATTTGTAAGTTGACACAGGCCGATGAAATATAGTTGTGGAAAAATGGGATGAAATTTTTCACTTTGAATTGCAATTAATCAATCCATTTTTTTCTCTTGTCCACATTCTTTGGATACCTAAGCTTTTCATTAGTTGACCTGAATATATAATTTGAGCTTTTCTTAAAGAAATTATGTCAACTCACTTCATATATGTGTATATATATATATGTATGTATATATATATATATTTATTTATCAACTTTACATTAAAATTGCAGAATCTTAAATGATTGAAAATAGATAGTTATCCAAAATCATGCTTGTATTGTCGGAAGCGGTGTGCTGCATCACTGCTCAATGAATCAAATTCATTAATTTAGTTGTATCTAAAAAATTAATTTAATTTTAACATCCCCTCTCCCTCTGCATCCGACCGAGACTCTACAAATTCATGCATAATATTTTTAATGCCTTCAAATTTATTTTTGATCAATAATATGATTTGTTTATGTAGTTCCGATATCAATTGGTGATGACATCTTATAGTTATCTTAGGCTCTTCATTATGAGAATAAATCCAACCACTTTGTTAGTTGTATTATATTATTCGTTTCAGGTTGATGTACAAGTTTAAGTGGTAATGTTTTTTTAACTCGACATGTCTATTAAAATCTTTAAATAAATTGGGCTATTAGCTATAATTTAGAGGCCTATTTTCAAAAGTTTCGGTGCATTTATTTAACAAGTAAACATTTTTCCATGATTTAGGAGCTTATGATCTATTCAACCTAAAGATAATATTTATTACTCAAAATAATTATTAAAAGAAATAGTGTGATGCGTTCACTTCATAATATATATAATTAGACAAAAATTCATGTGCAATCGCAAATTTCATTACAGACGCGCATGCCTTTATAATTTATCATTATTTTTTTAAATTTTATTTTTTATTTAATTATTTTCAATTAGAATTTATTAATTTCTAATTATAGTTTATTAATTTTTAATTAGAGTTTATTAATCATCAATTAAAGTTTATTAATATCCTTAGGATTTATTAATTTGTAATTAGAGTTTATTAGTCTCAATTAAAATTATTACCCTCAAGAAAGTTACTTTATTGTAGAGGTGTTCACCCGACCCGGAACCGCCGGTTCCGGCCCGGAACCGGAACCGTGGTCAACGGTTTCCGGCCCGGAACCGCGGTCAACGGGCCGGTTCCGAACCGGAACCGTGTTCGGGACGGGCCGGTTCCGGTTCCAAGGGCTAGGAACCGTGAACCGGCGGTTCACTTTTTTTTTTTTTAAATATGTTTTGTGTTATTCATGTTAATTATATCCTAAAACAAGCAATAATGACAATTAGAATGCTAAATGGAACGAAAAAATGTCAAAAAAAAAATGTTCGAGGTTGAACCTACGGCTCGGCTCGGGAACCGCCGAACTGCCGGTTCAACTGCCTAGGATTTTGCACCCATTTCAAATTCAAAATGGATGGCTAGGATTTCATCTTGTGATCCAATGGCTATGATTCAAAGTTTTCCCCCCCCATTTCCTCCCACTTTCAACTATAAATACCCCCTACCCACAACCATTTCTTCACACCAATTACTCTCTTCTCTCTTACTTTCTCTTACTCTCTAGTTTCTCTAGTCTCTAAGTTATTCATTCTTTTCGGTTTTCCATTGTTCAATTTTCTAGCTCTTACTCTCTCTTAGTCTCTTAGTAGTTATAGCAAAAATGTCTTCCTCCAACCCTCAGTGGTAAGGAAAAGGCGCCGAAAATATTCGCGTACTTTCGTGGTATGGTAACCTCCCTCGTCGTCCTCGTGGTGTTGTCATTCGAGAACGAGAAGCGTTCCCAAGATGACTACTACGAAGATGATTCTTCCACTCCCACTCCCACAAGCCAATCCTCAATACCGAGTGGTCCCCACTCGCCGCCAACGTGAAGAAATGGAAAACCGAGATGGCCGAAGATGCCGCCGCCTTTGCCGCCCACCGTATTGAAGCCGGATAGGCTACTTGCCGAAAGCCTATATGTTGCCGACCTCGAAGTGGAGATGAATCCGTCCCACCAAATGCATCCTCCTGAAGCACTATGCCGTCTCCTTTCACGAAGAGTAATCAACTTGGATGAGGATGACGAAATGGACGAGCAAGAGGACGGCGGAATGGCTGCCGAGAAGGGTCGTCGTACGAAAGGCGAAGCCGCAGTGCCAAAGCGAAAGAAGGATCCGAAGTGTTCTCAATATGGTTCAAAAAGGTAACACTACCTTGCGCCGAAGCTATAAACTCCACTGTAATGGCGTGCCGCAATTTCGCGACCAACAAAGACGAGCATAAGAAAGGGAAATGGGTATGGCACTTATAACCGCCATATACTCAAACACAAGCCGAAGGATCAAGAAAAAGGTACACAACAAGAAACTCAAACTCAACTAAACTTCACGCAAGGTAATGAACTCACTTTATTTAAGTATAATGATATAGTAGCTAGAGAAGTGATGGCTAAGTTTGTTGCTACTGAATCTCTTGCTTTCCAATTTGCCGATAGCATGCGTTTTGAAAATTCCATGAAAAAAGCATATAATCCTCAAGCTAAAAAAATCTCACGAAGTACCATGACTAGGACAATTGCTAAATTATCTATTAGATATAAAAAAGCATTAAGAGACATGTTTGCTAAGCTGCCATATAAAGTCTCTATTTGTTCTGATATTTGGTCATGCTTGGACAACAAAATTCATATCTTGAATGACCGTGCATTGGATTGATCCGAATTGGTGTATGAACAAACGCGTACTTTGTTTTAGGAAGTTTAATTGTACTCATAATGCTGCAAACATTGCTCTTTGCATTATAAAAGTGTTGAATCAATTTAGATTAACCTCTAAGATTTTTTCAACCGGTTTTGATAATGCATCTCGCTAATACCGCAAGTGTGCTCGCTCTAATTGCCGCATGTACGTAATCCAACTCTATGGAAAATATTTTCATACTAGATGCATATGTCACATACTAAATTTATGTGTGCAAGATGGATTAAAGCACTTTAGAAGGTTCAATTACGCCTATTAGAAAATGTGTTGCCATGTTAAGGGATAAAGCTAAGCTACTACGTAAATCGGGTAAAATTTTGTAAGCAAAACCTGGAAAAAGTAAGAGTTTTAACATTGATGTATGCACTAGATGGAACTCTACTTATGAAATGTTGGCAGCAACTTCGAATATAAGGATTTATTATGTGATTTCTTTTCAACCGAGGTTAGCAACATGTTCTTATTGCCTTCTTATCGGGATGAATGCTCAGTGTTCGATTGCACTCTTAAAAGTTTTTGAAACCGCAACTAAAGATTTATCCGGAGTTTATTATCCTACTTCATGTCGTGTACTATATCATTGTGTTGTTATCGTTCTTCAATTCTTAATATGCGTACTAACCCAAGGTTGCAGGATTCTATAACTATGATGGTCATTAAATGGTTGAAATATTTTACTTATATTCCCGATGTCTTTTGATTGCAAAATGTTTAGATCCCTCTATGAAATTGGAAGGGTTTGTGGTCTATTAGACTTGTATTACATGCTTATCTTCGTGAAATGACATTTGGAGGGGGTGCGAGCGTGGTGAAGACTCTTTTGAATTGCCTAATATTGCATATGTTAAAACTTCTCTAGATACGACATTGAGGGTCTTTTCAAGAATACATGAATCTAAGTATTCGGATAGATGGTCGTCATCTAGGCCTAATAGTCATCAAAGAAGTTCTTTAATCTAGGAATAGATTCTAGTTCCGTAGCTGCACAAAGACTTCAAAGTTTCCTTCAAAATCGTGGGCACGGTAGTAATATAAGCAGTGAACTTGATATCTATCTTAGCGAACCCAAAAGTATAGATTTAGCAGGTGAAGGGCCAAATGATGTTGATGTTTTGCAATGGTGGTCGAGGAGGCAAAACCAATACCCGATTTTAGCAATGATGGCGAGGTGAGATCTTAGCCGTTCCGGCATCAATTCTCGGAACAAGCTTTCAGTGTTGGAGGCTACGTGCTCGATGAAAGAAGATCGGTGATGACGCCAAGAAACCTAGAAGCTCAAGTTTTACTCAAAGATTATACATTGGCCGAAATGCGTGAACAAGAAAATAATTGGGATAAAATATTTGCGGAGTATCCCATAAGCACAACCGAGGCCGAAAGCACAGACACCGACTCTATAGCCGCTACTGAAACCAATGAATTTGAAGATGATTGGGACTTTGACGCCGACATCAACAGGTAGTCCTAAATAATTTTAGACGAGTACTCTTTTTCCTTACTTGGTGTTTTTCCCATTGGGTTTTCGCCAAGAAGGTTTTAACGAGGCTCGTCCCTTGAGTTTTCAAACTTTGTGAATTCCAAGGGTTTTAGGATTTCGAGTTTTAAATAATAATATATTTCCATTTGTAATTGATTACACATTGTTTTAAATGAAGACATATATTATTTTATTTCGATCTTATACATTACATTGATGATTTATGTGTTTCATTTCAATTAAAAAAAAAAAAAAACGGTTCGGGCCCGTAAACCGGCGGTTCCGACCCGAAACCGGAACCGTCCAATACGGGCCGGTTCCAACCCGGAACCGTGGTATGTGGCGGGCCGGTTCCAGTTCCAATTTCTCCGAACCGGACCGGCGGTTTCGGGCCCGGTTCCGAACCGGAACCGGCCCGTGAACACGTCTACTTTATTGCTCTACTTTAATATAAAAAACTTATTTTCTTAACATCCGTGTCAGAACATTTGAAACTAATGATTTGAAACGGAGGGAGAGTATTTGTTTGAGATGGTCTCCTATGCAACCTGCCGTAAGTTGTGCGGCACGTTTATTAGGACACTTCTGAGTGTCATAATACCTCCCAACTCTAATAGGACATCTGGAAATGTCCTAATATCTTTTCTTTCTTTGTTTTTAATATTTTCCTATTTTTTTCATTTTCGCTTCTAATTTTATTTAATTTTTTCAATTATTATTTTTATTCATATAAACCATAATTGAGAATTAATAAACTCTAATGAAATTATTATAAATCCTAATTAAAGATTAATAAACCTAAGGGCAATAATGTAAATCATTTTTTTCTTCTCTGCCTTTGTCTCTGATTTTAATTTATAGATAATGATTGTGGCAACATTAATGTTTTTTAGCTCGCTCCGAGGCCTTCGGCTCCCCTCGCTCGACTCTTAAAAAAAAGAATTAAAAAAACTGAAAAAAAGAATAAAAAAAAACTAAGAATTGATTAGTCCTAATCGAGGATTAATAAACCGTAATTATAAAAATTAAATTAAAAACAAAAATAAAAAATAAAAAAAGAAAAACGAAAAAAATTAAAAAGTATAAAATATTAAAAATCAAAATGATAATAGGACATTTAGGAGTGTCATATTAGATCGAAAAACTGAAAAAAAAAATAGTAAAAACCAAAAAATACATATTTTTAAGAAGCGTCCTATTAGGCCTGCTGCACAATTTGTGGCAGGTCGCATCCAAGAATTTGCCATTTGTTTTAAGGCCGAATGGCCTGTAAAATACACAACTTTCAATAAATTTTGGTTTTGCATACTAGGTAAAGATTCTGCGTGGTAAATACCAATCTTTCAATTTCCTTTGATTTTGCAACCGAGTCGATTTTTCCCTAATTTGATGTTGATGTGGCCGCTGGAAAAGTTTATGTGGCGAAATCGGACGATATAAAAAACGATGTCGCTTTGAACTTGCCAAAATGACATCGTTTTTATCCAAACTGTATATCATATATATCCCTAAGCTTGAAATCATTAACCCTAGCTTCATGTTAGGTTATGGACTCACAGAAGATGAAAGATAAGAGATAAATTGTTTATCTAATAAATAAAACAACAACGTTTAATAACATGTGTGTGCATTATTTTGCCACAAAAGTGCCATGCAAAGTTTGGTCGAAACACTTCGCCGGTTACAAAATCAGAATAAATTGAAAGTTTGGTATATATCACGCAGAATCTTTACCTAATGTACAAAACCAAAATTTGTTGAAAGTGGAGTATTTTACAGGCCATTCGGACCTTATTTTAAAAGTGAATTACAGTGCATTGACCGGTTGCACCATAGAGTCATTATATAACTAATATTTATATATACATACCATAGTCATTATATAATTAATATTTAGAGTTAAAATGTCAAATAGCCACTATGGATAGTGAAAAATAAAAGTTGTCCAAAACTTAATTTAACATAAATTCTGTTAGATTTTGGGATAAATTTGCCCTCACCCTTCATTACCGTTCATTTTATTTTTGCATTTTTCTCTCTCCTCTCTTTCCTCTCACCTCTCTCTCCTGACAAAACTAACATCCACCCATCTACTACCGTCGACCAACCGCTGCTAGGGATGGCAATGGGCCGAATCTGGACCGGATCCTATTGGATCCAGATCCGAATTTTTTGCTTAGATCCAGATCCGTCGGGTCCGAAAATCTAAGATCCAGATCCAGATCCATCAGATCCGCGAGTCTACGGATCTGTACCCAGATTCGTATTTTTTTTAACAAAATAAATATAAAATCAATATAATAGTGTTTTAAAAAAAAGAAATATAAAAAATCCACAGATTTTCTTGTTATTACTTATTAAAAATAGTGTATTGATTTTTTGTAATTATAAAATAGAATATTTGAATAATAAACTATTAAAAGTATAGATATAAAATACAATATATATATATATATAATATGGATCCGCGGGTCGGATCCGAATCTGAAAATTCAAGATCCAGATCCGACCCGAATTTTTTTATATAGATCCAGATCCGTCGGGTCCAAAATTTTGAGATCCAGATTCATTAAAACGGATCTGGACTGGGTCCAAGATCTATTGCCATCCCTAATCGCTGCCCCTTTACCGCCGTCGATCCATCCAATTCCGCCTCCTACAGCCGCCGTTCCACTCATTGCAAAACCCTAAATTCGTTGCGCCGCCCATATACAAAACCAAGTCTAGATCGTCATTCGATCTTACCACTGTTTAAATGGCTTCTGAAAACAGATCCCTCAATTCCGGCGACAGCGCCGCCTCTCAAACCAACGACAATGCCAAATTTGAACCTCAAAATCTTAGATTTAGCCCGATTCAAAAGTCAACGATTCACAACCAGATAGCCGAGATCTAGGTAAGATTGGTACGAAAATGGATTCATTCGTACCACTCGTACCAAGTTATGATGCACCACTAGTTGGTACGAACAATACGAATGAGCTCATTCGTATCAAATTATGGTACGCCACTAGGTAGTACGAAGGGGACGAATGATTTCATTCGTACCAGTCGTACCAAGTTATGGTGCCCCATTAATTGGCACGAATGGGACGAATGAGTTCATTTGTACCAGTCGTACAAAGTTATGGACCACAACTAGTTGGTACGTACGGGGATGAATGGATTCATTCGTACCATTCGTACCACAGTTGCTGTAGAGATGAAAAAAAAAGTCACGCCGAAGAAGATGATCGGAGACAACCAGAAAATATATTTGGATAAAAATTTGAACGAAAAACACATCTAACCGACTCTCTTTGTGAAGCATCATCGTTGGATTATTTAGATCTGAAGTAACAGAGCAAATTGAGGACGGAATATATCTGAAAATAGATCTAGAAAAATACATCTGAACGACTGAGAAAATGACGATGGCGAAGGCGGCGGCGATAGAGGTGGTGGTGGCAGAAAGCATCGAAGAAGATCGATGGTGGCACTGGAAATAGAGAGAGAGAGATGACGATGGCAAATGCGGCAGCAGCAGCGACGACGGCGAAGGAGGTGCAGCGGCGACGGCGATGGTGGTGGTGGTGGAGGCAGAAAGCAACAAAGAAGAACTGTGTTGCGATGGAAAAGAGAGAGAGAGTACATAAATCTGAAAAATTACGGTGGAGAGAATATATGAGAGAGAAAAGTGAGGGTAGAGTTTATTTCTTTAGTTAAGATATTGTTGTCTCATCACTTTAAAATCTGCTAAAATTTATAACAAATTAAGTTTTTGACAACTTTTATTTTCAACTATCCATAGTGACTATTTCATATGATAAACTCTAATATTTATATATACATACCCCCTACACTCAATCGAGTACTGGTACGGTGAAAACCGGCCCGGCCCGGTGAAATTTCGGGCCGGTCCGCCCCGGCTCGGAATGGGTAAAAGCCCGGTGGGCTCGGGCCGGCCCGGTAAATTTACACTATAAAATACTTTTTCGGGCCGAGTTGGGCTTCACATTTTTTTGGCCCGGAGGATTTTTGGGCCGGCCCGGCCCGATTTTTCCAAAAAGTCCGGCGGGCTCGGGACGGGCCGGCCCGGAAAATTGCCAGCTCTACTGGTACGGATGGATGACAACAATATGTTATTATGAAAAGTTTCAAATGTTAAATATAGACAAAATTGACATATTTATTGTGGCTGACGATTTTTCTTTCTTTTGCTTCAAGCCCAAGTTTTCTACTGTGCACATTTATTAGTACAACTCTATCACGTACTTTCTGTATTTGATATATTTATTTACCCGGCAATTTTATTGACATACCTAAATTTCTTTCAGAAAAATTATCAGTTTTTTCCCCCCCTTTCATAGTGAAAATCAGATATTGTTCAACGTTAGTGGTTCTTGAATAGAAGGGGAATTTAATATATTGCACAATGATACTACAACTGAACCATAATAATTTTCAAAACTATATTTTCAAAATTTTGAAAATAGTATTTATCATCTATATTTTTTTATATGTAAGAGATTAAATACTTAAATTGTTGTTCTCGATGATATGGGTAGAAGATTAAAGTACCTGAAATCTCGTCCCTCCAGAACTTGAGGTGCAAGTATCACAATATCTTTGTTTTTCTTTATTTTTTATTTATAATTTTTGCAAGTCAAACCAAATCCTAATTAATCGGTCATGTACAAGTAAAAAAAATGAATCGGCCTTGTGTATAATAAATGTGACCAAATATAATTTATATATCTAATATGTCTAAATAAAACGATAAGTATTAAGATGTAACTCGTTAGTATCATACGATATGTGCATAACAGTCTTTAGATTAATGTAATATCATATTTATATAATTGGAACACAATAATATTTACTTAAAATATACTTGAGAGAGGAATATAAAACAGAGGATTTTAATACTATGATTTAATACCTAAAAAAAAATACTATGAGTTAAATGTTACAAAAATTGAATTGAAGAAATTTAATGCTTTAAACAAACTCTAAGCGAAAAAAAAAGAGATTATTTTTACGAAAGGCGAAAAAGAAGAAGTTAAATTGACCAAATGAAACGATAAAATTTAAGTAGGCCAAATAAAATAAGTAAATCATAAATAAGAATAATTTGGTTTATGGCATAGAATGAGAAAGAAAATCAAGTTACGTGGATGGTAAGAAAAATATCTGTTCGATTAGCACTAATCATTTCCCAAAACAACATCAACATTTATCTTAAAAGCTGGAGATCTTTTTTTTTTTTAATTCAAATATTTATTTTTTGCTTAGAAAGAATAATTCAAATTAAATCGGTATTTTCTCCTTGAGAAATGGTAAAATTTATTGACTCCAGAGGGTTAGGATTCTCTCTCTATGATTCTCTCTCTCCCCCTTATAAATTTGAGAATTTGCAGCGTAGAATCTCTCACTCTCTCACTCTTCAGTTAGAAATTACTGCCTTTACTCTTTGATTCTTAATCTTCATCAGTTACAACAGAGACCCTCTCTCTCTCTTCCATTTTCCCGTTTATCACCTTTTCTTCCGCAAATTCCTCATTTCTCACCCCATTTCTGCTCGATTAATTTTTCAAATCTTCATGTTTTATCACCATTTTCACCCTTCCACTACTCTCTCTCTACACTGAAAGAATGATTTCAAAATATTTACAGCGCATCAAATACTCTGTTCAGAAAATCGTCACAACGAAGCTCCTCCCTCAGCCGCCATGCAGCGGCGCCGCGCCCTACCATCCGCCGCGCGTGGTTAGGATCCTCGTCACCGACGGCGACGCCACCGATTCCTCCAGCGACGAGCGCGAGGAGTGCTGCGCGCGCCAAGTCCGGCGGCACGTCAACGAGATCAGGCTAGAGAGAGAAAATCCCTCCGCCGCGAAAAAAGCCATCGACGAGAGCAACGGCGCCGCCGCAAGAAAAAAGAAGAAGCGGCCGGCGCCGACGAGACCTGTGGTGGAGCTCGAGGAAGGGAAGGCCAAGAAATTCCGCGGCGTACGGCAGAGGCCATGGGGGAAATGGTCGGCGGAGATTCGCGATCCGGCGCGGCGGGCGAGGGTTTGGCTGGGGACCTTCGACACGGCGGAGGCGGCGGCGATGGCCTACGACATGGCGTCGATTAAGATTCGCGGCCCCGACGCCGTCACAAATTTTCTAAAACCGCCGCAGAGGGCGGTGGAAGCGGCGGAGGTGCCGGCAGTGATTGTTTCCGGCGAAGATTCCGGCAAGGAGGACGGCTGCGAGGATTACGGCTCGCCGATCTCGGTGTTGGGGTTTACGGGGTTTAGGAATAATGATCTGGAAAATGAAAAAATGGAAGAGATTTTGATGGACGAATGTCTACCGTTGGATCAATCTTTCTTGGACGATTTTGATCAAGATTTTCCGCTTGGTGAAGCGCCTCTGCCGTTGATCTGCGACGAAATTAGTGTACCTAAATTAGATATTGACGATTTTGGGTCGCTAGCTTGGGATTTTGTTAATGATTTTTTTCAAGAGGATTCTAGTATGGTGACTAAACACGACGCCGTATATTAAATTATTCTAGTCGTTAATTTTTGGGTAATATTGACTTATCGAGGGTAAGTGTAAGGAAAAAAAAATATCTTAATAAATGTCTAATAGTTATGTGTTTATTTTTCCTATTAATTTTGGTGTTTATGGTGTAATTAAGGCGGGAATGTGGAGTTTTAGTAACTTACGTGTAAGTCATTCGTATTCTGCATTACATGGCTTTCCTTCATTTTCATATATTTGATGTGTAATAATATAGACCTTAAAAATTGAAGAATAAGAATATAATATGAAATTCTGGCTAATTACGGCATTTACATTTTCTTGAAATAATACCTCAAAAAATATATATATAAAACTAAAAGGCAGACTTTAACTGGTTAAATTAATCAATGAACAGTAATTAGATCAATGTAATATAAAACTAACATAAAGTTATAAGTTTAAATTAATATTCCCTTCGTCCACAATCAACTTGTCTAATTTTTATTTTTGAACCGTTCACGATTAATTTGCCTAGTCCATTTTGGGACTCAATTCCACCTGAAATAATATCCTCTATCCTTACTTTATCTTGTTATTTACCTAAAACTCATGTTTGGCCCACCACTAACCCACTAATTATCATTACAATAAACTAAATATGAGACAATTTCTCCATTCACAATACATTCACCCACATTTTGTTTAAAATCCACACTCCTTTCTAGGCAAATTGATCGTAGATGGATGGAGTATATATAAAAACAATAAATAAATTTTTATGTAAATTTACGCTTTAGCTTATCTACCGGAAGTAATCACTAATATGCATAAAGTAGGTTATATTTAATGAAACACAAAAGACAATGTTATGTTTACAACAGACAAAATTCAGAAAAACATCAAGACAAGTTATGAGTCTGAAAAATAATGGGTCCCAACAGATTGATTTCTTTGACAACCAATCGGTTCGGAAAACATAAGTTCGATAATTACTATGAATAAATTTGTACTGGCATAGAAAGTATTAAAAAAAATAAAAAATAAAAAAACTCCATGTTAATGAAAGACCATATGATATACTAATATCATGTACATGTAGTGGTTTAGATAGAATTCGTGTATAATGTTATGAGTTTGAATCTCGTTAAATTTTAATATCATGACCGTCACACATTAATACCATGTAGTGTTTAATATCGTTATAATTTATAGGTTACTGCAAACAAAAAATGAAAATAATGGAGTATTATGCTTATTTCATTTGTTCATTTCTCATTGTACTTCTACTACACGCTTCAAATAGAACTTAATATCACTCAAAATTGGGAGTAGAATTTCTTTTCTCTCTTCTATGTCGTTTTTAGTTTAATCATGTGACACGTATGTGAGTCAAATCTGCATTCAATGTACATTTGCTGAAAAGAATAATAGAACAAAAAAAATGATATAAAACAAAATTTTCCAATTTCAAGTTTTTTTTTTTTGAGGAAACCCAATTTCAAGTTTTGAATGACTACAATGATAGTAATTTGTATGTTTCTCAATTTTTGAGAGATATCACAAATGATCACATTTCTTAAAATAACCTGAGCATTATTTAGTCTCAATTGTACATTAATTGATAATTAATTTTGTAGATAAACGTTATATTTAAATTGATAATATATTATATCAAATAAGGTATCTTTAAAAATTGAAATAGATCGTAGAAGGGCTTTTTGCCTCTAGCATTAAAATTTGCCCAAAATGATTTGTTTGAAGTATTTTGTCGGTTACTACATTTCTGTTGGTTGTACCTTTTCGCTTTCATTGTTGTTCTTTCAACTGCGCAAATGACACCCAAAAATTGATTGATTGACCATGCGCTGTAATTAATAATTGAAGATGGATTGAAAAATAAAAGGAAATCAAAATCTAACAATTGAAGGAAATCAAAATCTAACAATTGAAGGAAATCAAAAGCTTAAATAGCCCAATTCAAGTAATGTGTTTGATTTCTACTTATTCAATTCATAAACGGTTGTAAATTTGTATCAATTAAATGAAAGATAGAAATATTTGTGTCAATTAATGTAGTAGCAATATAATATTTAACGATGAGAAGCTCGTGTTCACTACTTAGAGGTGGTGGAATTAATTTCGAAGATCTAAATCGCACCAAATAAGTTATGTTGTTATGTGTGCATATATATATATATATATATATATATATATATATATATATACTGGTTAAATATTGAAAACTAGTGTTATTTGGAATTAGTACAATTGGTAATCCTTATTGCTAGTTATTAGCAACTAAGGAACATTTATTATACGTTGGGAATTTTTATTTATTTTTTATGAAAATTTATCTCATTCTCATAGCATTATTCGTCATACTAAGTTCATTGATCAAACAAGCTAAATCAACACACACACACACACACGATATGGACAACTCTAAAAAGAGAAATGTAGACAGTAATTCAAAAATTATTTATATAAAAAAAAAGAAGGATAATTCCAAATTGCATTTTTAAAAAGGAGATTAATGCTTCTTGTTCACTCAAATTTTGAAAATGATTGAACATTTTAAAGTACGTGATTCCTAGGTAAATACGTATCTAAAAAGGGCAGTACAAATAAGGCGAGGAAATGAAAAAGAAAAAAAAGATGAAAATGAAAGTATGGAATTGAAAAGAAGAAGAAGAAGAAGAAGAAGAAGAAGAGACGAAATTCAAAATCAATAGTAAATTTCATCAAATATTTCAATAACCCAATAACCGATAATTTGGGCCTTTCACAAATTTGGGCCAAAATTTTGATGAGCATCCGTGCCAAATGTAAAGCATACTACCCAAATCTCGTGTCAGTATACGAAATTGTATATATAAAAACATTAAAATTATAGAAAAGTCAAGAAATCCCACATTCACAATTTTATAAGAGTGAAAATGAGAAATAGTCATACAAGATAGTAAAAACTAAATTTTGTCTACCAACTTAATTTTTATAAATTTTGGCAATATTTTCAAATTTCGGACCATTTTGCCTTTACTAAAGGTGGGGAGTCAAATTTCACATTTTAATATATTTGACCGATCTCTCCCTCCATTTTCATTCATTCAATTTCTGTAAATTCTCTCTCTTCTCTCTCTTCTCTCTCTCGAGAAATCTTAGATCTCTGCCGCCGCGCCGCTCATCTCCGTCGTGCAGCTCCTCGCCGTCCATCATCGTTTCTTTGTCATTCTTCACCGGCCAAAGTTCAATTCAAATACCGTCCAGATCTGAAAAATTCGTACAAATCTGAAATCGGCATTTTGTGAGTTTTTTTTTTAATTTCTTGTTAATTTGTAGTTTTCCGTTTTGTTTCTTGTGATTTATGTGTTTTCATATTATTTTTTGATGGTATTTGGTGATTTGGGTTTAAATCTGGACGATTTGGATGTATTATTGTTGATTTTCTGGTTCATTTGCGTTGATTCAGCATGTTTCTGTTTGCTGTCAAAATTCGTTGGTACAAAATTGATGTATTCGTACCAGTAGTAACTCGTACTAGTAGTCTGCAATTTATTATTGGCTTGTTTTTCGCTTTGGTGTATTAATTTTTGTTGATTTATGGGTGTGATGGTATGAATTGACACGTTGGTAGCGCACCGTCGTGGTACGTTGGTACGAATTGGTGTGTTTGTCTCTTTTTTTTTTTTACGTCACAACCACATTAAGGCGTGGTACGCCAGTACGAAGACACCATATTCGTACCAGAGTATCATGTTAGGTCATAGTAATCCGGTGTGAAAAATATCATATTCATACCGGAGTACCACGTTAGGGCGTGGTACGCTAGTACGAAAACATGATATTCGGATCGAAGTACCAAATCTTTGAATTTATGACAACGTTAGGGCGTAGTACGTCGGTAAGAAAATACCATATTCGTACCGGAGTATCACGTTAGGCCGTGGTAAGCTGGTACGAAAATACTATATTTGTACCACAATATCACGTTAGGACGTGGTATGCTAGTATGAAAAATACGATATTCGTACCGAAGTACCAAATCTTGGAATTCGTGACCACGCCCTAACGTGGTACTCCGGTACGAATATGGTATTTTCGTACCAGCTTACCACGGCCTAACGGGATAATTCGGTATGAATATGGTATCTTCGTACTGGCGTACCACGTCCTAACGTAGTCATGAATTCAAAGATTCTGTACTTCGGTACAAATATCGTATTTTCGTACTAGCGTACCACGCCCTAATGTGGTACTACGGTAAGAATATAATATTTTTGCACCAGATTATCACGACCAAACGTGATACTCCGGTACGAATATGATGAGTTCTTACCGGCGTACCATGACATCGCGACATCTAACCTTGGTACGTTAGTACGAATATTGTGTGTTCGTACCAGTTGTACCTGATATATTAGTACGAATGGTTTATATAAGTACCATATCCTAAACTGTTTTTTACCTTCTTTTTTTTCAAGGTACAATGGACTTACAAGAGGTATGAAGGAACTCAAAAAATCGGTCATAGTGTCCTACAATAACTCGAGAAATCAATATTTTGGCTGGGAGCATCTATTCTTTCAGCACGGATGAAAGAGTACTTTCCGTATGGATGAAGCTGGATTAAGGATTAGTGAATAAATACTTCTTATTTATAAATAATTTGTTACAATTTTTGATTTGTAAATATGTTTCTATACAATACTAGTATTATTAGTACGTATGCTCTAATTTATCAATTTGTCAAAATTGTATGTATCTTGTAATTTATCTAATTTAGATATGTAGTTTCTTGGTACAATTGGCATCAATGAACCTATTAGGCCAAAAAAATTAATTTCACCGGAACATTACAAAAATAAAAATAACAAACGTGTTATACAATTGAAAATAATTATCAAACAAATTCTCGTATATATTGTTATTTCATATTCCTCCATGTGCAACAATAAAAAAAAGATGGTCTCGGATGCATAAAAATAATACAGGTACTCTTGGTACGAACAAACTCGATATAACATATTTTGTACCACCGTACAGAGGCATATAACATGACATGTTGGTACGAATAAGCGTACATCATGTGTGTGCACATCTAATTTTGGTACAAAAGCAAGAATTCAATTATTCGATTATTCGGTACGAATATCTTAATTTCGTAATCAGCGTATACGCCCTAATGTGGTACTCTGGTACGAATATGATATTTTCGCTCCAGTTTACCACGGCTTAACGGAATACTCCAGTACGAATATAGTATTTTTGCACTAGTGTGGTACTCCGGTACGAATATATTGTACTCCGGTATGAATATGGTACTCCGATCCGGCACTAATGTGGTACTCCCGGTACGAATATGTTTTCTGCGTACCGGCGTAGCATGTCTTAACGTGATTGTGATGCAGAAAATACGAAAAGAGAGAAAAAATGAGCTGAAAGATAAAGGGAGAGAGATAAAAATGCAACTGAAAAGTGAGAGGAGAGAAAAAATAAGTTGTACATGTACATGCTATTATCCTTCCTCAATCGCAATTCAAGCTTCCTCAATAAATCTTCGTACCCTATACCATTAACCGGTATAGGAATATACTCTTTTCGTCCACCCTCGTATATGTTGTTATTCCACACTCCACCATGGGCAACAATCAGAGAAGAATGCCTTGTCTGCATGAAAATAAAAAAAAAGACAGATAGGTCAGGTACTCACAGTACTAACGTAACAAACTGACATATTTCGTATCTATATCATTATGAATTCGTACTATCGTAACACTCTCTTAGTTGGTACTCCGGTGCGAATATCTTGTACTCTCACCCGTGTACACACGCAAATAGTGTGGTAATCTGGTACGAAAATCATATATTCGTACCACCACTATCTTGTATTTGTACACCGGTACGAATATGAGATTTTCGTACTATCGTAGCAATCTCTTAGATGGTACTCCGGTGCGAATATATGATTTTTGTACTATCGTAACACTCTCTTAGTTGGTACGCCGGTGCGAATATATGATTTTCGTACTGTCGTAACACTCTCTTAGTTGGCACGGATCTGGTACTTTCACCCGTGTACACATGCAAATAGTATGATACTCTGGTACGAAAATCATATATTCGGATCACCACTATCTTGCATTTGTACACCGGTACGAAATGGGATTTTCACGACGGAGTGCCACACACCACATATCAATCACGCCATCATAATATTCAAGCCAAACACTGAAATATTCACGTTAAATCGCAGGCAAATAAAAATCGAAACAACAAAAATTGAAACAATAAAATGCAGCAGAAGTAATACCGATCAGAATTTGCAACATGAAAAAATACAAAAAAATATACAGCAATCTGGAATTAAAACCTAAACCCTAAACGCAGCCTAAAAGCCAACGGAGAAGACGATCTCGACAACTATGAACGGAAAAACAAACGCCGATTATCTCAACGATTATAAAAAAACACAGGAACAATATTCTGGAAATAAAAACGCAAAATCTGCCGCCGCTGCATAACGTCGGAGATGATAAACGGAAAAAAACGCCGGCGATCGAAAACCAAAAAAACCAGCTGAAAAAAAAAGTGTGGAGGAGAGAGAAAGAAGTAGCCGACCATGGAAAGTTATCAGAGAGAGTCAAATTCAAACAGTTAGGAGAGAGAGTCAAATCCAAAAAGTAGAGAGAGAGAGAGTGTTGTACTATGTTGGTAACTTTATCATAAAGTAAGGGCAATATGGGGAGTTTTCCCCAAACAATGACAAAATTTATAAAAAATAAGTTGGGTGACAAAATTTAGTTTTTACTATCTTGTTTGACCATTTCACACTATTAAGTCATTTTATAATTCTTCCTCAACTCAAAATATATAATAAAATTTTATAATTCTTCCTAAATTAACATATTAAAATACATGATTGCTTTGTCAATTATATCTTCAACAAAATTTCAAGTTTACTTAAATAAATATAATTATTTTGGAATAAAAGATGATGAATTAAATAAAGTAATTACTTATATTTTCATTTTACCGTTCATTTTTTTGATATTAATCTATATATTGTAAAATTTGTATTAAAGAGTTTACACCTGACATATGGCCTAAACTAAAGTAGATCCAACTTTGAAACTTTTAGTCCTTACTTGAGTACAAATGTTTTAATCTCGTTCCTTGTAAGGTGACATTCGAATTAAGGATCAATCACTCAACTCATCTGACTTAACCAGTCACACCCAAATTTATTTTGTGAATAAAATGTGAAGTAGTGATGTATAAGTCATGGATATATCTAATTTTATACTATATAATTATGATAAAATTCCAAGTAAAAAAAATATATGATAAAAAATAAAATAATATTTTTTTCACTTAAGTGGCATAAAAACATTACATATGTACGTCAATTAATTATAAACGTCACCACAATTGCTGGAAATCGTGGGGCAAGAAACAGCTAAGATTATTTTGTATCATTATCTAACTGCCAAACAAAACTTATCTTTGAGTTGAAGCAAATACCACAAGATTAACAATCGAAAAATATGAAGAGAAAAAAAAAAGGTACAAACACACTCGAAAGTACCCAAAAAAAAAAGCAAGATCTTGGCTCCATACCATAAAAAAAAGAAAAAGAAAAAACTAAAAACAAAAAACAAAAAAGAAAAAAGAAAAGAAAACAGGGATCAAATCCTTGAAAAAGAAGTAATTGGTTGAGAATATAAAGACAATTCAAAGAAACAAATAAAAGAACAATCATCGAAACATCCCAAACTTCATTAGTACATTTGTGAAATACACTTTTTTTTTTCATTTTTATTTTATTTTCTAAGATGGAGTTCAAGAATTCCGACAAGCTGCAGATTCTTACAGCCAAAACATTAGATCTACATCAAAGAATCAACGACAAAATCTATCAACATGGCTTCACCCTCTGCAGCCATTGCTCGAGCCACGGTCGATACTGCGTCGTAGCAGATAGCAGCCCAGAGGAGAGAGAGAGGATGATAGCCATAAGTGATTCTCTCCAAAAGCTCCACAACGTCATTATCTCTCTAGAGGTAGTAACTACGTCGTCATGAGTGCGTTATGCGTAAACCCCGTTCCTCACGCTCAAGTTTTTTGTATGCAGAAGCTGAAATCGAATCACAAGCGACAAAGGGATGAAGCATTAGCCCGGATCGAAGAGAGCCGGGAGCTGGTGAGAGAGAGAGTGAGACGATGCTCGAAAGAGGAGAGAGAAAGTTTTGGTGTTCTTGATGAGGTGATTGAGTTTGTTGGAGATGGAAAAAGAGATGAAATTTTGTGGGATTTGAAATGGGAAATGGATGAGAAGAATGTGAATGGGATATACAGTTTTCTTGTCGGGACTACGAGATTTGGATTGGAATTTTTGGTGATTTTTGGCACAATTTATACGAGTTTGAAGTTTGCTAAAAATGGAAAGGAGAAGAATCATGGGACGACAGATGCAAGAATCAAGAAACCTACGTTTCTGCTAACTGATGATGTTCATTTAGATGTTTTATGTGGGAGAGGTTGAGTTTTAGTAGTAATAGTGTCGTGCAATAATTATAAGTCGATAACACGAAAATGCATGTAACAGAAGAAGATCTCGTATTCTTAAATCTTTAACTATAGTAGCATGTTTATTTGGGAAATTGTTGATTGGAGTTTCTATTCATGAATGAACTTTAATATTTTTTCCTTGGGTTTTCAGTTTTCAATAAATGATTATTTATTAAAATTGATTTTTCCATAGTGGGGAGTAATGTTGGTTGTGGTAAATAAATTTCAATAGATTCTTTTATTTTATTTTTCCCTTGAGAATTTTGTCAATAGAAATTATAGAATCACGCACGAATCATATTTATGTGGGCTTTTTTTGTATTCTGTTATAGGCCATTTTCAATTAGGTCCTTATTTGGGCCCAACTATATTTTGGGCATTTGAATTTCTACCCAGCTGAAATTGGTAGAGAAAATTTGAATATCCAATTATATATACGAAAATAATGTTTTTGTTAACAATGCTTAGAAAACAAAAACACAAACATTTACTCCATCTGTCCCCAATAAGTATTCTGAGCCGTCAAAATGCGTATATCAAAGTAGTATGTAAAATGACTTATTTTACCCCTCATTATTACAAAGGAATAGGGATGGCAATATTACCCACGGGTTCGGGTCCCCGCAGGTACCCGCCCCTAATGGGCCGGGTTCGGGTGAAATTTTTCGGAGTCGGGGACGGTGACGGGTTTGAAACCCGAATTGGGTTCGGATCGGGTACGGGGGTATAGATCCCCGCCCCAAACCCGACCCGATTAATTATTTATTGAATAATAAATTATTAAAAATAAATTATTAATAAATTTTTAATAAGTATTAAAAATAAATTATTAATAAATTACTAATAAATTATTTTTTTGTTATAATAAATTATTAAAAATAAACTAAATTATCTAACGGGTACCCAATGGGTATCCTTTTCCCGACGGGTAATCTCCGCCCCGCCCCCGCCCCGATTTAAACGGGGATGGGGATGGGGACGGGGTATGAAATTCTGAAGCGGGTATGGGGATGGGGAAGCAATACCCGGCCCCGCCCCGACCCGTTTACATCCCTACAAAGGAAACTGAAAAAGTAAACTTTTATACTTAAGTCAAAAGGGTAAATGTGACAATTTGTTATTTTTGCATAGAAATGTTCAATATGACACTTATTTGGGACAAAAATTTTGACGCCTCGAGACACTTATTTGAGGACGGAGAGAGTATATGCGTTGGAAACCGTTATCCTGATTAGCTGCAACTGCAAGGTTGCACTATTTCGCACTGGGCAGAGAGACATATCATCTTCACATTGACATATTTCAATCTCACATTTTATTTCATCACTACATAAATACGTACTCATGACCTGAATCTTATCCAAATGGATGAATTAAAGGCAAACTATAATTCTAAACCTAGTTATCTCATCTTCATAATATTTCAATCTCGTATTTTATTTTATTAATACATACAACGCGCGATACATAACATTATCAGCATATATACGGAGCATCCTAGGATGTGAAACATTAATAACCCCATAAGAAAGCTCCCATTGCAAATTTTCTCTTATAATCAACATCTATAGCCCATACTCGTTTAATAAACAGTCAAGCTTCCATTCTGGGCCGAGTGTATCAGCGGCATATTCGAACAACCTCCTCCTAGATTTGTAGGTGGAAGGGACTCCATCCCTCCTCCGCTCATTTTACTATTTTTCTTCCTAACTTTTCACTTTTTGAGATCCATTTGGACCTATTTATAGTCCACTACCAATGTCGAGGTCGGTAGAGGAAATAAATGTAGACAAAAAAAAAAAAAAAAATTACTTCAATTTTCGATATGAATTGTAGTGTTGTCAATTTTTATGTTGGCCCTAAACGTTATTTTACGTGCATGTGATGTAACATAGGTTGGGAGGAAATTCATTTGGATCAGAAATGAAACCAAATTTTAGAATCTTCCAAACAAATATATTTAAGGTTTCTTGGCTTGTCTAAATATATTCCGTATTATATTTTATTTCATATCCACGTCCGAATAAAATCGAAATAAAAGTATTAACAATTGACTTTGTTATTGGAGAAAAAATTGTTGTAGCTGGAAAATTGTAATCACCTCAATTAATAATAAAATTAGCCGTCATAATTTAAATACCCCATTGGATTTGGCTCCTTTGAAAAATAAGTGCTTAAATTTGGTAGCTAAGATGAATTGTTCAATGCATCTGTCATTTCGTGTGTGGAATTTTCGATATATGACCGAAAGTGTGTGTAATTTACGCACCAAATTTTAATGTTCGATGTATATGTCACATCATAAATATTATAACTGATATATTTCATTCACGATATTATCTCACACAAACTTGTATAAGACAGTTTGATATGTCAAAATCAGTCAAATAGGTCAAATAGCATAATTCAAGTCCATATCCAATAATAGTTATTAGTGTTTTATAAGGTTTGGATCCGGGTCATGACCCATTTGACGGTATTTTATCGAGTATCAACAAAGTGTCTACAATAAATGCAACAAATAAGCATATGTGACCCTTGTCAATATTGTCCACACATTTTAGAATTGGTGCAAATTATTTGATGAGAGTGCCCTCAAATTTAAGGCACATAAATGTACTTGCTTGATAAATAATGCAGCACTAATTTGCAGTGGAGTAAGTTGTACCTGGGCCTCACATGGTGGCGCAGCTCTCATTGTCAGTGGTTGCCGTCGCCCCCACCGGTGGCTGCGCTTGCCGGAGAAATCAAGAAATGGCTCTCTCTCTCTCAGAGAGAGAGAGAGAGCAACATAAACAGAGCTGAGCATGCACCGGATGAACAACAAAATTATGATAGTGAATGCTATATAAACAATTGTATAACAACTACCAAATGTTCCAAAAGTAGAGTATAACAAGAGTAGATGTTTTGCCTAGATGTCTGCAAACCGGTATCAGACTGGAACGAATGATCTTAAATGTTTCGACTACTTGAGTTTAAAAACCATATGTCGTCTAAAAAGGCGGACTCGGACATCAAGAACTTTAACTTCTACTCGATCAGATGTTCATAAAACTAACTAACTAACTCTTAGTTCCGTGTTTCTACAGGTTGCGATTCTACATCTTACAGGTTCTGAGGATTGGAAAATATTCCTCGTTGAATGTTACCGGATGAAAAAAAGGGATAACCAGAAAGGACTGAAGCTCACTTGAAGTTACGGCTCTAGGAAGCTGTTCTTCGATCAACAGAAACTTCGACTAGACTTTCAGGTGATGCTTTAGCCGGCAAAGGCAAGTCCACGAGCATGGTTGGAGGGGCGAAATACATATGCAACGACATCATGCAAATAATGATTCCCAAAAATAGCTGCATCCAAACAATTATAGTACATACTAGTTAAAAACTGAGAGAGGCAGGCGTCTACGACTACAATTCAAAGAAGATACGCTCTGACATTGTCTAAAATGTGTTGATTCTGTAAGTCAAAAATGGGGAAAAGCAAGATTTGAATAAAATCTTTGAGTAAACTCACCTGAAGAGTTGGTTTGAAGTGGAAAATGTAGGCAGATACTAACATCGTCAATAACATTGCCATCGATGTGGAATACACCTGTTGACAAGGAAGAACAACTTCCACTTATTTTCATACTAGAAAAAAGAAGAATTAAAGCAAAACACTAAATGCAAGCAATTCCCACGATTGTTTTAATATAAAATGCTGACATTAGATTGTACAGAAATGCAGACACTAAGAATGAAAGGACACGACCATGAAACATCAAACAAGTCCTATGATGTTTCACAGAAAGGCCACGAGATATGCTCCCGTTTCAGTCATGAGACAGCAATTTGTTACATGTTAGTTATCAGATTTAGGCTTTCCATCGAGAAACTCAAATTCATATTGGTCTCCCGTAATCCAGGTCCTTATACCGGTTCACATTTTACGTGGATATATTCGCCATAGATGTGATGCATGAACTCATTTACAAACGAATTATCATACACTTACTCAAAAGAAGAAAAGAAAATATAGGACTATACACGATTGCCCCCAATTTCTTAAATTTAAGTACCAAGACGGCAACACATCAAATCACATTTCAGACAAAGATGATATAATAGCCAAAAGTCATTGCCGGAAGAAGTTATAAAAAAAATGATAATGGAAGTAGTCGGCACCTTAACAATGTTATCTGCATACTTCATCAACCACGATACTAACAGCCCAGTCGAACCAAGATTCAACACTACCAGCCAAGTTGTTACACTGTATCCATTGAATAGACGTTGCCACCATGGACCGTTCTCAAATCCACTTCTAAAATCATCCATGACAAGTTTCGCCATGTTGAAAATTGTACCAAATCTGGGAGGGAAAATTTGCTACTTTACATCAATAAACAGATATCCTTAACACCAACAACTGAAATCTACGAAAGCCCATAAAAGACAGCTAACTTTAAAATGAAGAAATAAAAAGTAAATAAGAATCACTCTGTAAATAAAAAGTAGAAACAGTTGCGGAAACTCACGTGTATAATTGAATATTCTGCCAATATAAGCTGTCATTGTTCTTTTTCATCAAGAATTCTGTATAAACACCAGCCAATGCAGAGAGACAAGCAGATAACACACCCAGCATGTATCCTTGAATTGGAGACGAGAAGAGTGACTCACAAGAAGTCTCTCCACAACCTTTGACCTGTGCTAACATAAGATGAAAGACTCAGCTTACAAGAAACAGAATTGAATATCGGCATAGACTAGTTATATTTACACGAGAAGCTCTAGGAGTGTGGACAATAATCATACAACTCCCGATTGAGAAAACAAAGATCTGACATGCTACTATAACCAGTTATAACTTTGACTATATTAAGAGTAGTCACAATCAAGCATCATCATCCAACTCTCTAAAGTTTAACCACTGTTAAAACAGCAAGTTTTCGTCATTTAGAGAGAACTTTTCGATCAAAATATGAATTTAAAATTAAAACCACCACCACATCATGCCCCTAATAAGTCATTTTACAACAATAATGTTCCCCAAACGTCACATTTATCATTGTGGATCGAATAAAGTAAAATGCCAGCAGTACCTGGCTCGTGGTTGTTCCAATAGCCAATAGACCGATAGCCATCCACTGCAAATTAGAAAGCTTCCTCTTCAAAAACAGCCTAAAACATGAAATAAAAGTATATGCCAATTGTAGAACATCAACATCTACAGTCTTCAGATATTCATAGTTTTAGTTATTGCTATTTACGCGAACCAACGAGAGGATGCAAATAGGAGTAAGCACCTGAACAGTATTCCAGTCGTAACAATCTTTAAGTTTCCCATTATCTGATAAGTGGAGGTATCAACATATGTCAGTGTAGCAAACTGCACATTGTTGTGAATAAGGTATATGACTGATGGAATCGGATATAGTCGAACACTTCTCCACTCAGTCGTGATTTTAGGAGGAGGCGACATCTGGCATTCTCTCCACAGCATCATACTAGACACAATTAGCTGCATCCAAACAGAAATTCGATACTAACTAGTGAAATCGCAGTAACTTAATGTGATAAACATTCTCTCCATATAAAAAAAAAATCTTAGATCATCACAAATCAATAAAACTTGCCTATGTCAGAATTAGGCAACCGATACGATCAAAACACACCTAAACTCATCAAGAACAAGATACATAGTTATATCTTAAGCTCAATTAGATTAGTTCCCTTTCTTTTACTTCATCAATATGAAAACTCGGCAAGAAAAAGTAAGAACAGATAAAATGGAGTCGAGTTTCACAGCTAACTAAACTAACAATACATTATCAAGAATCAATGTACTTTTTCTACCTTAAAAACTTCAGCAAGAAAAGGCACAGTGGCATAGTCATACTTGTATCCCCCATTACTCTGAGATAATGTCGTCAATATTCCCTGCCAAATTCAATCAAAACAAACACGCCCTTATTCCAAAATCACATTTTTGGGGCAAATTTGAAGCAATACATTCAAACACAAACAAATCAAGTCCGTACGGATCAAGAATTCAAATTTTGAGCTGTAATCGGAATAAACCTGAGAGCTTGTAAGAATTGTGAGGACTGAAGCGACGACGTACCACTGCATCTTCCTTCTCCTTCACACTGCACGCACACGCACTGTAAACTGCTCACTTGTACATCAGGACTCCTGATTTCCTGTGAGAATTGTGATTGTGCGCCTTTAATTTGGGAATTCGGAAAAGAAACCCTAGATTTTACATAAATTGTAATTGTGCCACGGAATTCCATATGGGCACGACTATCTGCACCATAGAATATAATACTAATTGAGTATTATTTATGTATATCCAGTATGGTGATAGTGTGTACTCCATAACCAGTTTTGAGTGCATGTATAACACATAACCACTTTGACTTTTGACTTTCCTAATTATATATATTGTGACACTTTCTAAAAATGTGTCTTATTTGTGTAGAAATGGGGAAAAATTGACTAGTTAATCAAAATCATATAAAATCATGTATTTACCCTCCTATTTTAGCTATCAAAAAGATAGTTACGTATTTCTTTATTACATATTTTGCTAATCGATCCGACGCTTTCCAAATTGGTATCAGAGCCTTAGGTTTATCTGGGAATTATATTTTATTTATTGCTTTAAGTATTATCCTAACGGAGGAGACATCAATAAAAACATGGATCCGGACAATTGTCCGAGATGCGAAGGTTACAGGAATCATCTCCATGATTTGGAGGTACAGAAAACAAGAACCCAGACTGCAATAGCAATCTGGAAAAGAGAATTCCACTCTGCAGTACTGAGAGTGAATTGTGAATCTATTATCTCTTGCCACCAAGAGATAAGAAGAAGAGAAAACTTCCTCGAGGAGTTGAAGTATCTACATCTAAGGACGGAGTACGTGATGAAAGAAAACCATCAGAACCATACTGACTGATGGACCTAGAAGGATGTCCAAGGTGTGGACATTTCCAGGAACGTCTCCAAATCTTGGAGAAAAGAATGACAAGATACCAGAGTGTGCTAACACACTGGAGGAGGCAGTTGGATATCCTAATCCAACAAAACCAGGAGAAAGAATTAATTGATTCATGTCTCCAAGGAATCAAAAGAAAAGAAGATCTTTTACATGGTTGTATCCTCCTTGAATGGGAGATAGAACATGCCATGAGAAGAGAACATTGGAGCCATTTGGGAGTAAATTGGAATTTATATTCTACATCGCTCTGATGGAACCAAAGAAAGATAAAGGAGTATCATCTACTCTTTTATATCAAGAGATTACTCCAGATTCATCCAAGATATCGGAAGATCTGAGAGATATACAGAAGACAGTACAACATTATGGCGATAGCCTGTATGGTGTACCACGCGATCTTTACAAGATTGCTATGAAACATGATGAAATTTACAACATCCTGAAGGAGATCCAATCACGGATCGAAAAATTGGAGCAACAACCTCGTTCCAGTCAAGGAAGAAATCCTTTTGGTAATGAACCCACTTATCCATTTCCAGTGGGAGAAACCAAAAAGGATCCCAACATGGAGGCCTTGAAAATAATGATTCGAGAAAGAAAAAGATGAATAATCTTGAAAGAATCAAGCTTGACGACTTCCAAGAGTTAGCAGAATCTTTTGCTAACATGACGATGGTGGATTTAAAAATGAACCAGAATGTGGTCCAAAATCCACAGCCGGTGAATCAATTTCCACTAGGAGCCATTATTGGAAATCAACAAGATTTTCAAAATGCACCCGGAGCCATTAATGTTGTCCAGGATTTTCAGACTGGAGCAAGGTATGATCAACATACCCCAAATGATGCATACATGGCGGCAAGAAGGACAAGGGCAAGAAGACCGCATCCAAAGGTGCAAGATACACCTTATGGAAAGGCAACCCTGGATCCCATCCATCCCTACGGAGTAATGCTCGACCTTGATGAAGTAAATTTCAGAGACCGAGAATCCGTTATTGATGAGTGGATGTCAGCCCTGAGAATTGCAGCAGCAACTCTCGATTTAAACAAGGAATGATTCGTAAGAATTCTCGAAATGAGTCTTGCAGGAATTGTCAAGATAGCATGGGAATTCTTTCCTGTTGACATCAAGAATTCATGTTTTGAGAGTGACAACTACACAGAACATGTCCAGAATATGGCAATGCTTTTTAAAAACCATTTTCTGGGAGAAGGATATTTCGAAGGATTTGATCAAGAAAAGAGGAAGAAATACTTGATGGCATTGTATAATCTAAGACTTGCAGTCCTAGATCAACAATCGCTTAACAAGTTTCTACAGCACTTTACTCTTTATCAACATCAATCTAAAGTTGATGATAGAGTTGCACTGGAAATTTTCTTTCTGAAATTTCCAAGCCCGTGGAAAGAGATGCTGATTCGGGATTATGAACCAGGAGATCCTGAGAACGTCGCAAGAAGGATGTCATATGTACATCGGAAGCTCTCAGAGTGGTGTCAACAAGCAACGGCTACGAGGAACATGAAAGCGAGGAGAATTAACAAATTCGCTCCTAAAAAGCTGTGATGACAATGATACGCAACGATCATTGGAGGAGCTTAGCGGGCTGAAGAAAAGCAAGAAAAATAGGTTTCAGCCCTATTATAAAAGTGGAGATCCAAAAAGAAATTTTTGGAAACCAAGAACCAGATGGTCAAGACAGAAGGCTAGATCTTACAAATCAGGCCAAAGAAGTGGACCATCAAGGAATAGGTATCCTTTCCGAGGAGATAATAAATCCCAAGGAAGGACACCCGCAGAAAACTTTCGAAGAACTCACACTAGAGTTAATGAAAGTTTCAAGGATTCTATTCTTGGACGTGCGGTGCGAAGGGGCATATTTCCACAAATTGCCCGAGACAATGAGAGAAGAGGTATCAACAAATTCGAATCCACTTTCCGGATATCGAAGATGCGTCTCACCAGAGCGATACAAGTATACCGGTTCGAAGATATACCCTCGGATGAGAGTATATATGAACAAGAAGAAGTCGTCGGCGAAGAAGATTCGAGAATGGTCGATGGAACTAGATCGGAGTCGGGCGATCCGGAGATTGTTCGTCGGGAGAAGAGGACGAGGACGGGATTCTCCGGTCGCGCAGCTCTCTCTCAAAGTCGATTGACAAAATCATGAAGAAGAGTACGAATATACAAAAGTATCAAGGCTTTTCGGCAAACAACATAGATCAAGTTCTAAGGAACTTTAATCTAAGGAGCGAGGAAACAACAAATCGTCTATGGAATTTCTAGACGAGAAATGTGTCGCTTCTATAGAACTTACGGGGAATCAAGTGGAGATGCGGTTGATTCCGGCTAGTGACATCGAGGAAGATCTATCAAAGATGAAGCTGAAGTTCTTTGAAAAGATGAAGCGGATCCATATTGGAGCAATCCGGTTGATGTTAAAATCGGCTCTCTTTACGGAGTTCGCACGCCGTCGATATCGCTATATGCGATAAAAGAGTTATAAATACGAAAGATTCCGTATTGGGAACAATTGCGGAGATCTTTGTGCGGGACAAGTAGTGGGAATCATCATCCAAAGATTGCTTACAATCTTAATGATACACGTTTCGGCAAAAAGCCACGACGACTTTTATCGGGACTTTAAACGCAAGGATTTATTGGAGGATGGAAATAGGCCTTACTCGAATTACTTATCAGGTATCATATGCTCTTTCCAACTCACATCACACTGAGTTATTTCTGGGAAAGAAGTTCATTGAGATACTAGATATATTCAACAAGGTGACAACGGTAGTTTGTCCAGATAGAGTGGAAATTGCTCGGTTAAGGAATGTGGATATTCAAATCCGAGATAGAGAAGTCATGATATACGACCAAAGTCTCAGGATAACTTCAGGGAGATTATCTTTCCAATGAGACAGAATCATGTCTTTGCCATATGGGAGGAGTCGGAGTCTCATTCGAGAAGCACACCCTGAAACATCTCAGAGTAACAAAGTTCCAGTGAATCTGAAATGTCCCGAGGGATGGAGAGAAGTGATAGTAAAATTTGACACTACAAGATGGGAAACCAACTTCCCTTGTAATGTTCTTTACTATCTACGACGGAGGAGATCAATCATTACAAATGGACCCTGGAAATTGGGGGACAAGTGATGGAGATCAAGGGTAGAGCTGGAAGAGAAGCAGTTTTGCTTTTGGGTTTGGATTTTCTCGAGGATCACAAACCTTGGGGAAATAAAGAAGAAGGAATGGAAATCACGATTAGTGGGAGAAAACTATTGATCGAATGATAAGTCCATTCTCCATATACATCTCTATAGGGATGTTATATGAAAAATATAAAGCATAATATTTTGATGTTTATATTGATTCAGGTGCAGGAATTTGTACTGCAAAACGAGGAGTCTTCCCAGCAGAGGTAGAAGATGATCTACCCCGAATTGCAGGAAGAGATTTCTCAAAAAAGATTTTGCTCCTTGCTAAAGGAGTAAAAGAGACGGAAATTCTGATTGGCGGAGCCAGAGGTACACCTTGGTACAAGGTTAAAACTCCACCAATTTATTTCCATGATACAGGTGCAGATATTCTGTGGGGAAACAATTTCCTACAGATGTTCAAAAGATACATGCAGGATAATGAAAAGAGGCAATTGGTGTTTACAACCATTTACGATCACAAAATCATTGTCCAGATGCTCAAAGGGGCTTTTAATCGCCAGATACCATTGAGTTTTCGCAGCAAGCGTGGTGATGAAGGAAAACTTCGACACCCAAAATGAAGGATCAAAGGAGATTCAACGAAGCAGTGCTAAGCTGTATTAGGGATGAGGATCTCAATGATGAAGAGGTCCAGATTCTCAAAGCATCTTTAATATCTTATCAAGAAATTAAAGAAGAGATGCAGGTGTCCCTAGAAGATGTCAAAAGAAAGATTAAAAGAAATTATAATGAGAATCCTTTGGCATGGTGGGACAGAAACAAGCTCAAAGCTACCTTGAAGGTAAAGCCAGAAAATGAGTATGAGTTTGTTAGATACAGACCAATCCTGATGAACCTCAAAGATCAACAGGATATGAAGGAGATAATCAAGGAACACCTTGATTTAAGATTGATCGAACCAGGGAACTCGCCTTACAGCAGTCCCGGATTTCTGGTAAGGAATCATTGGGAGATCAAACGAGGTAAACCCAGACTAGTTATTAATTACAAAGAAATTAATGATATTCTGGAGTTTGATGGATATTTTATCCCTAGTAGGGAACACCTTATTAACTGCATTAGAAATGCTAAGGTATTCTCTAAGTTTGATTGCAAGTCAGGTTTCTACCAGATTCGCATGGAAGAAGGGAGTAAGAAGTTTACAGCCTTCTCTACTCTACAAGGGCATTATGTTTGGAAAGTAATGTCAATGGGGTTAGCTAATGCGCCTCAAATATTTCAGAAAAAGATGGATAATCTGTTTAAAGATTATTTTTCTTTTATGTTCGTCTATATTGATGATATTTTAATAGCATCAAAAAATATGGAAGAACATATCAAACATCTTGAGATCTTTGCTGATGTTTGTTATAAAGAAAGTTTAGTATTGTCTGAAAAGAAGGCAGTTGTGGCAACTCGGAAAATGGAATTTCTGGGTATCGAGATTGATGAAGCAGGAATTATTCTGCAGGACCATATTGTTCAGAAGGTCCAGAATTTTTCTGAAGATCTAAAGGAAAAGAAACAACTTCAGAGTTTCTTGGGAGTTGTTAATTTCGCGGGACCATTTATCAAAGATCTCGCAAAACATAGAAAAGTTTTCAATACATTACTGAAAAAGGATGTTCCGTTCATCTGGACAGAAGAACATCGACAGGGTATAAAGGAGTTAAAAGAGGTTTGCAGAAATCTCCCAAAACTCTCGATACCACAGGACGAAGATGACTTGGTCCTGTACACAGACGCAAGTGATTATTGGTGGGCAGCAGTCTTAACCAAGATCACTCCTAATGGAGAAGAACCCTGCAGATACTGTAGTGGTTTATTCTCAGATGATGAGGCCGTGCGATGGCACATCAACGAAAAAGAATTCTTTGCAGTCCGAAAGGCTTTTAAAAAATGGCCTTTATTTTTATTAGCAAAGAAATTTACTTTGAAAGTCGATAACACACAGGTTAAGGCTTTCTTAAGAAACAAGATTGAATCTAAGCCTGAAAAGGCTAGATTAATTAGATGGCAAGCTGAATGCCAATATTATATTTATGATATTGTCGTTTTGAAATCTCACGAAAATGTTCTTGCAGATTTCCTAACAAGAGATGGAGCAAACTGATGTGAACTCCATTCTACTGGCCCATAGACATCTCAGAGAGAATCTGGAGATGTTAACGGGAGAGTGGGACAAGTGCATTCTGAATGCTGAACAAGCAGGAAGATTGCAGACTCTCGACAAGACGAAAGTCACCGAGAGAATACGAGCTTGCATATGGTCTCAGGGGCAACTCTGGGCTGCATGCCAAACACCAATCCTTCGGGTGGCCAAAGATCCTTTGGTAAAAGAAGAGTTTCGAGTACAGGGCTCTAAACCTGTAGCAGAGGATTCAAATACCTCTTGCCCGAGTTCTAAGGTGGTGGTATCTTCGGAACCATTGCCCCAAGAAAAAGATGATACTCAGGGGTCACACTCTGAACTATCATGTCAACCCAGCACCTCTGGGGAAAAAGAGGGAGAGATTAATCTTAGGCCGATGACTGGCATTTCTAAGATTAATACTGATAAAATTGAAGTTTCTTCTTCGTGGCAGATATATCAAGCTAGCTGGGAGAAGCTCAATACGAGGACTGGAATCAACCCAGAAAAAATAAGGGTTGATGTCTCGGGGAAATATCCTCGGGTGTGGATGATGCCAAATTCAGATCCACACGAAGTCAAAAGATGGTATGAATTCGGAGCACTTGCTTCAGTTTATACCACATCTCCATCATTCGCCGAAATCAAGAATCTACCCAAGTGGATTCAAGAAGCGGTGTATGATACCTGGGCTAACAATCCACAACTTAGCCGAGGTGACATTTTGGAGCTGTATTTTATTAGTGCAGCCCCAGAACCAGCAGGGAAAGGAAACCATGAAGCCTTTCACTATATTAGGCTTCGAAGACCAGATGCACGCGCCCTTGAAAAGATTAAAGCGCCTGCAGAGAAAGAGACTACTCTAGTCTCTACATTACCAGAAGACCTCATCTCTACCAGAAGAGCATGGGGATTATGGGTCTGTCTCACTGAGATGGACAAAGTCAAGTTCCCGTTCAAATTCTTTCAGAATTCAGTGAACGGATCATTCCTGTTAAATACTATGACAGGAAAATCTACAAGATTCGCAGAGGAAGCTTTCGAAAGAAAGAGAACCTTGCTCTGGGAAAATAAGATTGCGACGAGTAAAGACACTCATCGCAAATACTGCAACATGGCTCATTTTGGAAACTGGTCTGAGCGAGTTTGTTCGGATTGTCAGAACCAGAAAGAACCAGAGTTCGGGAAGGGGTTCATGCCCAGAAAGGGAAAAGAGAAGGCTCGGTCCAACGAGCATCTTGAACAGAAGGCGCTGCCAAAAGTAAGGACGCCCAGGGCCCCGGAAAAAAAGTAGATTCCCGACACAGGTTGGTGGAGTCATGTGACTCTGAGCTGGATCACCCACTAAAAAGAAAACGACAATAGTGGGTGGAAGAAAAGTAATTACCCACTAAACAACAGATGGGTAAAGCAACATGAGAACCACTACCAAAAGAAAGGTGGTCCATTAGTCACAAGAAAGGAACCTCACACCGAAAGTTGGTTGTCTTCATTCAATAATGGAAGACAATGGAGGACCCATTCACGTGGATGCAAGCTGGCCAAGGATAAGAGCATCCAAGGCAATAATGCAGGAGAGAGGCCTTTCAGACCTCTATATAAACCAGGATTGAGGAGAGCAGAAGGCATCGAAAATCCATCAGAAATCCTCTACACCATCTCTGCTCTCTCCAAAATAAAATTGTTATAGTTCATATTTTAGTATAGCATAGTTTATGTATTTCAATTCCGCTACCATAGGTAGCTAAACAAGTCTGTCTCCTCCCTAAAGGAGATATACTTATGTTGTAATAAATATTATATAATTCCTAAATAAAAGTTTGGGCTTTTGTTCATCCCTTCCAGTATATTATTTTCTTTGTATACCGACCGAAAACCCTACGCCCCGAGTAGGAAACGAACGAGGGTTGTGATGTGTGCTGCTGAAGGAGTCTGCGTCTGAAAACCATCGGTTGCGATCGTGTGGTTGGACGAGGTCCCTAAAACTTCCGGCAGAAATACCCGGCAGTATTCCGGTCAAAAAGGTATGAAGTTGGTATACGTAGAATTTATTTATACTGAAGTGTGATGGGTCTGATAGTATTGCATGATTTATCTCCAAATTGAAAAGTTGAATTGATAAATCGGAGTATGTAATGAAGAAATTCAGTAGAAGGGTAAATAAAAAATAAAAAATTTGACGCATATTGTATGATTATAAGGTTGACTAGTTTATATCAATATTTCCCCTTATTTTATACAATATTTTATACACAAAAAATAGATATAATAATATTTTGGTGGGTCAGTGGGTATTGCTTATACACACCATCAAAAATAGTCATAGGAGGTACACACTATCTCGATACTGGCTAGAATGAATTTCATCTCATACTAATTTCATTTTATTTTATTTTATGAAAACGCCCTAGAGTTAATACTTGGTACAGCAAATCTTTAGTTTGAAAATAAAGTGTACCTACTATTCAATGATATTTTGTTAAATTTTTTAAAGTGAAAATATATACTAGTGAGGCGGGAGGCCCTACTTTACGAGAGGTTAAATGAATAGAACCCCTATATAAACTAAGTGAAATTCCCTTTCAAAAAAAAAAACTAGGTGAAATTCTCGATAATTAAAATAATTTTACTATACTTGTTGTATTTTTGGAACCAAATAATGGGATTAAGATTAGTTAAAATTAAAAATATATATATTAGACATTATTTACAAATTAAAAACAGATTTCTACATAAGATCATAAATAAAATAATATAAGTTTCATAAAGTTCGAATCTTCAATGATTATAATCTATAAAGAATTCCAATGCTTAACAAAATTATTTAATTCTCCTTAACCTACTACAACTAGGAATCCCAAAACTCAACGAAGATGCTTCCTTCTCCCTCTTATTTTTATAGAATCAAACACGACGACAAAAACAAAGTATATTCATACATACATAAAAATTTAAATTTATGGTGTATACCGCAATGGATTTTGAGGAATGGTGTTTGTTTGGGATTATGAGAGTAGACGTTGTTTTATTTTTGGCATTCATTATAATTTATCGTTGTTGCATTGAAGCAATCGGAATAATTCTCTACGCGCTGCGGCGGATAGTAATGAACAGGCGGTGGCGCGCGGCGGCCCTCGCCGGAAAGGTTTTCTTCGACACTTATGCCGGAAAGGAGTCGAAGGAGGAAGTAGGCGGCGGCTGCCCCATCTGCCTGTGCGAATACTCCGCCGGCGAACGACGCGCAACAATCGCCGACTGCAACCACAGGTTTCACGCTATTTGCATCGAAATGTGGATGCATGAGAAGTCTACATGCCCACTTTGCCGGCATAATCTTGTTTGAGACCATCTTGTAAATTCGACCCCACTTTTAAATTAATTAGATCAATTATAGTTTATGGTCCAAACGTTGTACATCATGAACTTAATTTCGTTTATTTTTAGAAATTTTGCGTAACGAAAAAGAATTCAATTCCACCTAATATTCACGCCTGATTCCATCGAGCTGACACGGCTTTTTGAGGGAAAAATTTAGACGCGGGCCAAAATTGATTCGAAGTTTTTTAAAATATAAATGAAAGTTAAGGTCATTTTTAAAAAATACTCCAATGTTCGATCCTTAACTATACTTAACCCTAATTAATAGTTTTCAGTTTGAATGAATGGGTGATGGGTCTGTGGTCGATTTGGCTTTCTTTATGTGGATATAAGCATGATAAAATCCGACATGAGGGTGATAACCCAATGGCGCGGAGCTCTAATATGCTTGAGAGTTACTAGCGAGCCCGTGCAGATCTGCTTTGCTCTACGAGTATTCTGCCGAAGGAAGGTTCGAGAAGATGGAATAAACCTTTGAATGGGTGTTATTGCCTCGACGTTGATGTTTCTTTCCATGACGGCTGGAGGAGGGTGGGAATTGGATTTATTGTTCGGGACCATGCCGGCATTATTGTGGCAGCGGTGAGTCGCCTTACGGGATTTCTACCTATTGTCTTGATTGGAGAGTTGCATGCCATGATGCTAGGTATGGGCTATTGTATGGAACAAGATCTTGGCCCAATTCACGTCTACACAGATTCCATGCTGGCAATACATGTCGTCGGAGATGGGAAAGACGGATCGAACGCGTTATCCGATGAATGGTATGAGGCTATAATGGCTGCAAAGCGTAGTATTGTTATCGACTTCTTGCATGTTCGTCGGGAGGCAAATATGACAGCTCATAGTTTAGCAAACTTTGCTTTTAAACATTAAAATGTAATGATTTGGAAGTCGGACTTTCCGTCTTGGCTTCTTGACATTATCTATGCCGATTTGGCCTAGTTTTATGAAAGCTTTTTCCTCTTCAAACAAAAAAAAAATATCTCCTTTTAATTACCGGCCTCTTCGTTTGATATTATTGATCAAATTGTAAAGAATTTAGAGTTTGTACAGATAAAGTTGTATCAAAACTTATTTATATGCATGTGATAAGCCCAATAATGATAGTCACAAATCACTCTTTAGTTTCATAAATTTTGAACCAGGAGGTCCATATATAGTTGGCATTGTATGGGTAAAGGTTCCAAAATATTATTCCCTTTGATCATATTGTACGATGGTATATATTTCATCACCAATCTTATTTTTTGAGGGAAATCATCTTTATATTTTTTTTAAGTACTTATATAAAAAATCATTTTAATAGTATTGTAAAAATAAATCATAATGAAATAGTTGTAGCATAGATACTCAAATTGACACCATATAAAATCTGCCACTTTTCTTATTCCGAACATATATATATATATATATGATACTGATTTATCCTCTTCACGAAAAAACTAATAGCATTGCTATTGCGTGAAAAGTGGCGTATTCTACCTCATGCAAAACAACCCATTAGGACCAAACATGTTGCGAAGTATTTGGAATCACAAAAACTATGCCAAAATTTCTAAGAATCCTTTTTCCAACTCACATCTATCCAAGAGGAACTCAAAATTTCTCTTGGATTTTTTTTCACAATCATTAATTAATTTTTATTATTTTTTTTCTGCTGTTCTTGCATGCTTTCTGCTGCAAATTCATTAAGACTCCAATGTTAGAATCTCATGTTTGATCACATTAAACATCATCCATTCTTGCAATAACCTCAAAATTTCTCTTGGATTTTTTTAACAATCATTAAATTTTATCATTATTTTCTGCTGTTCTTGCTGCAAATTCATTCAGACTCCAACGTTAGAATTTCATGATTGATCACCTTAAACAACATCAATTCTTGCAATAACCTCAAAATTCAAATTCAATCACATTTCATCCCATCTCATCATAACCATTCCTGCATCATCAATCTTGTTTCTCTCTCTCTCTCTCTGAGATCTGTCAAGAATGGAGCAATTCAGACAAATAGGAGAAGTTGTGGGAAGTTTGAATGCATTGATGGTTTTCCAAAACAACTTGCTCAATCAAAGGCAATGCTCTTTGCTGGTAGATATGCTCATCTCAGGCTACAAAACATTAGCAGATTTAATGAAACAGAACCTCAAATTCAAAGAGAAAAACGCGAAATGGAAGATCTTGGAGCAGCCATTGAAGGAGCTTCTCAAGGTGTACAAAGAAGGTGAATCTTACATCAAACTCTGCCTTGAAACAAAGGATTTCTGGGCTAAAGCAATCACATTATACCAGAATTCTGACTGCGTTGAATTCCACATCCACAACCTGCTCAGCTCCATCCCTGCAGCTGTGGAAGCCATTGAAATGGCTGGACAGATTGCAGGATCTGATCAAGATGATATGCAGAGGAAGAAAACTGTCTACTCTTTTAAGTATCATAAAGATTTGAAGGATCCGAGGATTTTCCAGTTGATGTTCGGACATCACTACTTAGTCTCCCAAGATTTCTGCAATAGAATGGAATCAGCCTTTGATGAAGACAGACTGTTTCTTCTCAAGACTGTTCGGGACAAAAAGAACTCACGTAGTTCTGCATCAAAGCATAATCTCCTCTCCGATGTTCTCCTCAAGTGCTTGAGCTGCTCAGACAATGTGGATCACGACGTGCTCCTGCCTAGCGCGATTTTAGTGAACTCCAAGGACTATAAGGTGAGGAGGAGGCTGGGGAGTGGGAAGCAGTTTAAGGAGATTCTATGGCTCGGAGAAAGCTTTGCTTTACGACACTTTCATGGAGACGTTGAGGCACTACAACAAGAGATATCTAATGATTTAGCCCTCTCCCATCCAAATATCATGCACAATTTGTGTGGCTTCACTGATGAGGAGAGAAAGGAGTGTTTCTTGGTTATGGAGTTGATGCATAAAGACCTATCGACATATGTTAAGGAGATATGCGGGCCCAAGAAGCGCGTTCCATTTTCAATTCCCGTATCTGTTGACCTAATGCTGCAGATAGCAAGAGGGATGGAGTATCTCCACTCAAAGAAAATTTATCATGGAGAGCTCAATCCCTCCAACATTTTGATCAAACCAAGGCCTAATGCCACAGATGGATTCCTCCATGCTAAGATCTCGGGTTTTGGCCTAACTTCCTCTATCCGTGGGCTTACTCAGAGCGCACCCTCAGATCAGAACGGGCAGCTGCCCTACATCTGGTACGCGCCAGAGGTATTAGGGCAAGAAACGGAACAGAATCTCAAGTACTCTGAGAAGTCTGATGTGTACAGTTTTGGGATGGTATGTTTCGAGATTTTGACCGGTAAAGTCCCTTTTGAAGATGCTCATCTTCAAGGGGATAAGATGAGCCGGAACATTAGGGCAGGGGAACGGCCTTTGTTTCCGTTCCACGCCCCTAAGTTCATCACGAACTTGACCAAGAAATGCTGGCATACGGATCCTGCAATGAGGCCGAGTTTCTCGGCCATCTGCAGAATGATCCGGTATACCAAGCGTTTCTTGGCCATGAATCCGGAGTATGGGCAGCAGGACGCGGCACCATTGCCCCCGTTGGACTTCAGTGAGGTGGAGGCGGCCGTCAGGAGGTGTTTGAGTGGGAAGATGCAGGTGGTGGCACAGATACCATATCAGATGTTTGCTTATAGGGTTGTGGAGAGAGAGAGAGCCAATGCTAGTCAGAGAGATACTTCAGAGTCTGGCAGTGATGGAGCATCAACCGGGGGTGAGGAGACTGCGTTAACGGTGGATGATTCGTGGGTGACGCTGACGGAGAGGAGATCATTGCCGTCCATTGAGACCGTGGCCAAGAAACTCTCACCATCAAGCAAATCTTTGGATATCAAGAAGCCAGGTTAGTATGACTGTCTAAATTATTGAACTATACTTCAAATATTACAGGTATATATCGAAATTCGTTAGAATAGTGAGTTTTATAATAGTAATAATAGATTTGTGATCGTGATCCAACTGCAGGGACGCCTAAGGGGAGGCTGGTGAGGCCTCCGCACACGCCTGTTGGGCGGCCGGTGAGGATGAATTCCGAAAGCCGGCTGGTTGTGACGACTCCGAGAACGAGGAGACGGTCAGGTCCCTCCTCGGATTCGGAGTTGTCTTAGCACGGCCGATCATCGGAAGCCGGTTTAGATGCCCATTTTGCAGGGGTTTAGGAAGTGGTTTCTACTACTAGCAAGAATTGCAGGTCTGTTTTTCGTCCAGTACGACGTAGTTATGATGTTTCTGTATCTCATGTACGAGGATGTTTTGGTGTTAGTTGTACAAATGATGTTTGCTAACTGGTCTCGATTTCTCTGTTGTATTTTTCGTGTTTTGTACTATCAATGTTGGATATTAGAATTTCAGAATTTGACTTGTGTATTTCATAAAAATCCAACAGAGAAATATGAATAAAACGACTTATATGATCCCCTTTTTATTATTTTTCTGTACAACAAATATTAAAAACAGATATGCTGTTAGTTATTTGGATGGCGTGAATTTTTATTTTTTTTTAGGTCATCTCTTCTCAAATGATGTTTTTGAACTATTTTTTAATTTTGTTTTTAATAAAATCTTTTCCTTTTCTATAATTATAAAGGTAATTTTTTTTTTTTTTGCAGTTCAAATTAAATAAACAAACAAGCATGTAAAATGATAAAATATGGCAATGGAAGATTCTAAATTTATTTTTTTTGTGTTCATATTTTTCGAACCATGCTTCTTCGAGGCAAACTAGATAGAAATTAGCATAAAACATGAGAAATGTCCCAGATTATATTTCAGTATTTATATTGCATCAAATTTCAATTTCAATTATCAAGAGAAATAAATGTAACAAGAAATCATCTAAAACTTCTCAAAATTCAAGGATAAAAAAGATGATAATTCCAAAAAGTAGGCAAGTTTATACATGAACATATCAAAGCCATGTACAAAGCTACTACTCAGCACTCAATTATTACGGCATTCTTATTATTTGCTCCTATTACTACCATGTAGGCAAAAATAAAATCCATGGTAAAACCTATAAGCAGAAAGATAGAGATGATCGCTTCTCTTCGTGCACGGAGAGAAGCATATTACATAATTCTAATACTCGTCCAGCGAACAAAAATCATACCGTATGAATGATAAATTAGAGCTCTATCTGTATCAGTCAGATATTCTAATCTCTACGCCCAGCAACTCTTTCACTTGTTCGTATGCCACAAATGCGATGGCTATTGATGGAACGACCTGAATAGAGACGGAAGAGTACATCAGGCGAAGCAACTCACTATTACCAACTTCCATTTCCCTAAGAATTGAATACTGCAACTCACTAGTACTTAACTTCCACTACCGTGCAGCACTAAGATATTCTAATTTTATGTCACTTAAATACTAAATGAAATCCATTCCATTTTAGCAATGTGGTAATAAAAAGTCTCAGAAAACAAGGAAGCAAAAGTAGACTAACCTTCACTGAATTGGGGACCAATCCTTTGTATAATGCTCGGACGCCCTCATGCCTAACAGTTTTCCGGAAAGCATCAATCATGCCAGTATATTCGAGGGAGGCCTTACTTCTCCCATCACCAGTGACAATTGAAGCAGCATTACTCCAACCCACCATCTGCATTCTTCGACGAATCACATCAAGGGGGTAAGCAATAGTTTGGCCGACTGTGCCTGCTGCTGCCCCGCATGTAAGCCTTGTTACCACACCCAATTCATTATTATCGTCAACAAGACCTAATGGCTTAGATTTAATCAACCAATCTTTAAGAGATTCATAAACAGCAAAGTTGAGACCCACATATGGTACCTGCAAATATCATAAAGGCTGTCCATCATGTGTTCTCATAATGATAATTTGAAAAGGATAATGAATCATACAGCCAAATCTACTTAGTTATGATGCTTGAAGTGTGTTCACATCAGCTACTTAAGATTCGGTTCATTGGGATTCAACAAAAGAGGTGAAAAGGTAAAGCTTGCAAAGACTCTCCAAAAAACAATATTTGACCTTGTCTTAACTTGCAAAATGAAGGCCAAGCATCGCTTGCTAATCACGAAACTAATCGGGCACAAAATAAGGATTCAAGTAAATTTCGTAATTCTTTCTTATGTATCATTGCCCTTCACTCAGGTGGCAATGTTACTTCTTAGGATAGAGTTAGTTCAACTGTAATATATATTTTTGTTTCCCTGAAAACCTAATATGCAAAGTCCAAAGTCTGAAAACAATCAATCGAGCACAGAACAATCTAGAACATGTCCTGACTGTTGTTTGAATTAAAAAACTCATAAAACCTTTTATTCTTCATTTTATCACTAATGGACAGAGGAAATCATCACCAATCTATCACCACAGTTCCTAAAGTTTCAAGCATTCAAGAACTTACAACTCCAATGACAGATGGAAGCCAACCCTTATATAAAGCACGGAAGCCTTCTTCTCGAAGCACCGTTGATAAAGCATGAATCATTCCTCTATACTGATAAGGAGACTTATCTGTCTGCAGAAGAGGAGAACCAAACAGATACCTGATTATTAGCACAACAAAAGATTCTCCAAGAATGTTCATTGGAAGAGGACCTGCATTACCTGTACAGTAAGCCTGCCTCGAACCATGTCCATTGGGTATGTAGCAGACATAGCAACTATTCCAGCACATGCTCCCGCTCCCAGACGTAATAGAGGAGTCAGCTCAGCATCCTCTATAAAATCAAGATATAAAGTAAACAACCATGTTTAGCAACTCATGTAGCCCTGAAGTTGCTAATAAAACAGTAGCTGACATAGAAACAGGCACCGCTTTCACAACTTCATCTTCTTGGAATAAAATTAGACAGGAAGCACGTGACCCAAGTGCCTAAACTGTGAGTTCTTAAGTATGGCTGGTGGCAATAGATTAAGTAAAAAAAATATTATAGAGAATTTTAGGTAATTGTGATTTTCAGCATCTTGCTTAAAACTTCATTGCATTAGAAATCAGAAAGCCCATATGAGGATCATCTGACCAGCGAAAAACAGTTTCCAGCATATGAATCTCCAAAAGAATAAAAATTGAGACAGTAATATTCAAACTTCAAATACGGTTCATACAATCTTCTAAATATGCCATGTGTACAATAACAAAGACATACCATTCCCAGGTTGCTGACGGTACAAATGCAATATGCCCCTGTTCCAACATAAAATAACAAAGTCAGTATACGCAAGGATGGTAATTGAGAATCAACTCATGAGTTATAGCCATGAAATGCTAGCTCCAATGAAGCATTGCCTATCCGCATCTCATGATGCATTACAGAATGAGCTAAGAATCAAAAGGTTCAACATTTCAACTCACTGTAAGATTTTACTTATATAATGACAAAGCAAAGTGGAACACTTCTTTTTATGCAATAATGGCATAGTCAGGAGTTCATGGTTACGTCTCTTTATATCATGCAAAAATAAAATAAAAAATTCCGATAGTGCAAGCTATCCAAGGAAAATCAAGGCTTCAGCATAGTATTATGTCATCATATAAACACAACTGAAGATGCAAAACACCAGTAGGGGAGCATACTTGGATGCTTGCTCGTAGCTGAAGAACTTCACTGCCGAGTTTGGGACAATACGGGCACAATTTGTGCCATTTCCTTTAAACAGTCCTCTAAGGCCCTCAGTTCTCCAGATATACTTCAAGCCTTGAACAGTACCACTGTATTTTATGTTGTGTGGATTTTGAACCTGCCAGAGAAAATAGTTTTTCATTATACATTAGCTCAACAAATGATGATTCCACAACATGAACTCTAGACCACCAAATAGTTCTGGAAGGAAAAAAGAAAAAGTAACACAGCCTCAAAGAAACCAAAACATAATTCACTACATATTTCTGCTATAATCAAAGTTCAGGTCTTTCTGGAAATGTTATTGTTAAATTATCAAAACTTCGGTGGAACGAGGTAAAAGAATGCTGCTTAGTTCACAATGGCTAACCTGGAGCAAAATTTTTAATCGCTCCAATGGAGCTACAGCAGTCCGAGACCTGTGACAATCAAGCAGCAAGTTAGGCAAACCAGAGTTACCTTTCATAATCGCTCTTTGTATAAGAATTTTGAACATGAATAGAACGAATAAAAATTATCCATTTCCTCAATCAAACGTATTAATTCAATTACGAAAATATACCAATCCTCACTCAAAAACAGATGAATATGAACACCAAAGAAGAAAAAAAGCCGATCACAAAGCACATCTCCATATCCACAGATAAACAAAATAGAGAATAAACTCGGAACTTACACTCCTCCGGCAACGCCGCCGGCGACGAGAGACTTGCAAATGCTGTAGACTTGATATTTAGAAGGCTTGATTTCTTCCTTCGCGAGTTTTGCCTCCTCAGCCAAATTCACGATCTTCGACACCGCCGACTCGCTCGTTTTCACATCTTCAGACGCCATCAAATCGAATACTCCGAGATTTCCACAAATTAATCGATCCAAAAGAAAAAATAAATAAATCACTACCAACACAAAACCCTAGATGGAGGAAGATCAAATGGAGGCGAGCATTCTACACGCTACCGTCTCTTATCCGCGGCGGACGAGGGTGGTGGCGGGAAGAGAGAGAGAGGCTGCACGCAGTGGGTGAGTGAGTTTGTGTGTGTGTGGGAGTGACGGCTGTTTGGACATCACCGGGATTTAACGACTGTGAGATCAGAGAATCTCGTGTTTCGCTTCTATTGGTTGTACCTTGTGCATTAACATTATTACCCTTCCATTCTTTTTTCATTTAATAACCTTTCCCTTTTTCTCGATATATGTAACGAATTATGTCGTTTTTGGAACGAGGGATTTGGACCATTTGGTATATGATTTTATCTAACTAGGAAATATAATACGTTTACCCAAATCTATATATATAAAAGCAAAATCAAAGTCAAAAAAAAATTTCGCCTAAATTGCTACAATGATTTTAACAAATTATTTATTAATAATTTTTCACAAAAAGTCCATATTTACTTCAGTGGGAAGTGCAACAGTCATGACTAGGGGTGAGCAAAACAAACCGAAAAATCGAACCGACCGACAAACTGTATCGAAACCGTCCCGAAAAAATAGGTAACCGAACCGACGGTTCGATTTATTTCTCTAATTTTAAAAAACCGAGGATAACGGTTAGGTTTTTATTTTTATATATAAAAACCGACGGTTAACCGAACCGAACCGAAACTCATTTAAAATTATAATTTTACTAATTATATGTTATAAAATTATTATACCAACTAATTATATGTTATAAATTATAATATTAACTAACTTGATTTTACTACTTTGACTTGAAAATATGAGAGTGTTCAATTTATTATTTATACCTCTTTAAATGTATATTTCGTATTCACATTTTAAGATATTGATTTTTGTTTTTCATGCTATGAATTATAAAAAAGTTGAAAGTTTTCTTTCTAAATGGTTAACCGTTGAATAACGGTTAACCGAACCGATTTTTAGGTTAACCGTTATAATGGTTTTTGGTTTTTATTTTCTACATTTTAGCGGTTAACCGAACTGATTAAAAACCGTATGTTCGATTTTTTTTGTGGCAAACGGTCGGTTTACCGAACCGTGTTCACCCCTAGTCATGACAGTTTAATGCTTCATGTGATTTTCAACATTTTCAATGAGTAATACACTTTTTTTAGCGTCAAAATTCGAGCCTATAGACACATCCATTGTCCAGGAAGTTTTTCTATTATTTTTTCATTAATCCTCATTTTTCTTGCATTGTATTATATTTTATTATTTTCTTCAATTTAGTTTTTCGTTTCGTCTTTCTCTTTTAAAAGTTTGCATAACATGTATGCTTGGGTAACATGATTTTTTGTAAAACATAAAATATTCTTATAAACAAATTGTTAGTATTCTGAATTTTTTTTATAACTACTAAGTTAAAAGACAGAATTTATTTTTATCTACTAAATATATAAGAAATGTAGTAAAATGTCAGCTCTATGAATTAATTTGTAAATTTTTTAAATCTTAATTAAGTTCTCATATTAATTATTTTTTTAATATGGGAACCCGCAACCGCTATGTTTATTACGTTATCCGTACTGAATTCGTGCATTATTTTTTGTGACATGAGTTTTAATAATTTTGATGAATGTAAAGTGAATGGAGTAAGGGTTCGGTCCCACATTGTTTGGCATATTAGTGAATAAATTAATGGGTTGTGTTATGTGTGAAGAAGTGGATAGATTGAGGGTAAAGATTATGGGTAATATGTGGGGTCATTTACGAATATTTTTTATAGACGTCCAACATGAAATCAAATGTACGAATTGGATGGACGGAGAAAGTATAGTTATTTAATTTCATTGCATATAATACGATTCCTACGCATCGAGTGGGTGATAGACTAGTCTCTCCAAAAATAAAACTAATTGATTTACGTCGTACATTTCTAATTCATAATTTAGTAAAATTCCATTTAAATGCAATTTCTTGTTGCACAATATTCTCCTATGTAGGGTTTGAGCTGGTCTATCTTTTTTTTTCTTTAATTGCATGTTTGGTATCCATAAATTTTTTGGACAGTTAATTTTAAGAGCTCTTGGTCAGAGGAAGCTCCTTCACAAATTAATTTGTGTATGTGGTGTAATATGTACTCTATGCACGTTTATAGATATTAACGGCAAATTGTTAGGTACAAAAAAATCATTTTACAATTTCAAAATATTGATTTATATCTATAGATTTCATGAATTGGGAACCATTGGAAAGAAGCCTAAAACTTTCCTTAATATGAGAGGTATAAATGTGAAAACTAACTATATTTTTAGTAATTAGATACTTATGAAACATACTTCAAAGAAAAGATAATGAAACATACACAGAATTAAAAACAAAAATATTTTAAAACAAACTTAATGCATTGTAAGATAGAGAAATGTTAGTAACAAGCAGAATGACAATACCACTCATATTTAGTTTAATTTGAGTTAACTAATGTGAGGTAACACCAATAGACTACTTAATTTTTATTCTTCTGTACTCATTACTTATTAGCATTATAAAAACAAGAAAAATATATTTATATTATCTCAACGACAGTAAATGTTGGTTAATAAAATAATATTTTAGAATGGTTCTGTTAAATTCCCAAAATATTAGGACAGTATATTTTCTCGATTAAAAAAAAATGATAATAACTTGCTGAAAATATTTTATGGTGTGGGTTGGTGGGTATGGGCCCTCCTCGTTGGGCCACTTTATTCAGATGTTATTCACTTATTTCTTGTATGGTTTATAATCAACATCACATGTAACAGTTTGGTATTAGTTATTGTCAATGCTGCCCAAATGTATCTATGAATAATTTTCGCATCTATAAGAAAATTATGTACGGAAAAATACCTCTTTCGCTCAATATTAATAATTCATGAGTTATTTATTTGTTGCTCTAATAATAACAACTCAGTAATTTAAAATTTGAAATTGTACCATGTAAAAAATCTCTAGTTACATTTATTTATTTACAGATGACTTTATTTATTATATATCGTCTGATAATGTTAATATGGATATTATATGCGAGTCTAGATGCATCATTGAATAGTGATTAATATTGCATATATTATCGATAATTGACTAAGTACATGTCTATCATGGATTAATTTAATTATAAAAGTGAAGTGACTGTTAATCTTGAAATAACTTAAATACCTAAAGATTCAAAACAAAAATTGAATAAACTCGTAGCTCAAGATATTTGAGAATGTTTCGTCAAATACTATTGCATTGACGTCAAGAGCAATTAAAGCAAAATCAAATTCCACATAAAAATCATTTTGTCGCGTCACCTTTCCTTGTCGTATCACACACACCCAAATAATTAATTTCATTCAATTTTAATTCGACAAAATAAATCTAAAGTGGCTATCGATAGTGTGCTTGAAAGAAAAAAAAATTGCATCTAATAATCAGCAAATCACGTTGTAGAATCGACCCTATTATTAGCTAGTATTCACACTATTCATATTATTCATTACGTTTAGTTTTTAACAGAAGTTTATATTATTATGAAAATTGTTCTTTAAAATTATCAATATTTTCTGCTGTCTAATTTTGTTACACTATAAAATGGCTACTCTATGTCTATATTACAATAATAAAATTTAGTTATGAGAAAGCTTCTATATTTGTTGAGCCTAGTCATAAGAAAATTATTGGGCCTATAGGCCCAAAATCGCCCACACGGGTCCATTTGCGGTCTACTTAATATATTTTCATGGATCTTTTTTTGTTTTTCTAAATATAACTATAATTCTTTCAAAAAAAAATCTAATTATAATTGGGTGTTTTGTGATCCATTTTGTGATTTAAGAATTAAATTATTTAACTTCTCACTCGTTACTACTCCCTCCGTCTCAATAGCAAAGTCTCATTTCTTTTGGGCACGATTATTAAGAAACAAGAGTAAAAAAATAAAAACTAATAGGTCAAAAGCCTTTTGAAAAGTTAATTATTTCTATTTTTGGACTGAAACCTTGCTTTTGGGACATACAAAAAGGAAAATGGAACCTTGATTTTGGACAAAGGAGTATTTAAAGACAGTATTTCTCAACAAAATCACAAACACACACACTCTAGTCAAACAGAAAATTATCATATCCACTCATTATAGCATGCAGAATACCGAACTGATTGTGACTTTTAATTATCTAATTATTTTAACTTTGAAAAATTAATTAATGCAACTGGCATAAAATAAACATGTCTCCAGGTACACGAATAGCTGTTTTTTTTTTTTCCATGAAAAAAATATTTATTTAATTATCGACGAAAAGAACAAAATGTGAAATGTCACGTCCTTCCATCAACGTAGTAAACAGGTACAACGAATATGGATATGCAATTTGCAGAGGAAAAGTTAAAATTTAAATTTTCTTTGCCCTTTTTTTTTTTTGCTTATTTATGCATATAAAATACCGATAGAAATTATGTTGGGAAAATTAATAGAGTTTTGATTTGATATCAAAATCCAGCTTACTCCAACCGAGTAGATGATTGCACAAGCCTAAGCGTTTTTCAGCTCACCTGTTTAAGCTTATAGAGTTTCTTAGTTTACAGGTAGAGTCGCAGAAGTCGGCAGAAGACACAGCTGAGCGGACACAGCTGAAGTATTCAGCATAAGCAGACTCAGCAGAGCAAGACCAAGCATAGTCAAAGACCCAGCAGTATCAAGACCCAGCTCAGTGACGGAAACCCAGCTCAGTGTAAAGGACCCAGCTTAATGTCAATGACACAGCTCAGGTCTAAGACAGCTCAGGTCAATGACACAGCTCAGGTTGAAGACACAACTCAAGTTAATGATACAGCACAAGTCTAAGACACAGCTCAGAGTCGAGACGCAGTAGAGTCCAAGACGCTGAAGACACAGCAGAAACGCTTAGCAGCTCGAAGACGAAGACCTTCTCCAAAACAAGATCCCGATATCAGAAGATCTTGTCTGACGCAGTCAAATCAAGAGAAGGAATAGCTTCTGCGGATGCAGACCTACTTCGTAGGTTAAAGGCCATAAGTCAATGAGAGTAGGTAAGATTTAAACGGCTCTCTTCCAACGGCTAGTTTGAATCTCCACCTGTATATATCTCCTCTCTATTGAAGACTGGAGAGGCTGGCGGAAAAACGACTGAAGAAATAAAAGAGAAAAATAGAAGAATGAACAACGATCTTCAAAATCAAATCCTTCAAGAACATCCAGTCAGTCAGCTGTGTTCTTAGTTGTTCACATATTCAGTCATAGGCAGAATAGATCAGAATAGAAACATCTTAAGCCTAGTTTGAACGAGTTCATCATACTCATTGTTCTTCATTGTAAGAACTCGTTCATAGTTGGAAAACTCGTACCCAAACCCAAACCCAGAAAGGTTAGGTAAAGGTACGCTTGCTCGAAGCGTGTAATTAGAGTGGTTAGGTTCTTCAGTACCCGGAAACTGAAGGTGTAGGCTCGACAGTGCCCGTAAACTGTTGGAACACAACTCAGGTTCGAGTTGTGAAGTTGCTTGGTACTTGGAAACCAAATGGTAGTGAATTACCAGTGAACCTGGTCGTGGACGTAGTAGGTGTTACTCCGAACCACGTTAAAATTGTTTTGTTCTTTACTGCTTTGTTTTATGCATTCTGCTAACTCCTCATGAGCATACATTTCAAGCTGCATAAACTGACTAACTGAAAAGTGAAACAGAGCTTTGCAATATAATTTGAAGCAACCGACGGACTTTCCAAATCCACCAACTTCCGCACACACTCACACAGCCAGCTGTGTCGATCAAGCTGTCATCCAGCTGGATTGGACACAGCCAGCTCTCTGAAAAGAATTTTAACTTGAAAAGGTTTTTAAAGTGTATTCACCCCCCCTCTACATCAAGATATCCGTCTTGGGACCAACAAATTACTTAAATGTGAGCCATAAATTTTATTGTCCGATATCTGAAATGATATCGAACTAAAAAAATTTAATTTTTAATGTCTAAGGTACTATCTACACAAGCTCGCCATTTGTGTAATGAATGCATGTATTTTTCTTTTTTTAGGGACGTTTACTTTGGGTGATATGATATATAGATAAAAATAGTATAGGTTAATCTACCGTTTACTTTGATGGATTGATTTCTTTTGAGCTTATTTGATCATCTAATCCTTCATATAGTCAATCTTATATTTTATCAATCTATCCTATCACGCAAAGTAAATGTCCTCTTAACGGATAAATCCATACGGTTATGTATATTACAATGACATTAGTAATTTCATCATACATATTTCAGTATTTCTGGTTACAAATAATTATTCTCCCTATTTGGACACCTATGGATTATATTTAAGAGCACTTCCAGCTCTTCTCTCAAAATCACTATTAACTTTAAATTTAGACTAAAATAATAAAAAAAAATGAGATAAAAAGGTTATCCAGCAGATCTCCCAAATTGGGTAGAGTCCACAAAAATATTTACACCGCCCTAAATCTTCTCTCAAATTGACACCTCCCTAAATTTATCATATCTCACAAATTGAGTTGGGCTCACAATTTTTATAGAATAATTAGTACAAAATAAGAGAACTTTTGTATGCATTTGTAAATAAGGGATATAAATAGTATAGGGGAAACTTTATTAGCAAAATTTTAAAAAATCTGTTGGGATTGTTCTAAAACGTGGTTTTATTTTTCTTCTTTTTTCTTAGTTTTAGTCGACGTATTCCGTTAAAATATTTTTTTATTAAACTGGGTCTATTTTTAAGACCACGATCAACATGCTCGATTTGTAATTTGTAAAATCCACTCCTTCCAAAAAAGAATACTCCCTCCGTCACCCTATTAGTAGCTCATTTTTCTTTTTGGTTTGTCCCGCTATTAGTGGTCTGGACCCTACCATTTTTTTTATCTTTTACACATTTTTTTTAATATCCGTATTAAAAAAGTATGAGTTACAAATTAAGGGACAGATGGAGTAATTTAAAAACAAAGAAAATTATAGGAAAAAGTTATGCGGGAACTAACGTCTTATCGTTCGTCACTAATTTTATATTTTTCTCGAGCAACTTTTTTCTTGGAGGTTTTTGTTTAAATTTGGTGACCAATAAATGGCCGGTGCTACTTTTTTTTTTATATTAAATTGAAATCTCTATCCATTTCTGGATTTCAACATATATCAAAGTTTTTTTAATAAAAAGTCAGACACGCACAATATACAATTATATATAGTATTATATTAAACAAGATGATTTCTTATTATGTAATATTAGATTTTTTCTTTTGTTCACATTACAATAATATAGAAACTTATTTGAAACCAATAACAATCATATTTTTTTTTTTTTGAAGCAGAGTAAATTTTATTCATAACAATCACATTACTTAAACTAATAAAATAGTTGACGTAATCAAGGCCGTATAATAAAAGGGTATATTTTTTTATAACCTTGAGTTTTTATACAATTAATCTATGTATGTCAGAAAAATGAAATATAGGATTAAATATTTAAGATAATATCGAAGATTTTCATTATATTTTTATGACGATCTCAATTAGAAAACTACGTGTGAAAATCAGAAAATGTAAACAATTATCTTACTTAAATCTATTACTATATTAAAGCAGAATAACTGCAATGCATTTTCCCGTCCAATATTGCATGTGCATGCAAAATCTTCTCACTGCCTTATCACGCATGACTAATATTTTTTCTCGAGAAGCCGTTTGACTTTCTGTTTTCTCAAAAACAACTGTACAATGTAACTCCTCATTTATTTTTTTATTAACATTTCGTCTTCCCTAAAACCTTCTGCTATTTCCAATGTACATTTACTTTTTTAATAATCATCCCACGCGCAAATTGGATAAACATTATATTTCCTCTCTATTTTATTTTTCTTCATAATAATTAAGAAAGCTTAAGAAAGCAAATTCACATTTCATTAGCAAATTCGAGAGCTCTGTGATAGACAAACAACAAAGCTTCAAAACATTGGATAAACATTAGATTTCTTGAGTGCCAATTTATAAATATTAAATCAATAATCTTAGTAATTACATGAGTGTCAATTTATTGTATATATATTATCTCTCTGGTACAACCTAAAATATTTTTATAAATATCAAATCAATAATCTTAGTAACTACAAATGAAAATTAACATAGGAGAGATTTCTTTTCATGAAAAAAAAAAAGAAAAACTCTCCCCGTGACACTCTAGTATAGTAATATAAATCACGCTGATCTCATAGCTAATTTTTAATTAAGGAAATTAATTAATGTTCTCTTTTCTAGGGGGTTAGGTTGCAAATTACTAATGTTTAATCGCACAATTAGTCTCTTTAAATTTTAATGAAATATCTTGATAGGACCCATATATGCCTATGCATGCCATGTCGGTTAACGTACATTATATTGTGGTATATCTAAAAAGGCAAACAAACAAATTAATTAGCTAATAATTATTCCCAAATATAAATAATATATGCATGTGTAAAGTAAAAGATTAATTTGGCTTATATCGCACACTTGTCGTGAAATTGAATAAAATAAAAAGGGATAATAACAAAAATTTCCATGGTTAGGCCTGAAAAAAACAATGTTTTTCAAATTTTTCCAAGTTGCTTCAAATGAAGGGCATCTGCATGAAAAATCTAAATATGAAATGATTGTTTGTGAGTTTTTAAGTAGAAATTAGACGTTCGATCATGAATATATAAATTAGACGTAACTTTTTATATATTTTTTTGGAAATTAGACCGTTTGACTTTATTAATTAGTAGTATATATCATAGTCTTTTGGTTTTTTCGTAGTTTTATTTCGTTAATAAAAATGTAGACAGCCATACTTTTATGTAAATATATTGAATTTGTGTACTTTAAATTGCATTAGGATTGATTGTAGTAATCAGTGGTGGAGCCAGAATTTCGATTCAGGCGGATCCAATTTTTTTAATAAAAATAAATAAAAATATCTAATATAATTATAATATCATTTAAATTACATAACAAATCAAAGAAACAAAGTATAAATATGATTGCTTCAAGGTAAACATTTTTCTATTACATATAATGTCCTTTCGATTTTATTTATATATTTTGATATAAATAGTAAAAAAATTAATAATATTGAGAATGAAACGACATTATGTTACCGACATGTCTATTTTTTTATATGTCATTTGATTAAGCGATATCGTTTTTTACACTATATTTCACACCTAACAAAATAATTTAAATCTCATTCGGTATACATTTAGTTAAGCAATGTTGTTTTGGATTAATAAACATATTAATGAAAAACAAGTTATAAAAGAAAATTTGATATAACATTAATAAATTTAAATTAAAAAGTTCTATATTTTCTATCAAAATTTAAAATTAAAATATAAAAACTAGTATGCATTCTTAATTTTATGAAAAATATCTCTATATTCTGAACAAATAAATATAATCTATCTCTATATAAAGATCTAATCTAAGTATCATAATTAGTAGTATTTCATAAAATTTTGATAATATAAATTATACATATGCATTTAAAGAATAAAAATAAATATTGAAAGTCTTGCATAAATTATATTAAAATAAAATAAGTAGTGGAAACCCCCCTAAAAAAAGAAAAGAAAAGATGAGAAGGTAAAATACAACCTCCATATAACGATAATAAATACTCCATATAAAAAGACTAGCTCATAACTTTTAATGGTAATTGGATTTTTTTATGGCAAATTTATTTTGCTCAAAACTTCAGTCAAGTCGCCCTTTCAAGCTATTATTGTCTATATATATACAATCTATTTCAAATTATAAACACATGAAGCTCGACTCTATCTGTAAAATCTACTTCTCACCTCTGCTCCGTTCTTCTTCTCCAAATGACAAACTGCCTATAATATATATACATATATATATATATATATAGCTATTGTTTTTTTTAAATCCAGGGGTACTCCAGTGACCCCACTCCCCCCTGGCTCCGCCACTGGTAGTAATTTCATTTTGTGCAAATAAATTACAAAAATATAATTTTACTACATTTTTTTCACGTAAAATAAAATGGATCAAATTCCAAAAGAAGAAGAGTAAGAAATTAATACTACATATCTGAAGTATACATTTTTCATAAAATATCAAATTATTGAAGTACTATTTAATAAAAGAGGCAGACATATACGAGAAATCTCAAGCTCTATATAGGTTTGTTTTGTAGCTTATTTCATGATTATTGATCCATATTAGTTTGTAGTAGCATTTAATTTTACTAGCTCTTGAATAGTGAGTCAAAAAATTCTAACGAATTAAAGTTACGTCGAATTAATTTTACTAGCTCTTAAATAATTTAAAGTTACTATCATAAGTTCATAATGGTCCTGTAAGCTACGGGCTCTATAAGTCTATATACAAACCAGAATTAATATTCTTGGGCAAATTTCCAAAAATTTAGAATTTTATTGTTACTATTCTTTAATCAAAATTTTATTTACTCAATGACTAGAGTTAAACGCGGATATGTAGCTCGGAAACGTAGAACAAAAATTCGTTTATTTGCATCAAGGTTTAGTTAACATTTCAAATGATCCCTTGCTAATATATGAATTTTTCAGTTTCCAGATTTCCATTTTTTTTATTTCGGAATTTTCATTCTTCAACTTTAAATTTCATTTTTAGTATTTCCAGGTTCTTTCTTTTAATTTTAATTTATTAGCTGGTTTTCAATTGTACTTTTATGATTATGTTTTAAAAAGTACTCTGTCTTATTATAAAAGTCGTAGTTAAAAAAAATGATGCTTTAATTTGTTTTATCTCACAAAATTATAATTCAATTTCATATAAGTATTTTTATAAACTCTTTAGTATTTGCATAAACCAAAATTTGGCCACGGGTTGACAAAATGTGAACAGGAAGAATTCTATGTTAAATATAGTTTGGCCACGAATTGGCAATTTCGACGGATTACTTACTAGTATATATATATATTATATATATATATATATATATATATATATATATATATATATAAACACGCGGAGGGAGAAATCCTGGCATATGTATGTCGGATAATGCAATAATGCACAAACTTTATTATTTTAATGTACAGGTATGTTAATACACAAAATGAATTATTTTAATGCACCCGTTAATTTAGATCATAGAAAGTGTTGATCAGTCTAAATTACTAAATTGCCCCTTAAGAGAACGGATATGAGAGGAATAGTCATCTGGAAGTGAACAAAAATCTAAAATTTGTGTATGTTTCTTGGTGAGATGGGGTACCAAACTCTCTTGTGCCTATTTATTATTTAGAGTAATAAGATCGCACCAACCATAATTTATTAAAAAAAAAAAAAGATAAGATTGATTAATTGTGATGTTGAAGGCTTGAAGGCTGAAGCTGCATGCCGTTGGTTGATAGACATTTTCAAGAATTAATGGTTCATTCAATTAATTTCTAATATTTGATGCATGCATGATTGCTCATTAATTCGCCTATGTAAGAGCAAATATTACGCTGTAAAATACACAACTTGTCCCAGTGGGGATGGCCTAGTGGTGGAGTGGTTGCCTGTTGACCAATAGGCCAGAGGTTCGAGTACTCTCGGCCACAAAAAAACCTTAGGTGGGGTGTGTGAATATTAATATTTGTAATGATATTAAAAAAAAAAAATACACCACTGAAATTGTGGAGCTTGAACCATAAAATTTGCCTCACAAAGAAAGCGAGCATTTTTTTTATTTTTTTTTTGGCCTTTTTTTTAAAAGAAGATACTCTGTATAAAAGAGGTTTCACTAACTAGGAGTTTTTTTTTTCGAGGGATCAGGGATCACTAACTAAGAGTTTGAGGGTACAAAAACAATAATGCATAAATATTTTTTTAGTATTTACTATTTACTAAAAAAAATCATATTATACTTTATGAACTTTTTCTTCTTCCTTTTATTTAGCTACTAGTATTGTCCTCCGTCCGACGCACGGATAAGAGATACATGTCATAAATTTGAATAATAAAAATATTTTATTTAAAGATAAAATGAGTGAATAGGTTAAAAATCCAAAAAGAAAAACAAAATAATTCAATAAGAACCAAAATAATAATAATAATTCAAAACACACATATTCAAAATTATAAAATATTTTTAGATTTATTTCAAAAAATATACTCTATTTGAAATTGCCGCAATTTTATTTTAATTATATGTTTTATACAGAATATTGGGTAAAATTTGTTACTTTCAACTTTATATATAATTTACAAAATTGCTAACAAAATTGAATTGCAATTGATTTGCATTTTCACTATTTTGTTGTAATAACGATGTGCGGTGATTATTACGTTACATCCATATCATGCATATGTATATGTATTTAAAATCATTAAATATTATTGATGTTTTGAAATTACATTACAACACAAGCTTTACATGAAAAACAATGATAGTTTAAAGTAAATTTAAAAAAAAATCTTGAAAAATTAGAAATAAAATAAAATAAATCTAAGAATTATGCACGAATGCTAATTTGTACATATACTACTACTACTACATTAGTAAAAAATGATCAAATACTTGATGTCATCTATTTTTAATCGGGGTAATGGCCTGTAAATTCCTCAACTTTCAGTAATTTATGGTTTTGCTCTCCACCTAAATATTCTGCCTGTAAATTCCTCAACTTTCAATTATTTCTGATTTTGCTTCTGGCGATGGGATCCGACAAGAATAGTTTTGGGAATTTATAGACATGGCTTAAATTAATCTATGTGGCACTCTCGTTGGCATATATGTAAATTAAAAAAAGTAAAAAATATTCCATGTCATCATCCCCACCCATCTCTAAGTCTCGTTCTTCTCTGCTTTCTTTCATCCTCCACATAGATAATTCAACCGAGAAAATACAGATCATGCGCTAGAAGGCACCCATAAAATCACAAGAATTTTAAATCCTACTCACACCCATATAATCTGAAATTCATCAAATCTCCAAATAGCCAGAACAATAATTTTCACATCCATACGAAGCAAAAATACTGACAAATCTAGCAAACTAATATTGGAGAGAGAGAGAGAGTGGGTGGGTCAATCTGGTTCACCAATCCCGACAATGAGTACTGGATCGAAGGCTCATTCGCCTACTAGAACTGCAAGGTGGACGCGACCAAAAACGTCGTGCTCGGAGAAGACGTATTCGATCTGGGGGCGGTTTCACGATGGTGTTCTTGGTGAGGGGTTTGGGGGCAGTTTTGGTATCGAAGAAGGCGATTGTGGCGGCAGCGGAGACGAAATGGGGCAGAGGGTGGTGACGACAAAGGAAATTTGGATGGGAATGGAGAGAGAGAGGAGAGAGATAAATAGTGGGAAAATTTGGCAAGAAATCTAATTTATTATTATTTTTAAATAAATTTCAAAACGACGTCGATTTGTTCATCGGCCGAATTGGCCAACTCAAATTTTTCGGCGGCCATGTCAGCATAAATTTGGAAAAAATTTGACCTCGGATGCAAAATCAGAAACAATTGAAAGTTGAGAAATTTACAAGCATAATCTTTAGGTGGAGAGCAAAACCAGAAATTGTTGAAAGTTGAGGAATTTACAGGTCATTACCCCATTTTTAATATTTATCGGCAATATATTGTAATCAAATATCAAAAGATAGCATGCACACGGTAGACATATAGCATTAATATAAACAATTTAGTAATTTAAAAATAATAAAGAGAAGAATATTTATTTTTCTACAATAATTTGTGATAATATAAATTTATGTAAAAAGCAATTTCACATTTTTGCAATTTAAATACCTTAAATTAAAAAACTTAGTAAATATGAGTCTTTGTCACTGTTATATATAATCGATTTGAAAAGTTAAACGACCCATTATTTTCTCAAATAACTGACCCATAAATTTCTCAACTGTAACCGATTTTTGATAATAATGAAAAAAAATTGCTCAAGAAATTGCTCAAAATTGATTAAAAGAGTCAAAATTGATTTTAAAATTATTTTACTATTCTGTTTTAATATATATATAGATAATAGATAATAGATTCCAAAATAAGAAATTATTTTCTTTTCTATTATCGATCCCTACTATTCCTAAATTTTACTAAGCAAAAAGTGAAGTTTTTGAAAGAGTATAAAATAATATCTGAAATTTCTCAAACATTTATACCAAATATACGGTTACAATTATTATTGAATTAGGCACCCCAAACAATATATATAGAATTGAAATACACTATTTAGATTTCTTTCGAAGAATTGAAGAAGAAATTTTTGTATTAATTTAAGCTTAAAAGTTTATTTTGTTTGCGAAATAAATTTGATATCGAAATATTATACATAAATATACCATATTTCCATTATCAAATGGTATACGCATCGTGAATATATAAATAAGAGTTAATTGGGTCATATAGCTAAATCACTTAGTAAAAATCAATAGTTGTCAAGGAATTTAGTTTGTACAAATTATAGCAATATTTGTCTTTTCGGACCATTTTGCCCTTACTTTTGACTTTTCTCACCTAACTTAATATTCTCTCTCCTCTCTCATTTACTATCTTCAGAAAATCATATTCGTCTCTCATTCCGCGTTATCAGCGTACCACCATCCGTCTCTCATTCCGCCGCTGCCATGGCGGCGAGATACGAATATTCATATTCGTACCAGCGTATCACCGTTCGTTTCTCTCATTCTACCATTGCCATCACCACCGCCACGGTGGCGAGATACGCTTGCTACGAATATGAATATTCGTATCGGCGTACCACGTCCACCTCCCATTCTGCCACTGCCACTACCGCCACCGCCACGGTGGCGAGATACGCTTGGTACGAATATGCATATTCGTATCATTCGTACTAGCGTACTACCGTCCGTTTCTCTCATTCTACCACCACCACCACCACCACCACCTCCATGGTGGCGAGACACGCATGGTACGAATATGCATATTCGTATCAGCGTAGCACGTCCGCCTCTCATTCCACCACCATCACTACTACCGTCGCCGCCACGACGGCGAGGTGCTCTTGGTACGAATATTCATATTCGTACCAGCGTACCACCGTCCGTCTCTCTCATTCTACCTCCGCTACCACCACCGCCACTGTGGCGTGATACGCTTGGTACGAATATGTATATTCGTACCACCGTCCGTCTCTCTCATTCTACCGCAGCCACCACCACCGCCACGGTGGCGTGATACGCTTGGTACGAATATGCATATACGTACCAGCGTACCACGTCTGCCTCCCATTCTGCCACCGCCACTACTACTGCCGTCGCCGTCACGGCGGCAAGGTACGCTTGGTACGAATATTCATATTTGTACCAGCGTACCACCATTCGTCTCTCTCATTCTGCCACCGTCACCATGGTGGCATAATACGCTTGGTACGAATATGCATATTCGTACCAGCATACCACGTTCGCCTCCCATTCTGCCACCGCCACTACTATCACCGCCGCCACCACGGCGGCGAGGTACGCTTGGTACGAATTTACAGTTGTTATGAATTACGTAAGTCGTATCTTCGTAACAATGATGGTGGTTTACACACTTTGGTACGTGAGTTACATGTATCAATATTCGATTATGATTATCCGTATTCGTTACAGAGTACCATTACATTTTTTACTAGTCAGAAGCTTCTCCTTGGCATTCATGGGGGCTTTGTGCTCTAGATCTACAAATAGATCCATAGATTTGGGTAATTTCTCCTTCTAATTCTCTTAATTCATGCTTATTTAGGATTTTTAAACTTTTGTTGTATTTTTTTAAATTTTTTTTTGTTGATATAGGGCTTTTTCGTGTTTGTTTTTGATGACTTATGAGATTTTCATATTGTTTTGGTGATTTTGATGTATTTGGCTTGATTTCTGGGTGATTTTCGGGAGTTGTGTTTGATTTGGATTGAATTGTTGGAGAATTTTGGGTGGTTTGATGCTTGATATTTGGTTTCTGGTCCACTAACTTGATACCCCAATATGAAAATGGTGTATTCGTACCGTGTATACCACACCATGACATGGTACTCAGTTATGAATATAGAAATTTTGTACCGAGATACCATGTTATGTTACGAACATAGACATTTCACATTAGGATACCATGTTATGAGTACCATTCGCACATCACAACGTAACATCGGTACGAATATTATAAATCGTATCGTTGTGCATCGGAAAGACTGACACGAATTAAATAAATTCGTACCATTCGTGACACCAAATAAAAATACGTCGATACGTAATTCATCATCGTCATCAACATCGCACTCATTCTCATTTTGCACATTCCGAGCAGTCAAGAAATTGATCAATATATCGCATTCTCATTCTTATTTAACTGACACTACCGATAGTTTCAGATCATGATGGTAACTTTACCAGATTACAAAATGGTAACCTTATACAAAATTGTCATTTTTGTACCGGATACCATTTTAAACAGTTGCCACCGGATATACCTCAATACGAAATTGTCATTTCGTAAAACCTTACCAGGTTACGACATGGTAACCCCGACACAAAATTATCATTTCGTACTATGCCATTGTGGCAATGGATGTGGCGGTGACAATGGCGGAAATACGCTGGTACGAATATGCATATTCGTACCAAGCGTACCCTACCGCCGTAGCGGTGGCAGCGGTGGTGGTAGAATGAGAGACGGATAGTGGTACGAATATGCATATTAGTACCAAGCGTACCTCGCCGCCGCCACGTAGTAGTAGCGGTGGCGGAATGGGAGGCGAACATGGTACGCTAGTACGAATATGCATATTCGTACCAAGCGTATCACGCAACCGTGGCGGTTGTAGTGGCGGCGGTAGAATGAGAGAGACGGACTGTAGTATGCTGGTACGAATATGCATATTCGTACCAAGCGTATCACGCCACCGTGGCGATGGTGGTGGAGACGGTAAAATGAGAGAGACGGGCGGTGGTACGCTGGTACAAATATGAATATTCGTACCAAGCGTAACTCGCCGCCATGGCGGCGGCGACGGCAGTAGTAGTGATGGTGGTGGAATGGGAGGCGGACGTGCTACGCTGGTACGAATATGCATATTCGTACCAAGCGTATCTCGCCACCGTGGAGGTGGTGGTAGAATAAGAGAAACGGACGGTGGTACGCTGGTACGAATGATATGAATATGCATATTCGTACCAAGCGTGTCTCGCCACCGTGGCGGTGGCGGTGGTAGTAGTGGTGGTGGCGGAATGGGAGGCGGACGTGGTACGCCGATACGAATATTCATATTCGTAGCAAGCGTACCTCGCCGCCGTGGCGGCGGCGACGATAGTAGTGGCATGGGTGGAATGGGAGGCGGACGTGGTACGCTGGTACAAATATGCATATTCGTATCATGCGTATCTCGCCACCGTGAGAAAAGTCAAAAGTAAGAGCAAAAGGGTCCGAAAAGATAAAATATTGCTATAATTTGTACAGACTGAGTTCCTTGATAACTATTGATTTTTACTAAGCTATTTACCTATTCTATGTCTCCTCTCTATAAATAATACTAGGACCACCTTTTCATTTTTCCTTTTGGTTTTTTTTTTCTTTCCGATTTGTTTCTTTCCAATTATCGGTACGATAAATTAGTCTGCTTTCTATTTTGGCGTTAAATAATTGGGGACCATACTGCCATTAATAACCTTTCAAAACCGGGTACTCAGTATAAAATAAAAACAAAGTATAAATGTTCACTTGGAAACTGAAATAAACTTTTAGTGGTGTGACGGTGTGTGTCTCGAAATTAAATGTTTTAAGTTTGAATTTCACTAATTATTTTCGGTCCTAAGAAGAGGTTAATTTGGGAGACCGGTACCCAAAATATTAGGGGGCAAAAAGTAAATATATTTACACTAATACTTTTTGAATATATATGTCCGGACATAAAATGAATATATTAATAATCTTAACTTATAATTTATCAAATAAAATAATGGGGTTGGTTAGTACTCTAATGTATTTACTTAATTAATCTAAACTGCCATTTTTAGAGAGAGAAATATGAATACAAAAAATACGAAATTAAACTAATAAAGTTATTTTGTGATTTTCACTAATCTTTCGAAAATACTATTACTTAATAGATATTTATGCATTCACTTGAATTAGATTACTTAAAAAATAATAAACTGAATGAATGTGGAGAAATCATAAAATTAAATAAATAAGTTAAACGGATCGAACCGATTCATTTACCTAAACAAGCTAGATTATGTCCGGACATTTATGTCTAATTAGCACCACTCATATATTTATACTTATTAGAGCCAAAATTTAGGGGATGTATTCAATTGTGATTCTGTTGGATTTTTTTGGACTTTAAAAAGTCTGTGAATTTATAGAATCCATAGACTCTACACAGAGTTTGACTGACTTTTTTTTATTGATTTACATGAATTTTCATCAACTTGTATATAAAAAAATTATCCAAATTATTTAGAAAAAATACCAAAAAATACATTAGTTCCAAAAAAATATATTATTATTCATCATTATTATTCTCATCTTCATTGCGACTGACCGCGACGACGGAGGGAAGACAGATTGGCCGGAAAATCCAAGAAAGAAATAAAAAGCGAAAGATTAGAAAATTGGAGAAAATGAGATCTGTTAATTAAAATAAAATTTAAAGAAAAAGAAATGGGAGAGAAAATAGAACTTACCACAATGGTGGTGGAGGCAAACCACGACGGCAGCGAAAGCCAACCGAGACGATGGCTCTTCTAGCAGGTTGAAGGCTCAGTGGCGGCGCGGTGATGATGCTACTGATGAATCGACGGCGGCGACAACCCTACTGCTGCTACTTTTTGTTCGAGGCGGAAGAGAGGCCAGTGAACGGCCGGTGAGATATCACCGGAAATTTAAAGAAGAAGATAATTTTTTTTCTTCAGATTTTTAAATTTTGGGGATCTAGGATTTTCGATTTGGGGGATTTTTGAGCAATTACTGAGGAATAGAGAGGTCGGCTGAGAGGGAAAGCGAACGAAGGTGATGGCGGCTACATTGGCAGAATTGGTCTCGCCGGAGAAGAAAAAGAGGAAAGGAGAGAAAGTAGTGTTGCTGCTGTTCGATTTATAGAGAAAGTCGAGAAATGAGGCTGAAGGAGGTAGAGCCGGTCGACGGCGATGAGGTGGCACAGGTGATCGGCTGTTTCCGCAGGAGAGGAAGAAGATAGGAGAGTGGTGTTGCTGCAAAGATGAATTAGAGAGAGAGGGTCGAGAGAGGTTGAGAGTGACAGTGCAAACGTTAGAAATGGGAAGAAAGAAAGAATTATACGTGTGTTTTTTTGGGGAAATCTCTGATTGTTAGAAGAGATTTTGGAGAGTGGAATTTATTCATATTTTTAAAAGAGAATCAAACAAAATCCATAGAGTATTAAAATCAATGGACTGTTGAATAGCTAAAATTTTTTTAAGACTTTTTAAAATCCGTATTGAATACCTCATGATTTTTGAAGACTTTTGAAAATTCGAATTAAATACCCCAGACTTTGAAAATCTAAAAAAATTCGACAGACTCCGTAACCAATGCACCCCTTAAGTTCAGCCCAAAACTTTTATATATAAATGGCCCCAGATTCGGTCAAATCTATTAAGTGTAAGGGCTATTTTCAGATTTTTCTAAACTTTAGTCCAACTATTTTTTTTCTTTTTTTTAAATAAGAGTCTCATATTGTATTTTTATGATGATATTTTTATTATTTAGCTCTGAGCCTTTTTTTTTTTTTTTATCAGGACTGGCCCCACCATTAAATCTTATACGTAAAGTATGTTGAACAAAGATCTGACTAATGCGATCTATCTATCTTGAGTCTTTTGCATAATATTTTATATGAGCCAAATTCATCAGCAACACCAACACACATAAAAAAAAAGAGTACGAATGAATGGCCAAAAGTTTTGGAGATAAACTAAAGGGTTAAATACCAACAACTCGTAATTAATGCAAAGACCATTAATCATCTGTCATTAATGATTGACCCCCACTTTTTATTTTACTTATGGACAAGGCCCTCAATCTCATGCTACTACTTTTCACATCTCAAATACGAGTTTATACATAAATAAATTAATTTAGAAAATATGTACTCCGGTCCTCCATTCACGAGTGTGGAATAAACATAACTATGTCAATAGCAAATGGAGAAAATTTTGGTAAAACCAGAAAATTAAATTATTACTATATTCGTATATTATCATGTATATAAATAAAAGGCTCAACAACAACAAAAATTATCTCTTTGCAAGTTTTTTGGATTTTAGCACAATGAACTCTCTGCAAGTTTTTTTGGATTTTAGCTAGTTGTATTAAAAAAAAATAATTTAGTCACACTTTTATTAATTGAGTAAAACTGTGGACTTTGGTCAAAATTAGGTGACATGACATATACAGACTGATTTTTTTTTTTTATATTGTAGGAACCCATATATGCTATCTTCAGTGTTGACACAAATTAATTTGATATGATGTTTTTGGCTATTAAGCCTAAATAAATATACGAGTTTATGATTGATTTTACAATCAAATAACTTATATATGACAGAAACCTAGTGTCATTTTTTTTTTGAGGGATATGACGAATCATAATGTTAATCCGAGAATTATAGTAGGACGTGCATTAGATTTTTCTCTTTTAAATACAGCCTTACTTAATATTCTTCAAAAATAAATAATGTTTTATTTTAAATAATAAAATGAGAATACTATAGAAAATTTGTACTCGCCGTAGTAAAGGAGTTTCTAAGATATGCTACTTTAATACTGCAATTACATTACTGTGATTTGTCGGTCCAAATTTCTCCTATCAACCTTTTCAAGTACAAAAGCTCGTCATTAATGCCTAAATATGTTTATCGAGTTTTCCAACTGAGCCCGCATTTGATGGTATTTTTCGGGAAAAAAAGTTTTATGGGTGTGGCGTCGCAAAAAAATTATAGTCCATTTTCTTAATTAAAATTGCATGAAAATGCTATTTTACTAATATAACCTCATTTAATATTTTTGAAAATTCACAATTTATATATTTCATCTTTCAATTAATATATAGTCAAACATAGGGTTATGTGAGATGATTAAATACATCTTTCTCCTTAATTCTACCTACGTTGAACCAAGAAAAAAAAGAAAAAGAAAGGAAGAACAAAGTTAAAGACTACCGTCTTTCATTAAGGCATGAGAAAATAATTTGTATTGGCAACATTTTTAGTTGTTCACAGCTCACATATTTGCAAGTGAATTTTGATCAATAATTAAGTAATGCAGAAAATCAAATTTGAATTTTGGAAATGAGAAATTGATGTGTGGAATAATAAATCACGGTGAAATAGAATAATTTTTTTTATAAATTATCTGTTTCAAAGAAAATTAAATATACTTTCTTAATTCGTATAAAAAATAGGAGGATTAAAATGATGGACAGAGGAGTAATTTATAGGGGACGTTTACTTTGAAGGATACGATAGATTGATAAAACATATGATTGACTATATGAAGGATTAGATGATCAAACAAGTTCAAAAGTAATCAATCCATCAAAATAAACGGTAGATTAACATATACTATTTTTATCTATCTATCCTATCACTCAAAGTAAACACCCCTAAAAAGTTAATTACCGGAAATAATATAATATTTACTTGAACGTACATATAAATATCACAATTTTTTTAAAATATTGCAGTTTTAACACTTTTTTTTTCAGCAATAAAACTACATTATGTTCCAAAAAAGCAATAAAACTACATTATCTCATCAGTAAAACGACACGTATCAAACACACTTTGATTAGAAAATCGAGAACGTTGTAATTGAAAAAAAAAATTAAAAATTGGTGGTGTAATTACAATGTCATAAAAGTTGTGTCAAAATTAAACATTCCTTACTCCGTCACATTTATATAGATTTGTTTTCTTTTATCGAATGTTCTAAATATATACACTCGTTTTCATAAAAAGTAATATTTTTTAAGTTCATTTATTAATATATTCCTATTTAATTATTTGATTAACTCATAAAAAATATATAGTCAAATAATAAATAAGGACATATTAAGAAATTTACTATATAATTTACTTTTTTCAATAATTTTTCTTAATCCTTGTGAAAATTTCAATCCGCCTATATAAATGAGACGGAGGGAGTATATTATTTCTCAATATTTAACCATAAGAGTTCAATTTAGGGGTATTTTAGTAACTTGAGAGTGTGTATATATATTATATATATATATATATATTATTTTAGAGAGAGAGAGAGAGAGAGGTCCTTCTTTATATATGCGAGATACAAATATAATGTCTGAGATCCCACCACTCTTTGTGCTAGAGCAAGAAAAAGAATCTTCCATTAGATAGAACACCCAATTTTACTCCAATTCTTGTTGTCTAATTCTCCATTTGCCGAATTCCGTCGTCTCCTCCCTTAAAAATCCAATCTTTCTTCTATAGATTCCCCCCTTTCTCTCTCACACACCTCACGCACTGACACTCTGCTCGAGTTACTGACCCTATTTACATCAACACACCCCCCCTCCCCATATTTACATCTAAACCGTTATTACATCGAAACGCCCGCTTTCTTTTGCTTCCTGATTCAACTCTCCCACTCCCCCGCTCCCTCCCTCTGTCTCTGGCACACAGTGTGTATATATAGGTTGCAAGGTGTGTGAATTATGATTGTATGTTAATTTTTCGTCTCTGGGATTTCTTCTTTTCTTAGGTGGGTCTTGCTTCTCCGGTGAGATTCTGGGTTTTCAGTTAGTTTCTTTGGTGAAGAACGATGAAAAATTTCTTTATCTTTATGTCCCTTTTTTCATGAAAGGCATTTTTTACAGTTTCTTGATTCTTGGTGTGCTCTTTTGTTGTGTATCTTTTGTTTTTTCGCTTTATTCGACTTTTGACAGGGAACAAAAGGGATTCCCGTGTTTGTGATGAATCTTGAAGTTTTGATTTTTTTTCTTTCTGGGATTTTGATTTTTTTCTTCGAGTGTAAGTGTAAATTGCGTGTCTTTTTCATGCATTTAATATGACTGCAAAACTTTCCTAGATTTCAGCTCACTATCTTGGTACCTCACTTTTTCATTCATTGAATCTGATTTTTCTTTATCTAGAAAAAATCTGTTAGTTTTATTCTCCTTTTTACTATTTATATTTATCCTGCTTCCTAGCATTTATCCTCATCCAAAACATTAGGATCTTGCTTTTTTTCTTAAACTTTAATTTCTCCAAAGTTGTGTGTGTGTGTGTGTTTCCTTTTCTTGGTGAGTTTTTCAGTTGACCTGCGTCAAAATATGAACAACTTTCCTCCCAATAAAAGTTCTCTAAGATATTTTATTTTGTCCTTCAACGATTGACTGAATTTAATTCAATTTGTGTTTAGAGGTTGTTTGTTGTAGAATTAGGCCTCGTAGTGTATAACTTGTAATTTTTCATGATTATGATTTTTATGAAGGTTTGAAATTGCAGGTTTCTTGATTGAATTGTTAAGATGCTGGAGAAAATGGAGGAAAGATTTGATCCAGAAGAAGTGATAGAAGAATTCGAGTCGTTGTCTCGGGATGCAGGTAGAGTTCAGAGGGAAACTCTGCAGAAAATCTTGGATGAAAATGGTGGAACAGAGTATTTGCAGAGGTGTGGCCTTAATGGAAGAACTGATCCTCATAGTTTCAAGTCTTGTGTTCCCATTGTCTCTCACAGTGACTTAGAGCCTTACATTCAGCGAATCGCAGACGGCAGTAGCCCTTCCGCCCTCACCGGAAAGCCAATAACCACCATCTCCTTGAGGTGCAGTTTCACACACTATGACAGTTAGCTAATTCTGTTCATACTTTCGAATATCTTGAATGAAATGGTTTCGGATTGCATTTGATGTTGAGATTAGTGAATTGATTGCAAATGTGTGTTGAGATTAGTGAATTTTTTGAGGTTCTTGTTGCAGTTCTGGTACCACTCAAGGGAAGCCTAAGCTCGTACCTTTCAACGATGAATTGATGGATAGCACGATGCAGATTTACAAGACTTCGTTTTCGTTTAGGAATAGGTAAATCTAATGCTGTTCTACTGTCTACAATGATGCTTATGTTTTTATATGTTGCATATCCCCCAATTATATAACTAAAGCTCTCTTGCTGTGATTAGCCAATTATTGTCACTAGTCAATTATTTGAATTTTCTGCTCAGATGAAGTCATCATAATTGTATGTCAACTTGCATAATTGTTAGATGAATTAATTTATGTGAAAATATGGTTAAAAAATTGAGGGTACTACTAATCTTTTGTTGTACTTTTGTTTTTGTATATATGCTATCACAGTTGTCCCTCGTCCTGTTCTTGTAAATATTGTTATTGAAGACAGCTTGCAATAATTTTAGATGAATTAATTCATGTGAAAATATGGTATTGACTGTTGTAGGTGCAATTTTGTCTATTTTGGAAAATAAAAAATAAAAAATTGAGGGTACTACTGAGTTCTACCTTCGCCCCGTTTTGTATATATGCTATCACAGTTGTACCTTCGCCCCGTTCTTGTAACAGTGTGGAAAGATTTACATTTGCAGAGAGTATCAGATTGGGAATGGGAAAGCATTGCAGTTCATCTACAGCAGCAAGCAGTTCAAGACGAAGGGCGGTTTGGCTGCAGGAACCGCCACGACCAATGTCTACCGCAATGCAAAGTTCAAGAACACGATGAGGGTAATGCAGACCCCATGCTGCAGCCCCGATGAAGTGATATTTGGACCAGATTTCCACCAATCATTGTACTGTCATCTCTTATGCGGTCTAATCTTCAGAGATGAAGTTCAGGTTGTTTCGTCCACATTCGCTCATAGCATTGTCCATGCTTTCCGGACCTTTGAGCAAGTCTGGGAAGAGCTCGTCGCTGATATCCGTGACGGGACCTTGAGTAGCCGGATTACAGTCCCATCAATACGAGCAGCTGTATCGAAGCTGCTCAAGCCGAATCCTGAACTAGCCGATACTATTTATAGCAAAATCTCGGGATTAAACAATTGGTATGGCCTAATTCAAGAGCTTTTTCCAAATTCCAAGTACATTTACGGGATCATGACGGGGTCCATGGAGCCGTATTTGAAAAAAATGAGGCATTATGCCGGTGAGCTACCTTTGTTGAGTGCAGATTATGGATCTTCTGAAGGATGGATTGGAGCGAACGTCAACCCTAAGCTACCCCCGGAGATGGCCACATTTGCCGTGCTTCCTAATATTGGTTATTTCGAATTTATCCCTTTGAAAGAGGATGTGAACGTCCACGAGGAGTCAAAACCTGTGGGGCTTACCGATGTCAAGATAGGCGAGGAGTACGAGATCTTAGTCACGAATTTTGCAGGTATACACATTCTTCACTTTCCTCATCCATTCAAATTATGGTTTTACATATTGAAAATCATGGTTCTTGTGACATATCGGCGTATTACGTGTGTGTTTAGCCAATAATCGAGCTCTTTGACCCTTTGTGACATTCTCAAGATTCAATAAACTAGCTTTTGCAAGTCCAAAACTTATCTTGAATGCTTGCCATGTGGTTGTTGGGTAATGGAGCATAGTCTTTATCTCTTTGCAGGTTTTGTTGCTTCCTCTGCTGTCATGCTGTGTGTTTTTTTATCATTAATTACGCTGTCATTAATGAAAATTATTAGATTATTATAGGGTCACATGGTAAAACCAGCTGGATGAGAGAGGGCCTCCTCAGGAAGTGTAATTTGTTTCAATTCAAAAACGGCCTCGTTGCACATAACATTGAGAGCGTGTCATTATTTTTATCCAAAATTATGGGGAAACAAAAAACACTTCTTTTAATATTTAGCATTATGTGCCCTACCTGTTGACTATATTGTTTCTTGCAATATAAACGCATTTATCTCCTTTCTCCAAACCACTTTTCTTGCTTTCTATGTATTATTATATGGAAGTTTTTGCTTCCGTTTCTCCGTCTTTCGTCTCATTTTCTAACCAATACCGTGTGGCGTTTATTTACTTTTGTGTGTTTAGATTGAAATGTGACATACCATGGAACACGCGTATAATTATAGAAAGTTGTTGGTAGGTAGGTGCTTGTGTTGTGTAGTTGTGAACTAACATATCCAGTCGAGTTATGAACATGTCGTCTTTGCCTCGACGTGGATTAGTGTGTTCTGGCTAGCTCGACCTAAGATAAACTATGTGCTGGCCTTTTTATTGTGTTTTGGCTGGCTCGACCTAAGATCAAGAAAACTGGGATTCTTGTACAAGGCTCGATGATCATCTCATCCTCATTGCTCGTCGTTGCAGGATTGTACCGGTATAGACTAGGCGATGTAGTCAAGGTTAAAGGGTTCCACAACTCTACTCCAGAGCTCCAATTCATCTGCAGGAGAAATCTTCTGCTCACCATCAACATTGACAAGAACACTGAGAAGGATCTGCAGCTAGCGGTCGAGGCAGCAGCAGAGCTGCTGAAGCTAGAGGTCGTCGACTTCACCAGCCGCGTGGATTTATCGACGGAACCTGGGCATTACGCCATCTTCTGGGAGATCAGCGGCGACCCCCGAGACGAGATCCTCCAAGAGTGCTGCAACTGCCTAGACAGATCGTTTGTCGATGCGGGATACCTGAGCTCGCGCAAGGTCGGCGCGATCGGGGCGCTGGAGCTTCGGGTCGTGAAGAAGGGAACCTTCCACAAGATACTCGATCACTACGTCGGGCTCGGAGCTGCCGTCAGCCAGTTCAAGACGCCGCGCTGCGTGGGGCCCACGAACGACACCGTGCTTCAGATCCTGGCTGCGAATGTTGTCAGGAGCTACTTCAGCACTGCATTTTAGTTGTGGTTTTGGTTTGTCGGAAATTTTACTGTTTCTTCTTCTTCTTTGTGTAGCATAAATTTGATTGTTTTAGATTTTGATGAAAGCAATGGTGTACTACTAATAAGAACTCTTTCAGTTCAACTGTATAAAATCAACAGTTGTAGTCTCTCTCTCATGTTCTTCTGCTTTAGTCGATCATACATTGGCTCAAGCTAAGAATTTCCAATTTATTGGGCCCAACTCAAAAGTTGGGTGGAATGGGCTATGTAAATGTAGGCCCGAGAATAATCGGGCCAGCCTAGTATATGTCTCCCCCAACTTGTGTCATGTGTCACACTATTTATTTCACTATTTTAAAAATAAATTTTTAGTAATATATAATTAAATTTAATTAACATTTATTAAAAAAATTGAAATTAAAATAAATTATATATCCTAATTTTAGATTAATGAACTTGATAATTAATTAAAAATACAAATTAAATATAAAAATATATAAAAATCATATTCAGATGGATATATCCTCGTTAATAATTGTAAAATTATATCCCCTTTGTCCCAATAGTAAGGTCTCACTTGTTTTGGGTACGGTCATTAAGAAATAATAGTAAAAAGATAAAAAGTGATAGGTCCCACAGCTTTTGAAGAGTTAATTGTTTTCATTTTTGGAGTAGAACTATGCTAATGAGACAAACAAAAAAGGAAAGAGACGTTGCTATCGAGACAGAGGGAGTACTAAAGTATTATAAATTGGAAATGAAGAAAAAATGATACAACATCAATGAAATACTTATAGATTATGGGACACGGATGAGACACCAATTTTAGACAGAGGAAGCCAACTGCTTGTTTTGACACATGTATTCACTTTTTGACACTTGAGTCGCTTATCTTTACTGATCAACTGAGCAACTCATTGAAATAAATATATGCGACAAAATAACGCTACCACTATACAAGTAGTTTATACGCGATGAAATACAAGATTGAAATAAGTCGCTATCAAACAAAGGGGATCGTTTGTGGACTAACTAAATTGATGCAGGTGATCTAACAAGCTTTCTTTATGTGGCAACAACATATAACGTCGTCCTTAGTTTTTTATTTAAAAATAAACAATCAAATTAATTCAAACCTCAATGGTCTTAACCAATATTTTGGAGATACAACCATATAAGTATGATATAAAAAATTAAAATCTTAATTATTATTACAATTTAGGTTTAAATCTTGTGGTTGCTTCATAGGCAGCATCACATTTTTTTCACCACCCACACTCACATGTTTTATGACAAACTTCCAAATATTAAATTAAGCATATGATCTGTCACTTTTTCATATTAAATGCAATAATTTTAGACTTACTAATTAAATGTCCAATAATTTTTATAGCCAGCTCAAAAATTTCAAAACTAGAGTGAGAATCTTAGACAAAAAACAACATATATTATGCCGCTCTATATATACGTACGGCTGCTGCTGTCCAAAAATCTAAACAGATTTTCTGAAAAACTCTGAAAAGATGAGCAGATTAAATCAAGAATCCCATGTAAGAAAACAAGAAGATGATGAAAATTCTTTTAAGATTTGGGATTGTGGGAGCCCTTTATATGATGCGTATGAATTGGTTGCTGTCAGCCATCTTGTTGAGAGGCATTTCATGATTCTGCCTTATCTCAATGGATCCAGAAATCTTGCAAGAACTGAGGTTTCTGGCTCCTCGTCGTCGTCGTTGTCGGAGAAGACGGTAGAAACGACGTCGGAGAAGGGGGGGAAGTCGTCGGTGCTGGGCTTCTTGAGCAGGAATGTGTGGAAGAGGAAGAGAGATGGAGAGAGAAAGGAGAAAGCTAAGAGGCTGAAAATTAATGGGATTTCTAAGATTTTTGCATGGAAAAAATAGCAACTTCTTCTTTTTTATTTAATTAATATTTGGGGTTTTGATTGATGAAATCATGTTTATAAGAACATGAAATCAGTCTATTTTACTTGTTGCTTGTGGTTCTTGAAAAATCTATGTTAATTATTCATCAAGAGTTAATTCTGTCCCCCCCCCCCCTCTCTCTCACACACACACACTCATTGTATGCTTAATCAAGTTTTTTTTTTTTTTGAATTGATGCTTAATCAAGTTGTTATTTTGCCGGGAAACGCTAATGACAGCCACTAATTACATAATTATTTGTTTAGTGATGACGATTTAGTGAAGTGGGATTTCGCCAATTATCGTAGTCCACGTGGGAATGATTAAAATATAGTTCAACGGCTAATTTTAATATTAATACCTAATTGCGTTTTTTTAAATTAATTCGTCAATGCATTTAACATAGTCATCGACATTTTGATATACATATGCATTTGATTGATTCTTTCAACGAAAATAGAATATTAAAAAAAGGCCCACTTTATCTTCCAATAAATCATTTTGTATGATATTTTCCAAGAGTGATTTCAAGCACACATTGCACTATATATGTGCGCCATTTTTTAGTGGGTTTCAAAGTAGTTGGCCCTTTTCGAAATTGACATTATTTTGTGGTGGAAAAATAATAATATCTTGATATTATTATCTTAAGCAAATTATTTTCCTTCAATCGATTTATTTTAGATGCTTAATCTTCATATTTGCCTTTTGCAATACCTTTAACTGCCAATCTCCTTAAGCGCATATAAATTATTCGAGTATATAATTTCTCATTAATAAGATTGTCACTCTTCCAATTAAGCTCGTATGAATCTTAATTGCGTGTTATTATTATTATTATTATTATTATTATTATTATTATTATTATTATCATTTTTTTTATAGTTTTTCATTTAGGATACTATTCTCCAATTTTAGTCGCTTAAGCCATTGCGTCCAAAAAGAGCCCAATTATGGTTACATTTGGTGGGCCCTTGGTATGTAGGCTAATGGTATCAGAAAATATCAACCCAATACAATTTGATTCGAAATATTTGGGCCTGAAAATATAGAGAATTGACACTGATACAATTTTTTTTTTTTTTAATTTGGAGATACAAAAGAATAATTATAAATCCCAACTGAAAACTACAAATAGTTTAAAATACTAAAAATAAATAATCAACATTAACAAATAAGTAATCGTTAAATAAAGTTTAAATTTTCTTAAAAAATTGTTTGAATAAGGATTGAAAAAGTAACACAAATAAGTTAGGAAAAATGGTAGTTATGAGAGTTAATTTTTGTGCCACGATTAGATAAGTCGCGCGATACTACTAAAAATAATTCCAAATACCCTCTAATTTTCTAGGCATCTGCATTATTATTTGTGGTTGCGTACAATATCTCAAAGTAAAAAACGTTGATCAGTCCGCTAAAAGAATAAAAAAAAAGTGATCGATGAAAATTAAAAGTTTAGACGTTATATTTACGGGATCAATATCTCTATCAACTAGGCCACATCGAAAATATTATTCTTAATTCATTTCTTTTATATTATAAAAGCTAAACCAGCAAGGCGTGAAGCAGGGAAGGCGTGATTGGGACACAATTATTTGTACTGGGTCAAGTCAACTATTTGATAATGGAATTAATTTATATTTTAATAATCTTTATTAAATTCGTCCAATTATACTTTTCATAACTAATAATATACTACCATTCTTCTGGATTTGCATTTTTATTTATACCTTTTATAGGGCATAATCAAACTGTTTGGCATCCATGTCTTCGTCAGAATAATGATATAGATAAATCATTTGACTTGCATAATCATTGACTTTTAAATTTATTTGTATTCATAAAATAGGTCGTACAACATAATGACATATCCCTTGATTCTTGTCATTATTTAATTCGTAGGTTTAGGTTGTACATACTATGCATATATTAATGATGAATATTAAAAAGATATATTATAAAATAAAAAAATACTCCATAATATAAAATTAATACAAAAATATCACTGTTAGAAATATGAAAACTTAATTTCGAACTTCTGATAAAGTGATAATCTCTTGCAAATTTATACGAGAAACCTTAATTCTACTTCTTTTTTAGGAGCTTAAAATGATGTCGTTGATCCATATCAATACGCTAAAATTGTTATCGGAATTTTTTTAACATTTTTTATATTAAATTCTAAATAAAATCTCCTTTCTAATGTATGTTTTAAGATTTGACCAAGCAAGTTCGAACAAATCTGTTCCAATATAAGATTAGGCCACGACGTGATTGATTTAATTTTTAATGTATGATAAAAAAATTCTTTTATAAAAATATGACAAATACGAGAAAAACCATCATGATCCGTACGATATTATCTAATGAAATCATGGTATTTTTGCATGGCCTATAGGCTATAATTTATATAAAATTTCATTTGTGTTAACATAAATAGATATATTCCATCAGAATGGGAGCTTGAAACTAAATTCGAACTATATAATAAATAATATTACCTTTAAAAAAAGGGTAAATTATTATATTTATATTACATTTGTAGGTTTTGCTTCCAATTATAGGTCGGGATTTTAGGTGATAGGATTTATACGTGCTACGTGGGGTTAGTTAGAGATGTCATCAAATGTAATAAGATGAGGTATGAACTATGAGATATGATGTAAGGAAAAAAAAAAAAAAACTAGAATTTAATAGGTCCATCAATTGTGTGTATATTATGTTTTTTTTTGAGAAAAATATAAGGTATATATATATATATATAATCAAATCATATATTATGTATGTGTGTTTTAGTGTCTTAATTTTCTTGTCACTAATATATACCTTTATTTTTGTTAATTATTCTGAATATATAAATAATTTTCAATTATCAGATCGTCGAAACAATATATTAAGAAATTTAAAATGGGCATAAGACTAAAAAATTAGATCGAAACATACATATCCTTAAAAAAGATATTAAGACTCGTAAAATCTTTGCATGACCGGTGGTGACCCTAAAAAGAAATTAAATAAAGGATGAAAATGATAATGTGACATGAGTGATAGAATTATACTAATACTCTTAAAAATTATTTTACCAAAATACCCTCATTTAATATTCTTCAATAAATATGTCTTGTCGACTTTCCTTTTTAATTTTTTTTAATTCTGCCATAGAAATAAAGAATCGGCATGAAAGCAGCATAATATTTAAAAATATGAAATTTATGGAAGTTCATATTATACAGCTTGAGTTAGAATATTTTTCAATGATAAAAGTAATCAGCATCATGAGGTATACACTTGATAAATTTCGTTCCATCTATAATGAGACTTTCTTTTGAGAAGGAAAGTATGAGGCTTTGATGTAAAATATGATTAGTTACTTCTTTATTACCATTATTTTGATGAATCGCATGTTCTGTGCCTAACACAAACAATTATTACAAACAACACAAATGAACTATCTATTTTAATCTTTAATGTTAAACTAAGGCAAACCCTTCTCATATATTTTGGTAATATTCTACTATTACTTAGGTATATATGGTGATTTGCTCTCATCGTTCATCTCTTTCTCTTTTTTCGTAACAATATGTATAATTCAAGGTTAAAAAAAATGTATAATTCATTAATTTTTTAATGAGGATAAACTTGTGGTCATTATTCCAAGAAAACATGTACTATCATATACTCCCTCCGTCCACAATAAATTTGCCACATTGTGGATGACACGAGTTTTAATAATTTGTTGGTTGATTGTATTGTGAGTGGAATAAGGGTCTCACTTTTATATAGTTTTAAATTGTGTTGTGAGTGGAAAAGTAAGTGAGGTGTGTGGGGTCTATTACCATAAATGGATGTGGCAAATTTTTTGTGGACGGACCAAAAAGGAAATTGTGGTAAATTTATTGTGGACGGAGGGAGTAATATACAGTTAAGCATACTATATTCACAAATAAAATTTAATATAAAAAATGTACCAACTAAATCACCACTAAAATTATTGCAGAATGTCCGACAAAGTTGAATAACAATAAGAAAAAGTTTGCAGGGCAGTAGGTGTGATACAAATACTTCCTCCTCTCTTTCTCTCTCTACATGTATTTATGGAGAGAGAGAGAGAGAGCTAAGTCAAAGTCGGCATAATATAGAGGCAAAAATTGTCAGAATATTTGACAATTTCACGTTACATTACACCTCAGAAAAGTTGCGAGCATCACTCGTTTGTACAAAGGCCAAATCGCTCTTTTCTTTCGTCGTCTGCAATTTCTCATCACAAAGTCAGATATATATATATATATAGAGAGAGAGAGAGAGAGAGAGAGAGATTCTTAATTCATATCATTTCGTATTTCCGTTGGATTTTTCAAGTTCTATTTTTGTGTCTATAATATCATGCAAATATTATATTGAATTATTTTGTTATACAGTATAAAATAATAATAATAATTTCATTCGAGGCTCAAAAAATTCTTATTCTGGTTTTCAGTCTTCGTTTTTTCCTCTTTTTCTCCTTTCTTTGTTTGGGAAGAGTAAAATTTACAGTACTACAAGACAGCAAATATTGTGACCTTTCTACATAATTTCATCTCTCTCTCTCTCTCTCTTCAAACTGTAAACAAGAAACCGTACGTACACAACACGCACAAACATATCCAGCCAAAAGAAAACCAAAGCACAATCAGTTTGCTCTTACTTTCCACTCATGATATTGCAGAAACCTTAGATTTTTCCTCAGAATCTCAGATAAGGAATTTCTCTGCTTTCCGTGTTCAACAGTATCCTTGACTCAAATCACTGAATTATTTGCTGCAATTCTTCATATCCCTTTTCCTCATTTCTCTTTAAATTTTGTATCTTTGAACATTTTCTTTCCTCCCCCTTTTCTACTCATGTCCATACCGAATAATGCTTTTCGAGTTTTAAGAAATTTCAGCAGAAATTTCTCGAAGCCCTGTTGCCATTTCTCTTCAAGATTGAATCTTTGAGCAAAAATCTTTTGTTTCCGCATTTGCATGTTTGATATGCTTGAGGGGCTGTTCAAGATTGCGTGAAATTTGTCGAGAGAGAAAGAAATGTCTGAAACTGCTAAAGTCCGTTTAGTTCGTTGTCCCAAGTGTGAGAAATTGCTGCCGGAGGTCACCGATTTCTCGGTTTATCAATGTGGTGGTTGTGGTGCTGTTCTAAGATGTAACTCTCTCTCTCTCTCCTCTTGTTTATATCATGTTTTGCGGGGCAAGATTTGTGTTTTGTGAAGTCTTTATTGGATTAATTTGTTCATAAATCTCTGCATCTTCTTGATTCTTCCATAATATGCTGCAGTAACTGAAATTAGAAAATTTCTAAGTAGATTGTAGCTAATGCAGGAGAAATTTTAGCTTGATTCATATTGATTTGTCCATTTCTTTTTTGTTGCTTGTTGCTGTGTGGTTGACTTCATCAGCCAAGAACAAAGGTGTTGACTTGGACACATTTTCGGAGAAGTCCGATGAGGAAAGGATTGGTAGCAATATAGACAAGCTTTCTGATAGATATGAGAAAATGATGAATGTTTCTGAGAGAAGAATGATGGAGATGAGTGATGGTTCTGAATCTGATGATAGGTCAAACGTTAGTTCTTCGAGTCGGGCCGAGAGGAGGAGAGTTCGGGCTGAAATTAGTAGGACTGGTTTGGGTAAGGAGGAGAATTGGGATGTTGAGGTTGATATGATGAGAGATAGAAGGTCTACTGAGATCCAACGGGCGAAAATCACTCAAGATTTTGATGATAGGGTGATTTTCCGTGATAATGAGAGTGGATTGAGAAGGCCGGGCCAGGCGAGAGATGGTGGGATTCGTGCAAAAGATGGCTCGTTCGACCATCTCTCCGCGTCTACCTATGATTTTGAAGATCCATATGCATCTAGGAGTAGGAGTGATGTGGATGGACTGAAAAATGTTGAGTATGTTGGAGATGATAGAGCCGAGCTTTTGAGACAGTTAGACGAGCTGAAGTTTAAGCTGAGTCGTTCGGGCAATTTGAACGAGAAGGGTAAAGAAAAGGCTCCTCTCGATAGGAGGATGCCTCCTCAAGATCCTTATGCATCTGAGGATCATGTCATGATGCAAAGACCGCCGTTTCAAAATCAGTATGGTGAAGCGCCTCCTTTGATGCGTAGGCAAGAAATGGGGGAGAATGGTTTTTATCCTCCTAGATATGCTCCTAGTCATGTTCAAGGATATGGGAATCCGTCCATGTATAATAGAGGTCCGTCTGAAGGTCAAGGCCCGTCGTTTCAAATGCCACCACCTCGTGCATATGTGTCCGGACCTTACATGGATGACGGTATGGTGTATATGGACAACAGGGAGGCATATCCTCCTAATTTTAGCCGGCATCATCCATCTTGCTCGTGTTACCAGTGTCGTGCCAAGAGACAAGTTCCTAACCCGATTATGCATGATATGGTTTCTAATTACCAAGAAAGTCATGGTTCGTTTGGTTCACGAGATCATCACAACCGTAGAATTCTCGATCAGCCTCCCTTGAGGTCTCATCCCTCTCAAAGTCATGGAAGATGGCCTAGTGATGTGAATTCCGAGGTAGATGGTTTCGTACGTCGTCGTCCTCATCGAGCGAATTTGGGTGGTGGTGGAAAACACTGCCTCCCTATAGCTGGTGGTGCTCCGTTCTTGACTTGTAACAGTTGTTTCGAGTTGCTGCTGCTGCCTAAGAAAGTTGTGAACAAGAATGGCAATGAAAAGAAGCTCAGATGCGGGGCATGCTCGTCTCTTATTGCTTTCGTTGTTTCAGGAAAGAACTTAGTTGTCTCACTCGACATAGAGGCTAACAGTAGCCCTCTAAAAGTTGACAACGAACGTGATGTGCCATTAAGACAAGGCAATGTTCAACCAAGCCAAACTAGGACAACCTTTTCATCTGAGGATTATGATAATTCTAGCTATGATTTCCACTCCATGGATAGAGACGTGGCTCAAATGGCTCGTTCGGGAAGAGATAGCAAGTCTGTCGAGACAAGAAACCGTCATTCTACATCCACGTATGCTTCTGAAGCCGAAGAAGAAACAAAAGATTCTGCCTCAGCTGACCTTTCCAGAGAGGAGAAAGGGCCTCCACCTCCTGCTGGTTCGTCTCTTCAAGATTACTTTGAACATTCAAATAAGTATCGTGTCGTGAAGGAGTCTGGTGAAGGAAACAGAAGTGGACGCTCTGAACATGGCGTTGACAGAGTCTCGTTACTAAGCAAGACTGGCGCTAGGCAGATTTTGAGGAAAGAGTCCACAGCTACTGAGATAGATATATCATCCAATGAGTTTTCTAATACGGGATCTACCTTTGAGTCGAGCGAAGCAAGCAGAGGCGGTAGAGGAGCTGGCTCGTTCTTTGCTGGCATTATGGGGAGCTTTAAGGATTCACATAGATCCGAAGAAGCTGTCAAACAGGACAACGCTAACGTGACAGTCAACGGCCATCTAATATCAGATCGGTTGATCAAAAAAGCTGAAAGAATTGCTGGACCGATCCAACCTGGCCATTATTGGTATATATTCTCTTAAACGCGATGCAAATGAGCATTAATCTTCTGAAACAAAAGTATTAATTTGATAATTGCAACTTTTTCAACATAGGTACGATTTTCGAGCTGGATTCTGGGGTGCTATTGGGGGGCCTTGTCTCGGCATAATTCCTGTAAGATTCACTATTTTTGTTCTTAAAAAATATCAAGTTGGAGGTTTGATGGTCGCCTATTCTTCCTCGTTTAACTAACTTGAGGTCGTTTTCTTGCAGCCATTTATCGAAGAATTCAACTACCCTATGCCAGAACAGTGTGCTGGTGGAAATACACACATATTTGTTAACGGGAGAGAGCTTAACCACAAAGACTTAAATCTTCTGGTAAGTAGAGGTCTTCCAAGAGAGAGAGACAGATCATACATTGTGGAGATCTCCGGCAGAGTCTTAGACGAGGACACTGGCGAGGAGTTAGAGAGCCTCGGAAAACTTGCTCCAACGTGAGTATTTTGCAATTTCCCTTGTGTTTATTGTTTTATTGTGCAGATATTTTATCACTCGTGCATGATAATTACTTGAGCGTTTGTTTCATATGTTTAAGAACACGTGCTAGTACTCGTAGTTCCTACATGTGTATCTTATATCTCAATTTTCAGACATGATTATTAACATAAAATATTTTTTTCCAACAAATTATTCAGACATGATCTGACATATGCTGTGTTCTTCCAATTCTTAGACAAACCTTAATTTTCACTCTGATTCAATTTCAAGACTTCCAATTTCCCACACTTGATTTTGAGGTACATTCTATCTTTACTAACTCAATATTTTGGACAGCATGGAGAAGGCGAAGCGCGGATTTGGAATGAGAGTTCCACAAGCCGTTGCATGATCATGACTCAAAGGTTGCCACTCTCATCCTCTAATGCTCGATGGCCTCTGGTACAAACTACCATTGTCTTTTTTTTTGTTCATTGGAAAAAAATATTAAGATAAGAAGAAAGATTCATGCTTTGCCTTGTTGTTCCATGTTTGATTGATTGGTGTAACTGTAAGAAATGTGTATTTAGCAGTCTTGCAAAAGTTTTTGATGTCATTTGTGTGATGATGGGGGCATTTTGTACATGTAAAAGATTAATTTGATGTTATTTCCTTATTATTTTATTTTTTTTATAAATTGATCCGGGGCATGAGAATTGTTTTGTATCCTGGAAAAAGGAACGGATAATTGTATGAAGTGGTTGATTTAATTTCATGTTTATTTCTTGTAGCTCATGGATTGAAATATGGTTATAATGATTGTTAAAGAGACGAACTCTTGTGCGGTGCGGTGCACCAACACCATACTGAGTTGGTGCGGTCCATCATGTTTTTATAATTTTAATTTTTTAATTTTAATTAATTGATATTTATTAATGAGTTTGGGGTTAATAATTTTTAATTGAAATTAATAAATTTTAATTGTGAGTAATTAATGTTAATTGAGCTTAATAAACTCTAATTATCCTTAATTATTTTATATCGTTAATTATTTCTAATTCCACTTAATTACCTCTAATTACTTTAGTTTAGCGAGAAATTTAGAAATGAAAAAGTAAATCAAGCGGAAAGAAAAAGAGAAAAAAGAAAAAGTCCATACGGACAAAAGAACAGTAATGAGAGAGTGGGAGTCGAAAAGAGATTCTTTATTCTTAATATATTATCTCACAAAAAAAATAGTTACAATTATTTTGGGTGACTCACTATGAACTATATACATTTATGGCTAGTAAATATCCCTAGTAAACAATGGAAATAATTAGAATATTAATTGTTGCAAAAATTAGCCTCAAGTCACATCATATACTTTTTAATTTTCTGACATGATTATGCCAATGAGAATCAAATCTCTGTCCTATGGTGGTCACAACTTATTAAACTAACTTGTGAAGCAAATGAAGTACAAAGTGGAATATTAATTAATTTTAATCACCATTTGATTTACTTTTTTCTCTCTCTACCAATAATAGCGGGCACCAATTTCATTGTCAAACAACATACGAATTTTGCTAATTGTTGAAAGGAATGCAACAATAATATATAATATATATATATATATATATATATTAGAGCATTCACAATGGTGCCCTTCAAAATGGAGGGCATCAACTTATTTTGTAAGTCATAGTAGGCTCTCTTTGTCTACCAACAATGGTGCCCTCCAAATTTGGAGGGCTCCCCCACAATCCGTTGGCCACTCAATTTTCGCCATCTCACCTTCTTCTTCCCTCCTTCTTCCTTCCTCCCACTCGGCCAGACGGGCGCATCCGTGCCACCACCCTCAAGTTGGCGCCAACGCCGCTGCCGTCCACATTTCTTGCGCCCGCAACAAGTGCCCTCCACTTTTGAACGCTGCTATGGGTGCTCTGAACAACAAATGAGATATTAAAAGAAAATAAAAGGAAGTAATTTCAATGACTAGTGTCGATCATCTGTAACTAATGCAATCGTGCAATGGAGGATCTGATTTGTGTTATTTGATGTATTTGAGTAATGAGTTGTGAATAAATAACTGGCATCATGAGATTTTAATGTTTGAATTAATACAAATTTAAAAATAAGTAAGAAAAATAAATATCATTCCTATCCACAAAATAAAAAAAATGTCCCAAAAGATCAAAATTCAAATCAGTAAAGAAAATTCAATGGGGCCATCTTAAATCTCCAGCAGGGGCCATAAAAGCATTGGGAAAATGGAACAGAAACACGAAAACTGCACAATAGTATACTGTATTAAATAATCAAAAGCTAAAAAAATAATTTATGACATCTCAAAAATATAAAATAGGAAAAAATATTGTGGAGACACTTATTACTGGTGAATAAGCTAAAAATTGAAAGCACCCAAGCTTTAAATCTTCCACGTCCCTAAATGTGTGTGTGTGAGAGAGAGAGAGAGAGACTTTAAATTAATGGAATTCAATTCTTTAAAGCAGGGATTATTTCCAGCTGTTGTGATGCTGATATGCTTTGAATCTCACTCACTGTTTCCATATTCAGACTAAAAAAGATTTGGGAAAAAAAAGAAGAAGAAAAAGAAGAAAAAAAAAAGAGAACAGTGGCATAAAACTGAGCATGTGCAATACATTCTACCAAACTCTGTATTTATATTAATTTCATTCTGTTCATTTTACATGTATTCCTTTTTGTCACACATATATATGTATATGTTTTTCATTTATCGTGATATTCAAGTTTTTGTTCGGCTAATTTTAAGATAGTACGCTGCCCTTCTCATTTCAGCTTAAGAGGGGTTTTCAGTTTTGTTGTACTGATTTTGTTTTTTGGTTGGTAAAGATATTAATGTCTTATCCTAATTTCAAGATTAATTAGCAAGACATAAAAATTGATTCTTGATTATTTTTATATATATATTTTTTTTGAAACCATGTTTATATTCTTTAATTATTACTAAAAGCATTGTTGTTACATCTTTGTACAAAAAAGATTTAAGAAAATGAAAAGTAAATCCAACTTCAGGTGTAAGCTAAGCTTTCAAATGAGCTATATATGGTGGGGAAATCATAGTTATAATATGAGTAATTATTTTTATATTTTTTCCAGTACAAAAAATGCAATAAATATGTATATGATAAGACTAGAAAACAATTTTGCATAACTAACAACCACCTTCATATTTATTTTATGTGCAGTTCTCTCTCCATCGATTTTGTCACTCAACCGTCTAAAGGGAAGCCATTATAGCTTAATTCAGTTTCAGAGAGAGAGAGAATGAAAGATTTCAAAAGAAAGAACTTATTCTCATCAGCTTTAGTGAAAATTGCAGTATGTTTTCTGCTACTGGGAATCTCTTATCGGTTGTTTTCTTCAAGTTTTGTGCAGTTTTCTCCTCTTGCCGTTTCAGATGATGAGGCTGCTGCATTAGGTGTGCCGCCGCCGCAGGCGGCTGAGCCACCGGAACTGATTGATGATCTCTTGCTGAATCTTGACTATACTTCTCACAATGGTGAGTGAAATTAATTAATTTTAGTTTTATTTTAAAATTAATTTCTTGATTCATGCATGATTTCTGATTTCCTTTTCATAATTCCAAGGGTTTCTCCTCAGTTTATATCTCAATTCATACATAAAAAAAGAAAAAAAAAAGAAAAAAGAAAAAAGAAAAAAGAAAAAAGAAAAAAGAAAAATTGAATCTTTTTGAATTTCCAGAATTATAGTATTTTATAACAAGGGCTAAAATTGTTTTCTTGAACATTTACACCACTGCCTTAAATCTCAATATATTTAATCAACGATTCAAATGTTGTGATTTATGAACATACTATTTCAAGCAAATTGTACTTTTTCTTGAACTATATATTTTACCAAACTATCTAAATCAAGATGAAGAATTTAGAAAATAAGTATCCATTTATGTGACATTGTACTAATAAGGTCTGAAATTGTTTCTTGAACATTTACAAATTGCCTTAAATCAGGAATTTAAATAAGACTATCTAATTATGTGACAATGAACTAATAAGGATTGCATTTCGCATTATTACAGAAAGCTGTGATTTATTCAATGGAGATTGGATTCCAGATTCTGATGGTCCATTCTACACCAACAGCAGCTGCAGAACAATCGAAGCTCCACAAAATTGCATGAAAAACGGCCGGCCTGATTCAGGCTACGTTTACTGGAGATGGAAGCCTAAGAACTGCAGTTTGCCTAAGCTTGATGCCAAGAAATTTCTTGAAATAATGAGGGATAAATCACTAGCATTTATTGGTGATTCAATCATGCGTAACCATGTTCAGTCTTTGCTCTGCATTTTATCCCAGGTACAATTTCTTGAGATTGAATTTAGATGATGAGAATTTTGAATTAATTTGAGTAGTGGAAAGTTTGGTTATTGCTTCATGTCTAAGATGATTCAAAATGATGTGATTTGAGGGTCCTATGTGTCTCACATTGCAGCTGTTTGTTGATTTGATTGATGCACAGTACGGAGAAATTCTATTACGGGTTTACATAATTTGGCTTGTCTCGATATTATTGATGCACATTAACTATATGATTCTTGAATCTCGATAATTTGGTTTTCTTGATTTGACTGATGCACGTTAAGTATATGATTCTTGAATTGATTATGCTCACACTAGTTGGTTTTTTTCTCAATCTTTCTAAGCAATCATTGATGCATTAATACCTACATCAACTTGATTTAGGTATTAATGGCTAGTTTAAATTTCATTTGGTCTTGTTTAATTTCAAATAGTTCAAGGAGAGTAGGTACTCGAACTCCTCTACAAACGATCCAACCACGTTAAATCAATGCTGTATACGATAATTAATGTAGAGTTTTGTACGTCCATGTTCTAGGTTGAACAAGCCGTTGAACTCTACCACGACGAGCCATACAAGAACCGGAGATGGTCGTTTCCCTCTCATAACTTCACTGTTTCAGTCGTCTGGGCTCCATTCCTCACAAAAGCCTTCACCTTTGAGAATGATGATGGCGTCTCCTCAAACATAATCCAGCTATATCTTGACGAACCGGACACAATCTGGACGGATCAGTACGAGGATTTCGATTATGTAGTAATTGCAGGAGGGAAATGGTTTCTCAAGGCTGCAATCTACTACGAGAACAGGGATATTCTGGGCTGCCACAGCTGCCATGATAGCAACATAACACAAGTAGGATTCGAGCAAGCTTACCGAAGAGCACTCAACTCTACGCTCAAATTCGTCTCCAAGGCAAAGCACAAGCCGTATGTCCTTTTCAGGACGACGACTCCGGATCACTTTGAGAACGGGGAATGGGACACGGGGGGTTATTGCAACAGGACGAAACCGTTCAAAGCAGACGAGGTTGAAATCAGAGACATAGATGAGATGATGAGAAGTGTTGAACTCGAAGAGTTTCGATGGGCAGCTGAAGTAGTTTCAAGAAATGGGGCGAGTTTCGAGCTGTTCGATACGACCATGCTTTCACTCCTCCGGCCAGATGGTCATCCAGGCGTGTACAGACATTTTCAGCCATATGAAGGGAAAGAGAAGGATGCAATTCAGAATGATTGTTTGCACTGGTGTTTGCCTGGCCCTATAGATTCTTGGAATGACTTGATGATGGAAATGCTTGTTAGAAATCAAAGATAATGTTTGCTCTAAACCAAATTTGTATTTGATTCATATTCATTCAATTACAACTTTACATGTGATTAGTTGATCATTCAATCATGATAATGCGATCATTAGTTATCCGATATTCAATTAAAAAACGAATACTTATTCAAGGACAGAGGGAGTATTACTTTATATCTAGAAAGCTTTAATGTATGCCCAATAGTTTTTAGCAATATGTATGCCAATAGCAATAGAGAAGTTGAAACCTGCAACTAAAAAGTTAAAATGAGAATTTCCTTTTGGAATTGTAGCTGTTGCTTAAATCTCAAAGGACTTAAACACAAAAACTGAGTTTCATAACAGACAAAATCAGTTTATTCAACACGTTTTTGTTAGAAAAGAAAAACATAACAATTGAAATGCATCCTTTCTGCTTCTACTTGGTTGAAGTTGCTGGTTCTTGCTTCTTTTCATCTCCCTTATGCAACCAGCCCTGCACGACGAGCAGCATAAAACTGGTCTTAGATCGTTTACAAGATCACAAAAAGTGTTCAATCGCTACAGAACCCCCACAAACTCAGGCTATTAAGAAACCTCAGTTTCAAGAGCACAAATCAGTACATAACAATGAGGAGTAACTATAAGTTATAAAGAATTTAACATCTACTGATTACCACTTAACATAACCAGATTTCTAGTTGGTTAATTGGAAAATGAAGGGACCTAAGTTTACAAAATAATATTTTGAACGAAAATAGCATGAACTAAACTAGAATACAGTCGGACTAGAAAGTGAAGACAATGTTTAAGAAAGCCATTTCTCAACCTCAGAGCAATTGATTACAACGAATAGCAGTGTTTTACGAATAAGAAGTTCACGGCATCTTGTACGGGTAATACATCAACTTACAGTTACAACAGGATACAGGCCTTTCTTGAATTTTTCCCCTTCTCTTGTCTGATCTTGTACGGGTAATACATCAACTTACAGTTACAACAGGATACAGGCCTTTCTTGAATTTTTCCCCTTCTCTTGTCTGATCTCGCATTATTTTATACTACTAAAAACTACAAATTTTAAGAGATTGAGCCAATTCTTCTTCATATGTAATTACAATTAAAAAGACAATCAAGTAATTTAAAGACTTCACCAGATGTAGATGCTCATCAATAATCTCAAATCGCGGAGAAACTACTCAGAAAAAATGCCATAGACTCGACTCAAACCCTACTCTAGGTTTAACTGATAATGGAAATCATGTACATACGAATCAAATTCAAACAAATATATATTAGAATGTTTACATTTGAAGGTTGAAAACATGAGCATATCTTCAAAAACTAGCTACATAAATCCTAAAAACCATTCTGCATATCTTCAGAAACTCCATAAATTTATTGAAGATAACATTCTACACACCACTCCGAAACTAAAACAGAAATAGGAATGCAGCTGAAGAACAACAATTTACTAATCAAAATAAAACACCTAATACAATTAAAAAAAAAATTAATCTCTGGCTTTCAGCAAACTAGATACATAAATCCTAAAAATCAACACTAAAAATCTTGTAACAACATTACAAGGCCGATTCTAAATTACCATGTAAAAATCCAATATATTGATTAACCAAAATCATTCTGCATATTTTTAGGATTCATCATCAGCTACTATCATACAAATCCATCAAATAAATCTTCAACGAAGATAAATCCATCACATATAAAATAAATATTTTTTAGAGAGAATCCACAATAATACACAAATTCAATCCAATTTAAACATTACGAATCAATCATCGCACGAGAATTAAAAATTCATTCCCTCGGAAAAGAAAATCTTACATTTTGGACGAAGAGGAGATCGGCGACCACTACAGTGCCGATTACTCCGGCGATGAGCGAGGTCGGGCCGGTTAGCAGACTCCACTTCCTGTAGATCATTTTCTCACTCTAGTTTTCTCTCTCTAGCCCTCGATTTGTGTATAATGTGACTTGTTGTATTCTTGGAATCTTGTAGATATAGAACGTTTTAGTGTGGATTTCAGGCCCATAATAAATTCAGTTTGGAGTTTGGACTGAAATCAACAAATAATTATGGGTCATAAATTTGGGCTCGTTTCGGCTCAAATCCAAAGCCCAAACTCAAGAAATCAACCCGTACAACTACAAGTTGCAACTCCTATAACTTCACCAGTTAAGTTACAATAGCATAAGACTGAGACTATTAAAACCTGTGACATCAAGAATGTAATACATTTTTTGTGGACGGAAAAAATATTATTTTATTTTATTTCTAATTAATTAACATTTAATTAGAACTTGATTAATCATTATGGAACTTAATAAATTCTAATTGTGATTAATAAATCTTAATTGAGGTTGATAAATTCTAATCGAAAATTAATAAATTTTAATTATGGTTTAATAAACTTTAATTAAAAATTAATAAATTCTAATTGTGATTTATAAATCATAATTGTAGTTTAGTAAACCCTTTTTTAGGTGTTAATAAATCCTCCCTTAATTATCTCATGATCAACTTAATTATTCCCTAACTCCCCCCAGTTACCACATACTCCCCTTTAATTATCGACCAATTACAACCAACTCTATCATAGGATTGATTGTACCCAAAATTTTTATCCTATTATAATTATCTTTTGTATTAGGTAATGTATTGAGTAGGTGTGATATAGAATTACACATGTATGGGGTAATTGATATTGGACCATTATTTCATCGAAGACATCGGAAATATCTATGACGCTCACATAACGATCAACAAAACAGCTATTGAAGAAAAAAAAAATGAACAAAATGAGATAGCTAGAGAACATAGTGTCCTTTTCTTCTTCTAGGTCCAAAATTATTAAAAAAAAAAGGAGATGTCCGCATAATTAATGGTCAAAAAGAGAACAATAAACATAAATGAATTGATGCGAATCAAACCTATTTTTAGTGTCTACGTTCATCCTGATATCTTTTTATTTTTAAATAAATCATTTGAATTAGTTGGATCGTTGGCCTGGATTGAGCTTAAATAGGTTTCCGATAAAAACCAAATAAAAACTGAATCCAAGTCAAATTTGTGCATCTCATTCAACATCATTTTTATATTATATTTAATCAGTATCAAATTCAATTAATTTTCAGCAGATGATACCAAAAATAAAATAAAATGGTCTTTGCTACATGCATTTGGCATCTGGTTTATTGTCGCTATATACATAAACAATAGAAGAAAAAGTAAACATCATTCCACTTTTTGCATTCTTTGTAATTCTATATTTTTAACTTTTATTTGGTTCAATCAAGTTATCAAATACCAACCACATGATGAGCTAGCTCATTAGATCATAATAAGATAATTAATTAATAAATTTCACCAAATAAAAAAAAAAAAACAATCTCAACAAATTAACTGTGAGACTCCAATTAAACCAAAAGAAAATTCCAAAGTAAACTTACAAAAAAATCGTAAAAGTTGAATAACTTACATTGCATTATTTTTTAATAAAGTTCGAGCATGACATAATGCTAACATGATTGATGACATCACCAAATGCTGCATAATTTCATTTTGAACTTTTTTTACTTCTAGATGGCATAGCTGTTAACCAATCGGAATTTGCCAGGTGTACTAACTCGAAGTCTGCTCAAATTCGCAGGTCCCACGCTCCATGATGTGGGGTCCGTATGTAAACATAAATAGTGAATTTTATGTTACATATACCATAAACTCGATAAAATTTTATTAATATAAGTTATATTATTAAAATATTATTCCATCCGTTTCAGATTGATATGATTCAACTAATATTTTATACCTCACATATAATCAAATGTAAAGTTTTAGGAATTGCAACTTGTAATTGTAAGAAGTGAGCGTAATACATATAAATGTAATATAAAATTTCTCACATGAATATTATCCAACACCCAACATACTACTACATTTTAATTTCTTTTTAGAAATATTGTAGTACTATGTATCATGGAAAGTTTGTAAACCTTTATCAATTAACACATGTGAGATGCATAAAAATTATTTCAATTACCAATTATATGTCAGCGTCACGGCTCACGGGTCATGAACTATTATCTACTTGCATTAATCATAATTACGGCTTTAGTCAAAAGTTGTCATTCTTGAAACTACTATTTGGAACCATCCAAATCATGAGTTTAGTGATGACTAATGACAGTGTGTCACGTATATATTATGGATTTATTAGGAAAAAAAAATTGGTGTACAGGAGTACTTCAATAATCTATTACTAATACGAAAATAAAGCTGCTCCTTCCACGGTGCTCCGTTCAGTTTTTCCTTTATTCTGGTAATTTGTCTAATTTTAAGCATATATATTCTAATTTTTATTTTTATTAATTTTATATCCTTAAATATTACATGTTTATCTATTAATCACATCTCATATTTATCTTTCCCTCTATTTAATTAATTTCTTCTATTATGCATATTAAAATAATAACAATTTCGGAATGCATTCTTATAAATCATTATTTTATACATTTTTAATTCATATATAATAATCTATAGAAAATTTGTCTATTACTAATACGAAAATAAAGCTGCCACTTCAACGGTGCTCCGTTCAGTTTTTCATTTATTCTGGTAATTTGTCTAATTTTAATTCATATATATTCTAATTTTAATTTTTATTAATTAAAATTTTATTAATTTCATATTCTTAAATATCATATATTTATCTATTAATCACATCTCACATTTATCTTTCCCTCTTTTTAATTAATTTCTTCTATTATGCATATTAAAATAATAACAATTTCGGAATGCATTCTTATAAATCATTATTTTATACATTCTTAATTCATACTCCCTCCGTCCCCCATACTGCCCCTTCCACGGTGTTCCGTTCAGTTTTTCCTTTATTCTGGTAATTTGTCTAATTTTAATCATATATATTCTAATTTTTATTTTTATTAATTTCATATTCTTAAATATTACATGTTTATCTATTAATCACATCTCATATTTATCTTTCCCTCTATTTAATTAATTTCTTCTATTATGCATATTAAAATAATAACAATTTCGGAATGCATTCTTATAAATCATTATTTTATACATTTTTAATTCATATATAATAATCTATAGAAAATTTGTCTATTACTAATACGAAAATAAAGCTGCCACTTCAACGGTGCTCCGTTCAGTTTTTCATTTATTCTGGTAATTTGTCTAATTTTTTATTATATGTGAGGTATAAAATATTAATTGGACCACACTTTTAGGAGACGGAGGGAGTATATAATAATCTATAGAAAATTTGTAAATGAAAATCCCTATGAAGACTAAATAAATATATTTTGTCAACATGAACGAGACGGTTCAAATAACATAGAAAGAATGATTTTTACTAATTTTAATTAATATTACTTTGAAGATGTAAACATTTTTTAATTAAATTTACTTAGAGTGTTCATATTTTTATCGAGTATTACTCAACGGATTTGAGACGAGTACGTATATACAGTAAAGTCACTATTTTAACCGAGATTAGGACGAACATGTAGAAAAATTCTTAACAAATTTAGATTTAGTAAATACATAATGAATGAGTATACCCGATCTATTATCATTCTTAATTATATATTTAGATACGTGAAATAAATTTAATTTTCTAAGTTTTATTAATAATTAACACGAACAATATCACAACTTTTAAATAAGATATAAAATTATTTTTTAAAATATATACATATAAATTAAAACATAAAATTATTTCCCGTCGAATTCCGACGGGCTACTTACTAGTTTAAACTTATCATATTAATAAAATTAAGAGAAGTTGGATTTTTGAGACCCCAAAAACTAGACAAATTCATTTTCTTAACAACATAAGAGAAACAGTCAATCAATTTTAAAAATTTCAAAATATGATTCAAATCAAATATAGTAAGTATAAGAACATTATATACGAGGTCCATCAAATTAAAAATATTTATTATTTTATTATCAAACACTTGACGAGAGGACATTGTCGCAAACTTTTTTCAGGATAAAAACTAATTCATTTGTTCACCAAGAGTATGGTTTTTGGTGTTGCACATGTTTTAAAAAAAGTAAAGTAGATGTTATTTGAGTGGAGAAAGAGATCCATAATTTTGAATTTATGTGAGATTTAAAATATAAAAGAGTGTATGAGATCATTTCATTAAATGGAAAAACCACACTCCTGGTGGATGATGAAAAAGGAAATATGATTATACTCTTTGTGGACGGAGGGAGTAACTTTCATTACTAAAAAAATAAAAAATACTCCCTCTATTCCCCAAAAATGTGGTTCATTTTTTATTATATGTGATCAGGTATAAAATATATAATAGTTGAACCACACTAACTTGGGACGGAAGGAGTAATAATTTGTCCATGAAAATTGTGGTCTTATTACTACATTCGTTCGTCCTTGAAAAATGTGGTCTTTTCTTTTTTTTGTACGTGATCCTACCCACTTCCTTATATTTTAAACCTCACAACAAATCAAATTAAAAAGATGGATCTCTTTCTCTACTTAACAAATATTTACCAAATACTTCATAGATATTACCCCGTCCGTTCCATTTCAATAGTAACACAGGTTTGAACATGAATGTTAAGAAAATAAATTGTTTGTCATAAAGTAAAAAAGAAAAAAACATATTTTTGGAGGATATTGTTGTCAAACAAAATATGAGGGAGAATAAAATACTAGTTTTTGACGGCATAAATTGTGAATTGTGAGTGAAGTACTTGAAGTTGTTTATTATATGTTTGATTGTATTAAAATTTCTATTTTAAGTATAAAACTATTGAAATAAAAACAATTGAAATGAGGAAACAGATTACAGCCACCAAGTCACAGTGACATGAGGAAACCGACATTTCTTCTTTAAAAAAAAAAAAAAACTTTTAATTTACCTTTATGTTTGTTTTACATCGAACATTATAAAATTAACTTCAATACTAATTGTGTGATGATTTGACCTATCCTAAATTAAAATTTGTACTACCTATAATCAATATATAGTCCTCTTATTCTACGACAGGTCTAACATAGCATACGAAACAATGATGCAATACTTACGTAATCATCATTAACCCTTTGAAATATTCTTATCGTTAACTTCTATAGAACCAACTAATATATAATTATATTAGAGCCAATCATTTTCAATCTATAAGATATATACTTTTCGTCTTTGAACAAGTGATTCAAGATTAAAAATCATATATTAAAAAGTGAATAAATTTATTATTTTATTGAGAATAAATATATGAAAAATTGAATAATTAAGAATTTGTATCAAAAAGTACTCTTGTAAAATGAGAACATTGACATTATTCCTTTGTAAAATTCTAAAATAAAATATTTATTAGAGGATAAATTTTACTTTCAAATTGACCGCTTATAGGTAGAATACTTTCATAATCGCCTAAAAAAAATCTATAAAAATAAGTTTGTTTTATCTCTTCTCGATACTTTCAATAGATTCCATTATGATTTATTGACATTATCCCATGTGCGGTATACAGTGGTGGAGCCAGTATTTCGATTCAGGGGTCCACTTTTTTTTTCCAATAAAAATATCTAATATAATTATAATATCATTTAAATTACATAACAAATCAAAGAAACAAAGTATAAAACATGATTGCTCCAAGGTAAACAATTTTCTATTACAGATAATGTCCCTTCGATTTTATTTATATATTTTGATATAAATAGTAAAAAAATTAATAATATTGAAAATGAAACGACATTATGTTACCGACATGTCTATTTTTTTATATGTCATTTGATTAAGCAATATCGTTTTTTACACTATATTTCATACCTAACAAAATAATTTAAATCTCATTCGGTATACATTTAGTTAAGCAATGTGGTTTTGGATTAATAAACATATTAATGAAAAACAAGTTATAAAAGAAAATTTGATATAACATGAATAAATTTAACTTAAAAAGTTCTCTATTTTCTATCAAAATTTAAAATTAAAATATAAAAACTAGTATGCATTCTTTTATGAGAAATATCTCTATATTATGAACAGATAAATATAAAACCTATCTCTATATAAAGATCTAATCTAAGTTTCATAATTAGTTTTTTCAGAAAATTTGATAATATAAATTATACATATGCATTTAAAGAATAAAAAAAATATTGAAAGTCTTGCATAAATTATATTAAAATAAAATAAGTAGTTGAAACCCCCCAAGAAAAGAAAAGAAAAGATGAAAAGGTAAAATACAACCTTCATATAACGATAATCAATACTCCTTATAAAAATACTAGCTCATAACTTTTAATGATGATTGGATTTTTTTATGTCCAAACTTATTTTGCCCAAAACTTCAGTCCAAGTTGCATTTTCAAGCTATTATTGTCTATACAACATATTTCAAATTATAAAAACATGAAACTCAGCTCCATCCGTAAAATCTACTTCTCACCTCTGCTCACTTCTTCTTCTCCAAATGACATAATGCCTATTATATATATATATATATATATATATATATATATATTTTTTTTCGAAAAGACAAGGTTAAATTTTCGCACTGGCTCCGCCAGTGGGGGTATATGTAATTTGTCTTAAATGTACAAACAATTTAGCCATATTAATTTAACGGCAAAATTAAGAGGGGACGTCACCGTTTTTATGTCCTAATTAAGTACATTTAATTTGATAATAATTTCCGTGATTGGGCATTTTGAGTTTGAATTTTCGATGACCGGAGACATTAAAAAATTTATACTCGGCGTAAATGTAAAATATAGCGTCAATATGGTGTAATAATATTGTTGGCGCGGTGCATAAATATTATCCGAAATATGAAATAAATTTAAAAATATGTACATTAGAAAATAACAGTATTAATTCGAATTATATTGACGGCATTCGATCAACACATCATCACTCTCACGACACGACTACTTGGAGAAAAATAAACACCCCCAACCCTCCACCCCAAGTCTATATATATACACAATACACACACCACTTTTTTCCTCAACAATTGTCATCATTCACCTCAAAAAGTTCTCCCTCATAATTACCCAATCTTGACACACTCTCTCTCTCTCTCTCTCCACTCCATCAATGGAATCCACCCCCACCCCACCCCACATCGCCATCCTCCCCACCCCCGGCATGGGCCACCTCATCCCCCTCGGCGAGTTCGCCAAGAAGCTCCATCGCCTCCACGGCGTCACCTCCACCTTCATCCTCCCCACCGACGGCCCCCTCTCCGAAGCCCAGTCCGCCTTCTTCGCCGCCCTCCCCTCCGCCGTCGACCACCTCCTCCTCCCCCCCGTCTCCTTTGACGACCTCCCCGCCGACGTCAAAATCGAGACCCGCATCTCCCTCACCATCACCCGCTCCCTCCCCGCCATCCGCCGCTCCCTCGTCGCCCTGCATGACTCCAAGAACCTCGCCGCCCTCGTCGTCGACCTCTTCGGCACCGACGGCTTCGACGCCGCGCGTGAGCTCGACGTCCCCTGCTACATCTTCTACCCCTCCACCGCCATGGCGCTATGTATGTTCTTGTACCTGCCGGAGCTCGACAAAACGGTGTCGTCCGAGTACCGTGACCTGCCGGAGAAGATCCGAATTCCGGGCTGCACCCCGATCCACGGCGGCGATTTGTTCGACCCGGCCCAGGATCGGACGAACGAGGCTTATAAATGGGTGATTCATCACATGAAGAGGTATAGATTGGCCGACGGGATTGTGGCCAATAGTTTCAAAGAATTGGAGGCCGGGCCGATTGAGTATCTCCTCCGGGAGGAGGAAGGTAAACCCCGCGTGTATCCAATTGGGCCCGTCATGAAAATGGAGGATGATGGCTCGTGCCCTTGCTCCGAGTGGCTGGACGACCAGCCTAGTGGGTCGGTGTTGTACGTTTCCTTCGGGAGTGGTGGGACACTCTCCCACCACCAGATTATTGAATTGGCATCAGGCCTAGAAATGAGCGAGCAAAGATTTCTATGGGTACTTAGATTACCTAATAACGCAATTTCCAATGCAACGTATTTCAATGTTTCGAACACGGGCGACCCTGCGGCTTATTTGCCACAAGGGTTCCTAGAGCGGACCAAGGGTCGAGGACTGGTGGTGCCCTTCTGGGCCCCACAGGCTAGGATCCTGGCCCACGGGTCGACCGGAGCGTTCCTGACGCACTGTGGGTGGAACTCTGTCCTTGAGAGCGTCACTAATGGGGTGCCCATGATTGCTTGGCCTTTGTACGCAGAACAGAAGATGAATGCTGTGATTGTACACGAGGACGCCAAGGTGGCCCTGCGGGTGCGCCCCGGGGAAAACGGCTTGGTCGATGCACTTCAGATCACCAATGTCGTTAAGGCTTTGATGGAGGGGGAACAAGGGAAAGGAATTCGGACTCGAATCAAGGACCTCAAACACGCCGCCGCCAAAGCTCTTGCTCAAAATGGTGCGTCCACCAAATTCTTGGACGAATTGGTGTCAAAATGGAACACTCATGCTACTTCCACATAGTTTTTTTTTAGAGTTTTCTTGCAAAATAATATGTAAAATAGCACATTTCTTTTTTGCCTATTTCATCATTGTTAGTAGATTCCCTATCATATCAGAATTGTGTTCATATTTTGCTTTTGGAGTGTTAGGGCAATCACAATGAGTTTGTTTTCACTAAGGTTTGGTTGTGGTCAGTTGGTCACGTTATATATACATCATTTAAAGTGCCTCATTGTATAGGGGGAGCCTTTTTTTTTGTGGTTGAAATTCTACATTCGTGCCTTGTTTAATTTGGAATGCTCAATGCAATATGTATATGTGCTCTTATGTATGAATGCATGGAGAGTCTGATGTAAAATAATCTCATGATAAGGCGGGTCAAAGATCGGAATCCAAAATCATAGGAGTTATTGGATTCTTGATTTTTAACTCGTTTCACTTTTAAATCGTCTTGTATATACAAATTTTTGTGATGAATGTAAACATCGTAGTTGAGACGTTAGGTAAGATGGGTACATCTAGAAATTAAATCGAAACAAGAATCTCACCTCCAATCAAATAATAAAGATAAAAGAGGGCCCAATTCTTTTAATTATAAGATATAGATGGATCACGATAATAAAGTGGGGCTCACCCATAGTAAAATGAGTAGGTTAGTGCTCTTTTGGCAATATATACTATCTCTTATCAATTATATATGTGGAGAAAATTAGATAAAGCTAGTTTGTAAGGGAAAGTAAAATTGATAGGCTAATTTTTGGGTAAGTTAATTTCTTATTCTATGATTATTGAGGAAGACATGCTCGACTTGATTTTTATTAAAAATTCAAACTTGTAATATTTGGCCACTCGACTACTTAATATTCCACCATTATGCCCCTCTAGGCTCTAGTGTACGTAAGTCTAAAAGTGCAAGTAGAGGTGTTCAACCGACCCGGAACCGGAACCGTGGTCAACGGTTTTCGGCCCGGAACCGCGGTCAACGGGCCGGTTCCGACCCGGAACCGTGCTTGGGACGGGCCGGTTCCGGTTCCAAAAGCTAGGAACCGTGAACCGGCGGTTCCGACAATTTTTTATTTTTTTTAGTTTTAAATTATATTTTGTGTTAATCCATATTAATTATATCACATAGAAAGCAAAAATGACAATTACAATGGTAAATTGAATGAAAAAAAGCCAAAAATGGTGATAATAATAATAAGGTTCGAACATGAACCGGCGATTCCGGTTCGGAACCGTGGAACCGTTTTTGAATAATTATATATTTTCATTTGTAATTGATCATATATTATTATGAATGAAGATATATTTTGTTCTATATCGATTTTATACATTACATTAATGATTTATGAGTTTGCATGACAATATAATTTATATTTTCAAAAATAAAAAAAAATAAAAAATAAAAAAAATTTAGACGGTTCGGGCCCTAAACCGGCGGTTCCGACCCGGAACCGGAACCGTCCAATACGGGTCGGTTCCGACCCGGAACCGTGGGCTGTGGCGGGCCGGTTCCGGTTCCAACTTTCCCGAACCGGAACCGGCGGTTTCGGGCCGGTTCCGAACCGGAACCGGCCCGTGAACACCTCTAAGTGCAAGGCATATGGATAACTTTTAGTGTGGTTATGGCCTAAATGCAATATACGGAAATATGAAATTTGTTTTTGCTTTCACGATTTAAATCTAAATATTAAATTCGATTTTCTGTTAAAAATCATCTTAATAACTGTTGATTTATTATGTACCTTTTTTGTAAGATTATTTTCTATCTGGCTTTATGGTCTGGATATCACTATGGTGCGAATAATCGATTTTTAAACGGATATATCGAGTTTATTTTGGATAGTAATTAAGACAGTGAAAAGGAAATACATATTTTGAAAAAGTAAACTATACGCTAACGTTCATCTTCAAATTAATTACTGAGTAGTATATGTTAATTTATAGTCAAATTAATCAGTTTTTTCTTATATATCCTTTTAACAGCTGTCCTACGCTGACGTAAAATAAAATAATTCTGCATTAAGTCCACTATGTAATGGGGCACATTATCAATTTTTTGCAAGCAAATATTTGCTTTAAGTAGAATAGTAGATAGATAATATTAATTCAGTTTTACTTTTTTACCAATTGATTTTTGATTTGTACAAAATCAATAAATTAGTTTGTATCTATATATCTTGCAGGAAGGAATCCTGCGTACATGAAACACCACACGCACTAATAAATTTTGACCAATTTGAGTTTTTTTGGGTTTATATATATATCTTATTATGTAAGAGTCCATCCATATGAAAAAAGTTGATTTTAGCCATAATTTTTGAAAAAAATTGATGTGATTTGAATTCAGAACCTTATCACTGCTGAGTATATTTTTAGGTTTCTTTTTATACGAAACTTTTTTTTTTTATGATGTAGCAGTGTTATATAATTTGACACATTCATATTATAACCAAATATGTGTAGCTCGATACAATGCAAATTTAGGTGTCAGGGTACTGGTCAGATCAGGTCCGAGTCCACCAAGTCAAATGAAAATTTTTGGGCCCAAAATTCCTTGTTTCATCACTCCTACTATCTCATTTCAACGCTTAATTCCCAACTTATACCAAGTCCTAATTTGGGTCCAGGAGAGTGGCGGAGCTAGCCCCAAAGGTAGGGGGCAAAATATTTAGTTTTGTTTTTGCATATATTTTTTAAAATTTTTGGTGAGACAAGATTTAAATATTTTTTTAAATGTACACATAATTTTTATAAATCTACACATAATTATTTATAAATTTAAACATATCATGGATAATTAAAAAAAAATGAGGTGCCTCAATACATGTGGCTCCGCCTCTGGTTTAGCTAGTCTTCATAAATTTGGTTAATTTTATTAGCATTATTGGGTATCTCAGTTCTCTACTATTGATGAGTCCATGACTTTAAAACGACTTGCTTTAGGAACGTAACAAGATTCACAACAAGATTAACATGATTTTTATTTATTTATTTTTTTGCTGTTTCGTAAGAGAAAACTCTAAGGGCCCGTTTGGTTGGCAGGAAAGTAAAGTTGTTACGGAATATGATTCTGTGGAATATGATTTACAGGAAAGTAAAATGTTTCCAAAAAATATAATCCACGGAATATGATTCTGATGAAAATAAATCCTGACAAATTTCTTTTGTTGTGTTTGGAAAGGGAACACAAGGATTCTAATTTTTTTAGCAGCAGACGGATTTCATCTCAATTGTCGTTTCTTTTCACTCTCAAATTTTAATATCATAGTTCAACAAATTTTCACCGAAAGAACAATTCCAACAACAAAATTCTTCTCAATTTTAAATACTATCACAAACGCCAAACAGTAATAATTTTTTTTTAAGTTCGTCATTTTTGGGGGTTTTGGAGATTAATTTTGAGGAGTTTGAAGCAGCAGGCAGTAGTGAAGAGAGGGAAGAAATCCGCCATTTTTCATTTTTGGGTCTTTTTTTTTTCTTGAAAGTGTTCAGTGATTGTACAGAAAAGAATTGGAATTTAATTGAGATGAATTTCGTTCATCAATTTAATTTTCTACAGCAAACAAAATCAATTAACAAACAGAGAAAAATGTTCATCAAAATGCAAATATCATTTTAATTTCATCAATTCTCATAAAAACAAATCAAAATTATACTCCTACAAATTATTCTAAAAAAAATCGTACATCTACAAATAATTTCCTAACAAAAAAGAAAAAAAAAATCCTACCAATCCAATCTGTTTGGAGTTGAATTATAACTCATGGTGGTGAACAGAAGGCAGCGACCACATAGGTGCGACGATGGTGCCACGCGCAGTGAACGGCGAAGCGACAGACGAGGCATCGAACGGAAGGGCGCCGCTAGTGTTGCTTGACGAGCGCAGCCAGTAGTGCTACGGGCGGTCAAATGGCAAGGCCGCCGGAAAATGGAGGAATGAATGAAAATAATTTGGCAGATGAATTGCAGAGAAAAGAGATAGCCGAGATAGAAAATGATGGTTTTTAAGCATATGAATTAAAATCCCAGTTTCAAGGAAAAAGAATACCTAGTTTTATTAGGAAATAAGAATCCTAGAAAATTAGGTTACTTTCCTTGTTTTTTGGATTCTGATTACTTTCCATAATTTTATTAAAATTGAAACAAACATGGGAATTTAAAATTTTGGAATCATATTACTTTTTTTATTTTACCAAACACGGAAATTTAATAATTGGAAATCAGATTACTTTCCTGAGCCAGAATCCTTGCCAACCAAACATGCCCTAAAGTTTAAAAATATGATCAAATTGATGATTGATAAAAGAAATACAAACGTTCCGCTTTACGACTCCTAATCCCTAACAAGTTATGGGCTAAGCCCAACTAAACAAGCCCATGCAATAATAAACATCAAACTACTATAGTAAAGTTAAGGTTAATTTTAAACCTAGCTTCCATTTCTCTTACTATAAACCTTTATTTTAAAACATACTCCATAATAAAAATAATAATAAATGTACCATTATAACCTTGTGGCCCTTATTTAAGATTATAGCCACTATAGCCCCATTTTTTTTTTCTTTTCATGTTTGTCGTTTGTCATTGTAACATTTTATTATTCTGAATGTTTGTTTGTCAAAAGCACTAATCAATTTTAATTGAAAGTCGTGAGGAAGAATGGTAATCAAATAGCCCATTGCTTAACAATGGACAAAACTCCAAGAATTGCCGTCCAGTTATTTACTGGGAAATTTTGTGATGACAACATTGTGAAACAGTGAAAAGGAATCTGAATCTGAATGAAGAATTTTTTTCTTTCTTCAATAATATTTGTAATTTGTAATATGTAATATGTATTAAACTTTTAAAGCCAAAAGTACTGGAGAACTCTTTTTTCTTCGACCAAGTTTTGTCTCACTGAATTTTCCTGGCAAGGTTTTAATGAGGCAACATTTATTTTAGGGATGGTCACTCAAGGGAGAGTGTTGTAAATATATCTTTAATAGTATATATATATTATATCATATGAGTGTTGATCAAGTCATCCATCCTAAAACCCTAGCTCTATACCATTATAAATAGAGGTCTTTGGTCATCATATTGTACACACTTTGAATACATCTGAATACACAGATTTCTTATTCTCTAATATATTCTCTCTTCTCTCTAGTTTATAACAATAATCATTAAAATATACTCTCCCGTCCCATTTGAAATTGACATTGATCTGTTTTTTCTTTTGAGTTGTTCCATTTAAAATAAAATGTTTCAAAAAATGAAACTATTTTCTCTCACAAAAAAGTATGGACTTTATCCTTTAATTATCATTTTACTAAATATTAGTACTGAAAAGAAACGTGCTATTATAAATGAGACAGAGGAAGGGATATTTATAATGAAAGAAAATAATTGGAGCAAGCCACTGCATTATTATTTTAATAATTAATAAAAAAATTTAGCACAAATCAAGTATATATGCAAACAAAACATTTATACTTTAAGTAGGGGACCTACACTTTGCAAGAAAATCATCATTTTCTGTAGGTTTGTCAAAAACTCCCTTACTTATTACTCTATTTGTATCTGAAAATTATGGTCTTATTGCTATATTGTTCATTCTTGAAAAGTATGATTTTCTTTTTTACATGATCCCACATATTTTCTTATATTTTAAACGTCACGACAAATTAAAAGAAGTGATTCCTTTTACACTCATTAAATATATATCAAACATTTCTTAAAATCTATCGCACAAATTGCACCACACAAGTAAATAAACTATAAATAAATTCATATTCTAGATTGATAGATGATGTATCTAAATTTATCACATACTAATAATGCGAAACTTCACTAGAATAAAACACGTGTACTTTCTACTTGCTGATACTAGTATTATTTTTTTATTTCTGTAGTAGTTGCATAGGATAACTTAAATTAATTAAAGTATTGCCATTCGAATTCATAATTCGAGATTAATATAATCACTGATCCACCAAATAATAGTCACACATCCGATTGCATGTAACTCCAAATAGATAGATAGATCATAAACCCATAGAAGACCATTCATATATATTTAATAATATCATTTGAAATAAAAATTCCAAATGATGCCCTCAGTCGGGTCATAATTAAATGTGCACTCCATAATAAGGTCATAATTAAATGAATCTGTCCAACTGTCCAAGCAAAAACTGGAGAGAGCAGCTGTCCCATTTCATTATTTCACAAATATTTATAGACATGTGTACATATATGACAGAAAAGTTGAATAAATGGTACGATACACTCTCGTATTCTCTAAAACTTACACAAAAACACTCCAATATTCTCTAAATTGCATAAAATACTCTTATATTTTCATAAACCCTGTTCAGAAAATTCAATCCGTAGAGCGTGATTTTCACTCGCCCTCTATATACAACTAGTTCACGTTTTTATGCTTTTAAAATGTGCAAAATAGTCCAAAATACTTCCAAACATTCTATTAAACAACATACTCGTCTTCATTGCTCATTTACACATTTGCACAAACACTATGATTTACCTTTTAGCATTATGTTAGGCTATAAACAAATTTTACACAAGATATAATAAATCGTAAATTCTAAAAAAAATAAACATTAATATTAAACCTGTACTTAAAGACTTTCTTCCTATTATTTTTATTTCTTCATGTGCTACTACAAAATAAAATTTAATAAAACTCAAATCATCTTTCCATCTTAAATCAAAATTTGAATATATTTAATTTATCAACAAAATTCTACTACTGACTATTAATAAATAACCCGCCTCTTGACCCATTTTATTTTTCGAGAAATTTACATGTACCTCATGTTTCTCTTTAGTTCAAGTGCCATCCCAGAATACTTAATTAACATAAAGCTCATGTTTCTCTTTAGTTCAAGTAATATTCAAAAATATTAATTAAATAAAAATTTCACAGTACTCATTATACAATAAAAAAAATTTGAAAGTGACATTCTAATATAGGGCTCAAAACAAGTTTTTAGCACATGCCCACCAACATCCTAAAGACAAAAAGCCAAGCAAAGGCAATTAGTTACCATAACAATATTTTGCAAATCTGCCTAAAGAACGGAAAGTGTTTTGCCATAACATATTTTCAACTCAATTCCGTAAATGTTTTCGCAATTCAATGTAGCAATAGCTGGAATCTCAACGATATATTTCTCTTGATTTTTTTTTCTCGTTTTGTTTATACCATTATCCCGATTATTATGCTATCTTTTGTTATTGTTTCTGAATTTCCTTCTATTCCACTCCATACTACTCCCTCCGTCCGCGATAAGTGTAGCACAATTTCCTTTTCCGTATGTCCGCGATAAGTGTAACACTTTCCATTATAAATATTACTACGTGCAAACTGCCATAAAATTAACAAGATTAACAATTACTAACAAATTTTCAACATATTAGTATTAACTCCACTTTCATAATTTTGTGTGTTTTTAAATTGTATAGCATATTCCTTTTTCTGTTGTACTTTTTTTATTCAATACTGCAGGGGATTTCTAATATATGCAAATCAAAAAAATGTTTCATGAGAAATGCAGACTATCTTAAAGCAATTTTAACCAACATCTCAATAGTAAGATTTTGAAATGCAACTGAATGCTAGAAACCAACGAAAGTGACTGACAAAATTTCAATATAATATCACTTAGAAAAAACAAGATACTCCAATGAGATGTACTGCTAATAGAAACAAATCCAAAATCAATAACCATCAACAAAATACTTTCTTCTATATATGCATACCTCGTCAAATTCAATTTTGCTTCTACGATATCTACCTAATTTGTCAAGTTCTTTGCACACCACAGAAATATAATCTTCATATACCACCAAAACTAAACCTTCAATTCCATAATTCCAAACCATATATATATATATGGAAAAGAGTGAAAGATAAGATAGCTTTCAATTCAATAATTCCAAACCATATATATATAATGGCAAGAAGTCACAAGAATTACTACAAACTCAGGCTGCTAACGATTAAGGATAAAATCTCAAAGCTATATACGGATACCAATTTCTATTTGTGCTAGTTTATTATTTGTCTTTCTTATGATACAATTCGAAAATTACTCAAGAAAAAAATCAAACTGTAAAATTACTCAAACAAAATCAAACAAAGAGAGAAAGAAAGCATACCTTGTCACCAAGCGAACTGCAAAATCCGCAAAGAACGGAAGGGCGCCTATGAGTGTCGGAGCTTTTCGAAGCTTTTACTGCGATTTGTTTCTAAGATCTTACAGTGACTCTTGAGGTGAAAAGCCCGTTCTATGGAACAAAGGTGAAAGAGGGTGAAGGAAGAAACACGTTACACATAGTCTAACGACGTTAATTAATCATTAATGGTAGTAAACGGAGAGGTGAATGCGCAAGATTTATTAAAACATAAGGGTGTTTTATGCAATTTTAAGAATATAAGGCTGTTTTACGTAGGTTTTAGAAAATATAGGGGTATATACAAGAAAACATGCATTTGTTTACACACACACTGACACACACATATAAACAAGCAAATGAAGATTATATAGTGGATTGTTAAACTAAGATTTAGCAAACCAAAAAAAAAAATCAAGAAATGGAAAAGAGTAGTGTGAAAGTGTGTGTGACTGGAGGTGCAGGCTACATAGCCTCTTTTCTCATCAAACATCTCTTAGAGAGAGGATACACTGTTCATGCCACTCTTCGAAGCTTAAGTAAGTTTGAAATTTTATCTACTTAAAAAAATAATAAGTGTTTTTTTGATTTATGGTGAATCTCTTTATTTTTTTATTTTTGTGATTCTGTTTTTGGTTTATTTGCTATGAAGGTGATGCTTCAAAAGTGGGACTATTGAAAGGACTGAATCATGCAGAAACAAGATTGAAATTATTTAAAGGTGATATATATAATCCTACTGAATTTGCAGCTGCTATTAATGACTGTGAATTTGTGTTTCACCTAGCTACACCCCTGCAACACGAGGAAGGACGCCAGGTTTTAATTTATCTATCTAAATTTTGAGATTGTTCAATGTAAATTTTGAATTAGGATTGATATGTATGATTAATTCTTGATCAATTTTTGTTTATGCAATTAGTACAAGAATACTGGTGAGGCGGCGGTGGCAGGGGCGAAGATGATAGCTGAAAGCTGCATAAAATCAAAGACGGTGAAGAGACTGATCTACACCGCCTCCGTGGTGGCGGCGTCGCCCTTAAAAGGCGACGCCTCCGGCTACAAGGACGTCGTGGACGAGACTTGTTGGACTCCTCTCAATCTCTCTTATGAAATGTACTCTGTAAGTTTAAATTCTTGAAACAGAATTATAATATTGTTAATTCTTTTGTAATTATGTCATGGATCGCTACTTATTTTGATAAATTAGCAATTAAAATTAAAAACAGTCGCTGCTTTTAGTAGGTAGCTCCTACCCATCTCCGAGAGGGTGGATTAATTGCAATAAGAAAGCCTAATTATAGTGTTTTCATGTACGGATAGAGTTATATAGAGTCGAAGACGTTAGCTGAGAAACAAGTGTTGAGCTACAATGGTGGTGGGATAGAAGTGGTGAGCCTTGGCTGTGGGCTCGTCGGAGGCGAAACGATTCAATCTTTCGCCTCCGAGAGCATGATGTTGCTAATAGCACAAGCAATGAGTGATGGAAGATTCTACAAAGGTTTGAGAGAATTGGAAGATTTGGATTCCAAGGTTCCAATTGTACACTTGCAAGATGTAATGGAAGCACATATTTTTGCAATGGAGAATTCGGACATAAATGGCAGATTTCTTGTTGCTACTGCTTTCTTGAAATCAGCAGAGATTGCATCTCTAATTCACAAACATTATCCGGATATAAATATCCCACTTGAGTAAGATAGTTCTGTCTCAAAATTAATATAATTATATATGGGTTTTCATTTAAAAAAAAAATATTTTACTATATGTTTTTCATTTTAGATTGATTGAAGATACAAAGAGAGAAACTAAATGGGGATCAAGAAAGCTGCAGGATTTGGGATTCCACTACAAATGTGATGCTGACAAGATTATATATGATAGCATTGCTTGTGCCAAGAGATTTGGCAATTTAGTTTGATTGTTGTTGATGATCTTGATTTAGGTAATTATAAAAGTATCTTAGTAATAAACGAATTAGCTAGTTGTAGTTTTTATTTTTCAAATTTTATGTTTGTTGTGAATCTTGTTGGTCGCCTAATTATACCTAATTGATCATGTCTGTTTATGTTGAGGAATTAAAACTATCACCGATACATGAATTCTTGTATCCTTAACCCAATTTCTACCATAAAAAAAAAAAAGAATAAAAAATTTCTACCATGCTTAGATTTTCGATCCCTCTTTACCTAGCTACAAAATTACAGAGTCACGTTATGATATTACAGATTTAAATAATTTGGGCAAAAGCATAATCTTTAAGAGCATAACAATATTTAAAGTCCTACCTGCGGTTAGTCCTAATTATATAATTTTAGGAAAATTACACTTTAATATCCACTCGTAGCTCATTTTAAAAAATTTAATATAAAAATGAACATCAACATTATATAATGAATCACAATTAATTAATCTTTATACATACTAAAAATCATAATTAAAATTTATTACTAAATTTTGAAGTCTACAAAATTATACATCCTTAATTGTGGATTTATCAAGCCCAATAATTAACTATTAACTAATAATTATGAAATTAAATGCGAAAAATAATTTTATACCCAGGTTGGGTATAATAAATTCTGATTAATAAATGTAAATTTAAACTAAAACAGAAGAAAATTTAAATTGAGAAAAAAAAATAGAAGGCAAAAGAGTATTATTTATGTATATCCAATATGATGATAGTGTATACCCCCCATAACCAGTTTTGAGTGCATGTATAACACATAACCACCAAGACTTTTTGACTTTTCTAATTATATCTATTGAGACATTTTCTAAAAAAGTGTCTTATTTGTGTGAAAAATGGGGAAAAATTGGACTAGTTAACCAAAATCATATAAAATCATGTATTTACCCTCCTATTTTAGCTATTAAAATGATAGCTACGTATTTCTTTATTACATATTTTGCTAATCGATCCTTCGCTTCTAAAATGGTATCAGAGCCCTGGTTTTATTAAGGAATTATATTTAATTTATTGCTTTAAGTATTATCCTAACGGAGGAGACATCAAGAAAAACATGGATCCGGACAATTGTCCGAGATGTGAAGGTTACAGGAATTATCTCCAGGATTTGGAGATAAAAAGAGAAAGAAACCAGATGACAAGAATCGTCTGGAGAGAATTGTTCGACTCCATAGTCGTACGAGAAAGAAGGCTTGAATACCTTGAGCCTTTGGTTCAAGAAATTGAGGCAAGAAGGAGATATGATTCAGATCTGAGCGATCTCCTGTTCGAGGTGACAAATACCATGAGAAGGAACCATCATAATAATCATATATGATGACTCCAGAAGAATGTCCAAGGTGTGGACATTTCCAGGAACGTCTCCAAATTTTGGAGCAAAGAAGAACCCGGATATCGAGAGGATTCGACGGATGGCGAAAATTTGAACCTTTTAATTCGGCGAAACGAGAAGAAAGAATTGATTGATTCCTGCATCCAAGGAATCACCAGAAAAGATCTTCTACATAGGTGTATACTCCTAGAATGGGAGTTAGAACATGCTATGAGAAGAAGACATTGGAGCCATGTGGGAGTAAATTGGAATTCATATATTACTCCATAGCTCTGATGGAACAAAAGAAGGATAAAGGAGTATCATCTACTCTTTTATATCAAGAGATTTCTCCAGATTCCTCCAAAATATCGGCGGATCTAAGAGAAATTCAGAAGACCATACAACACTATGGCGATAGCCTGTATGGTGTACCACGCGATCTATACAAGATTGCTATGAAACAGGATGAAATCTACAACATCCTGAAGGAGATCCAATCACGGATCGAAAGACTGGAGCAACGACCACGTTCTAGTCAAGGAAGAAATCCTTTTGGTAATGAACCCACTTATCCAAAGCCAGTGGGAGAAACCAAAAAGGATCCCAACATAGAGACCTTGAAAAGAATGATTCGTGAAAAGAAGAAATGAGTAATCTTGAACGAATCAAGCTTGACGACCTCCAGGAGTTAGCAGAATCTTTTGCTAACATGACGATGGTGGACTTAAAGATGAACCAGAATGTGGTCCAAAACCCACAGCCAGTGAATCAACTTCCACCAGGAGCCATCATTGGAAATCAACAAGATTTTCAGAATGCACCAGGAGCCATTAATGCAGTCCAGGATTTTCAGACTGGAGCAAGGTATGATCAACATACCCCAAATGATGCATACATGGCGGCAAGAAGGACAAGGGCAAGAAGGCCGCGTCCAAAGGTGCAAGATACACCCTATGAAAAAGCGACCACGGATCCCATCCATCCTTACGGAGTGATGCTCGACCTTGATGAAGTAAATTTCGAGAGATCGAGAATGGTTATTGACGAATGGACGTCAGCCTTGAGAATTGCAGCAGCAACTCTCGATTTGAACAAGGAAGGATTCGTTAGAATCCTCGAAATGAGTCTTGCAGGAGTGGTCAAGACAGCATGGGAATTCTTTCCTGTGGAAATCAAGAATTCATGTTTTAATAGTGATAACTATACAGAACATGTCCAGAATATGGCCGTTCTTTTTAAGAACCATTTTCTGGGAGAAGGATATTTCGAAGGATATGATCTAGAGAAGAGAAAGAAATACTTGATGGCATTGTATAATCTAAGACTTGCAGTCTTGGATCAACAATCGCTCAACAAGTTTCTTCAGCTCTTTACTCTTTATCAACATCAATCTAAAGTTGATGATAGAGTGGCACTGGAAATCTTCTTTCTGAAATTTCCAAGCCCATGGAAAGAGATGCTGATTCGGGATTACGAACCGGGTGATCCTGAGAACGTCGCAAGAAGGATGTCATATGTACATCGAAAGCTCTCAGAGTGGTGTCAACAAGCAACAGCTCTGAAGAACTTGAAGAAATTGAGGAGAATTAACAAATTTGCTCCTCTAAACTGTGAAGACAATGATCTGCCAACGATCATTGGAGGAGAACCACCGAGGCTGAAAAAATACAAGAAAAATAGGTTTCAGCCCTATCATAAAGGTGGAGATCCAAAAAGAAATTCTTGGAAACCAAGAACCAGATGGTCAAGACAGAAGGCCAGATCTTATAAATCAGGCCAAAGAAGTGGACCATCAAGGAATAGGTATCCATTCCGAGGAGATGATAAATCTCAAGGAAGGACACCTGCCAAGAAGACTTTCAGAAGAACTCATACTAGAGTTAATGAAAGTTTCAAGGATTGCAACTGCTGGACGTGCGGTGCAAAGGGGCATATTTCCACAAATTGCCCAGACAACGAGAGAAGAGGTATCAACAAATTCGAATCCACTCCGGATATCGAAGATGCCGTCTACTACCAGGAACTGGTACAAGTATATCAGTTCGAAGATATACCCTCAGATGAGAGTATATATGAACAAGAAGAAGTCTTCAACGGAGAAGATTCGGAGTGGTCTGATGGAACTAAATCAGATTCAGACTGATCCAGAGATTGTTCATCATGAGAAAGAGGACAGGACGGGATTCTCCAGTCACACAACTCTCTCTCAAAATATGATTGACAAAATCATGAAGAAAAGTCTAAATATACAAAAGTATCAAGGCTTTTCAGCAAGTAATATAGATCAAGTCCTAAGGAACTTGAATCTAAAGAGCAGGAAACAACAAATCGTCTATGGAATTTCTAGGCGAGAAATGTCGCTTCCTATAGAGCTTACAGGGAATCAAGTGGAGATGCAGTTGATTCCAGCCAGTGACATCCGGGAAGATTTATAAAAAATGAAGCCCGAAGTCGCTGAAAAGATGAACTGGATTCATATTGGAGCAATCCAGTTGATGTTAAAGTCGGCTCTCTTTACCGGAGTTCACACGCCGATTGATATCGCTATATGCGATAAAAGAGTCAGAAATCTGAAGGATTCCGTATTGGGAACAATAGCGGGAGATCTCTGTGCAGGACAAGTAGTGGGAATCATTTATCCTAAGATTGCTTACAATCTTAATGATACCCATTTCAGCAAAGCCCTGACACTTTATCAGGACTTTAAACGCAAGGATTTGCTGGAGGAAGGAAACAGGCCTTACTCCATTACTTATCAGGTATCATATGCTCTTTCCAACTCACATCACACTGAGTTATTTCTGGGAAAGAAGTTTATTGAGATACCAGATATCTTCAACAAGGTGACAACAGCTGTTTGTCCCGATAGAGTTGAAATTGCTCGATTAAGGAATGTGGATATTCAAATCCGAGATAGAGAAGTCATGAGACACGATCAAAGTCTCAGGATAACTTCAGGGAGATTATCTTTCCAAGGAGACAGAATTATGTCTTTGCCATATGGGAGGAGTCGGAGTCTCATTCGAGAAGCGCCACACCCTCAAACATCTCAGAGTAACAAAGTTCCAGTGAATCTGAAATGTCCCGAGGGATGGAGAGAAGTGATAGTAAAATTTGACACTACAAGGTGGGAAACCAACTTCCCTTGTAATGTTCTTTACTATCTGCAGCAGCCGGAGATCAATCATTACAAAGGTACCCTGGAAATTGGGGGACATGTGATGGAGATCAAAGGCAGAGCCGGAAGGGAAGCAATTTTGCTTTTAGGTTTGGATTTCCTTGAAGATCACAAACCTTGGGGAAATAAAGAAGAAGGAATGGAAATCACGATCAATGGGAGAAAACTATTGATCGAATGACAAGTCCATTCTCCATATACATTTCTATAGGAATGTTATATGAAAAATATAAAGCAGAATATTTTGCTGCTTATATTGATTCAGGTGCAGGAATTTGTACTGCAAAACGAGGAGTCTTCCCAGCAGAGGTAGAAGATGATCTACCCCGAATTGCAGGAAGAGATTTCTCAAAGAAGATTTTGCTCCTTGCTAAAGGAGTAAAAGAGACGGAAATTCTGATTGGAGGAGCCAGAGGTACACCCTGGTACAAGGTTAAAACTCCACCAATTTATTTCCATGACACAGGTGCAGACATTCTGTTAGGAAACAATTTCCTACAGATGTTCAAAAGATATATGCAGGATAATGAAAGAAGACAATTGGTGTTCACAACCATTTGCGATCACAAGATCATTGTCCAGAGGCTCAAAGGGGCTTTTAATCGCCAGATACCATTGAGTTTTCGCAGCAAGCGTGGTGATGAAGGAAAACTTCGACACCCAAAGATGAAAGATCAAAGGAGATTCAGCGAAGCAGTGCTAAGCTGTATCAGGGATTGGGATCTTGGAGATGAAGAGATTCATATCCTCAAAGCTTCTTTAATATCCTATCAAGATATTAGGGAAGAGGTGAAGGTATCCCTAGAAGATGTCAAAAGGAAAATCAAAAGGAATTACAGTGAGAATCCTTTGGCATGGTGGGATAAAAACAAGCTCAATGCAACCTTGAAGGTGAAGCCAGAAAAGGAGTATGAGTTTGTAAGATACAGACCAATCCTGATGAACCTCAAAGATCAACAGGATATGAAGGAGATAATCAAGGAACACCTTGATTTAAAGCTGATCGAATCAGGGAACTCGCCTTACAGCAGTCCCGGATTTCTGGTAAGAAATCATGGTGAGATCAAACGAGGTAAACCTAGACTTGTTATTAATTACAAAGGAATTAATGACATTCTAGAGTTTGATGGATATTTTATCCCAAGTAGGGAACACCTTATTAACTGCATTAGGAATGCTAAGGTTTTCTCTAAGTTTGATTGCAAGTCAGGTTTTTACCAGATTCGCATGGAGGAAGGGAGTAAGAAGTTTACAGCATTCTCTACTCCACAAGGGCATTATGTTTGGAACGTGATGCCAATGGGGTTAGCTAATGCGCCTCAAATATTTCAGAGAAAGATGGATAATCTATTCAAAGATTATTTTTCTTTTATGTTCGTCTATATTGATGATATTTTAATAGCATCAAAAAATATGGAAGAACATATCAAACATCTTGAGATCTTTGCAGATGTTTGCTATAAAGAAGGTTTAGTACTGTCTGAAAAGAAGGCAGTCGTTGCAACTCGGAAAATGGAATTTCTGGGTATTGAGATCGATGAAGCAGGAATCATTCTGCAGGACCATATTGTTCAAAAGGTCCAGAATTTTCCTGAAGATCTTAAAGAAAAGAAACAACTTCAGAGTTTTTTGGGAGTTGTTAATTTTGCGGGACCATTTATTAAAGATCTCGCAAAACATAGAAAAGTTTTCAGTTCATTGCGAAAAGGATGTTCCGTTCATCTGGACAGAAGAACATCGACAAGGGATGCGGGAGTTAAAAGAGGTTTGCAAAAATCTCCCAAAGCTCGCGATACCTCAGGACGAAGATGACTTGGTCCTGTATACAGATGCTAGTGATTATTGGTGGGCAGCCGTCTTAACCAAGATCACTCCTAATGGAGAAGAACCCTGTAGATACTGCAGTGGTTTATTCTCAGATGATGAGGCTGTGAGATGGCACATCAACGAGAAAGAGTTCTTTGCAGTCAGAAAGGCGTTTAAAAAATGGCCTTTATTTTTACTTGCAAAGAAATTTACTTTGAAAGTTGATAACACACAAGTTAAAGCTTTCTTAAGAAACAAGATGGAATCTAAGCCTGAAAAGGCTAGATTAATTAGATGGCAAGCTGAATGCCAATATTATATTTTTGATATTGTCATTCTGAAATCTCATGAAAATATTCTTGCAGATTTCTTAACAAGAGATGGAGCAAACTGACGTGAACTCCATTCTACTAGCCCATAGACATCTCAGAGAAAATCTGGAGATGTTATCCGGCGAGTGGGACGAGTGCATTCTAAATGCTGAACAAGCAGGAAGATTGCAAACTCTCGATAAGACGAAAGTCACCGAGAGAATACGAGCTTGCATACGGTCTCAGAGTCAACTCTGGACTGCATGTCAAACACCAATCCTTCGGGTGGCCAAAGATCCTTTGGTAAAAGAAGAGTTTCGAGTACAGGGCTCTAAACCTGTAGCAGAGGATTCAAATACCTCTTGCCCAAGTTCTAAGGTGGTGGTATCTTCGGAGCCATTCCCCAAGAAAAAGATGATATTCAGGGGTCACACTCTGAACCATCATGTCAACCCAGCACCTCTAGGGAAAAAGAGGGAGAGATTAATCTTAGGCCAATGACTGGCACATCTAAGATTAATACTGATAAGATTGAAGTTTCTTCTTCGTGGCAGGTTTATCAAGCCAATTGGGAGAAGCTCAACACAAGGACTGAAATCAACCCAGAAAAAATAAGGGTTGATGTCTCGGGGAAATATCCTCGGGTGTGGATGATGCCAAATTCAGATCCACACGAAGTCAAAAGATGGTATGAATTTGGAGCACTTGCTTCAGTTTATACTACATCTCCATCATTCGCCGAAATCAAGAATCTACCCAAGTGGATTCAAGAAGCGGTGTATGATACCTGGGCTAACAATCCGCAGCTTAGCCGAGGTGACGTTTTGGAGTTGTATTTCATCAGTGCAGCCCCGTAACCGGCGGGAAAGGAAACCATGAAGCCTTTCACTATATTAGGCTTCGAAGACCAGATGCACGCGCCCTTGAAAAGATCAAAGCGCCTGCAGAGAAAGAGACTACTCTAGTCTCAACATTGCCAGAAGATCTCATCTCCACAAGAAGAGCATGGGGTTTATGGGTCTGTCTCACCGAGATGGACAAAGTCAAGTTCCCGTTCAAATTCTTTCAGAATTCAGTGAACGGATCATTCCTGTTAAATACCATGACAGGAAAGTCTACAAGATTCGCAGAGGAAGCTTTCGAAAGAAAGAGAACCTTGCTCTGGGAAAACAAGATTACGACGAGTAAAGACACTCATCGTAAATATTGCAACATGGCTCATTTTGGGAACTGGTCCGAGAGAGTCTGTTCGGATTGCCAGAACCAGAAAGAACCAGAGTTCGGGAAGGGGTTCATGCCCAGAAAGGGAAAGGAGAAGGCTCGGTCCCACGAGCATCTCGAGCAGAAGGCGTTGCCAAAAGCAAGGACGCCAAGGCCCCGGGAAAAAAGTAGATTCCCGACACAGGTTGGTAGAGTCATGTGACTCTGAGCTGGAGCACCCACTAAAAAGAAAACGACAGTAGTGGGTGGAGGGGAAAGTTTTACCCACTAAAAACCAAATGGGTAAAAGCACAGCAGGAGCATTATCAAACAAAGATAGTGCGGTTTGATTAAAGTAGCACCGAAAGTTGGGCGTCCTTATTCAATAATAGACGACAGCAGTGGTCCTACGCTGAGTCAGAAACAGGCTGGCCACGGAACAAAGGAATCCGAGGCAATAATGAAGGAAGGAGGTTGAGATATGAGACCTCTATATAATCCACAAGTTTGGAGAGCAGAAGATCATCGAAAAAATCCACCAGAAATCCTCTACACCATTTCCTCTGCTCTCAAAAATAAAATTTGTTATAGTTCTTAGCTTAGTATAGTATAGTTTATGTATTTCAATTCCGCTACCATAGGTAGCTAAACAAGTCTGTCTCCTCCCTAAAGGAGATATACTTATGTTGTAATAAGTTTTATATAATTCCTATATAAAAGTTCGGGCTTTTGCTCATCCCTTCCAGTGTCTATTTATTCTATAAATACCAACTAAATACCCTACGCCCCGAGTAGGAAACGAACGAGGGCTGTGCTGTGTGCTGCTGAAGGAGTCTGCGTCTGGAAACCATCGGTTGCGATCGTGTGGTTGGACGAGGTCCCTAAAACTTCCGGCGGAAATACCCGGCAGCATTCCGGTCAAAAAGGTATGAAGTTGGTATACGTGGAATTTATTTATACGGAAGTGTGATGGGCCTGATAATGCATGATTTATCTCCATATTGAAGAAAATGAATTGATAAATCAGAGTATGTAATGAAGAAATTTAGTAGAAGGGTAAAAGAATTGTGCGTATTGTATGATTATAAGGTTGACTAGGTTATATCAATATTTTCCCTTATTTTATACAATATTTTATACACAAAAAATGGATATAATAATCTTATTGGTGGGTCAGTGGGTACTGCTTATACCCGCTATCAAAAGTGGTCGTAGAAGGTACACACTATCTTGATACTGGATAGAATGAATTTCCTCTCAAGGCAAAATTTCAAAAAATAATATTAATTGGCTTTGTTTACGGATTGGTGGATATGTTGCGTGCACGCTAGCTTTGTTTACCGATTGGTGGAGAATAAAACAAACAAATACAATTAATCGATAACATCGGGTAATTGATCACAACATAGTACAAAAATATTTTACAATATAATTACAGCCGGATTAACGAATCGGCGATCTAAACTTTGCAATAAAAATTATTTTATTTCAATGCAATAGAAAACTATAAAGTAAGGATCCTACATCTCTAGCTATATAAATAGTTGATTATTGAACTAAAATTTTAGCAACAAATTAGGAGATGAAGGAGAGTGTAAAGGTTTGTGTGACTGGAGGTGCAGGTTACTTAGCCTCTTTTCTTATCAAGTATCTCTTAGAGAGAGGTTACACAGTTCATGCTACTCTCCGAAGTTTAAGTATGTTTGAAATTTAATTAATCGAGTTTTGTAATTTTTCTTTCCAAAAAGAAAAAAAATTGTCTTTGGTTGATGTGAAGGCGATGCGTCAAAAGTGGGACTACTGAAAGGACTAGCTCATGCAGAGACAAGATTGAAACTGTTTGAAGCTGATATATATAATCCCATTGAATTAGCAGCCGCTATTCGAGAATGCATGTTTGTGTTTCACTTAGCTACGCCGCTTCACTATTCCAATAGTCCTCATCAGGTTCAAAAATGCTTTCCCAATTTCGACCATTTTTTAATTTTGTAAATATTGATTTATATAATGCGTTACCTTGTTCAATTTTTTATATAGGAGTACAATAATACTAGTGAGGCAGCAGTGACTGGGGTGAAGATCATAGCTGAAAGTTGCATCAAATCAAACACCGTGAAAAAACTTATCTACACAGCCTCCGTGATGGCGGCATCGCCCTTGAAAGGCGATGCCTCCGGCTACGAGGACCTCGTGGACGAGACTTGTTGGACTCCTCTCAATCTCCCCTATGAGATGTACTCCGTACGTATAAAACCTAAAATAATTAATTACTATTTTGTACTCCCTCCGTCCCTAATAAGTGTAGTCCACTTTTCTTTTTCGTCTGTCCCCTATAAGCGTCTTTTTCGTCTGTCCCCCATAAGCGTCGTCCTTCCTTAAATGGATATGACCCTACTTAAAATTTTACCCTTTTACCCTTTAAAAGTAACTAACACTACAGCAAAGTGGGTCTCATTCTCCACTCACTACCCATCTACCTAACATCCTTCTTAAAACTCGTGCCCCTCCCTCCGACCACACTTATGAGGGACGGAAGGAGTAATAAATTATTCGCAACCACTATTTGTATTCAGCGCTGGTTCAAGGGGAGTGGGGCAGACTAAAGCCCCTTAAATATATATTTTTTTCTATACTCGCATATGGTTGGGAAACTGCATAAAATAAATTTTCTGCATCCGCCTCTAAGTGTACTATGTGCAATTGGGAAGAGTAACGGCCCGTTTCCATGTTCACTCGAAAGAGGTGGTGAGGTACAAGTAGTAGCTTGTGGGCTAGTGGGAGGTCATACAATCCAATCATCTGTCTCAAGTAGCATGGCTGTCTTAATATCACAACCAATGAATGATGGAACATTGTACAAAGCTTTGAGATGTGTAGAGGATTTGCTGTCCAAACTGCCAATTGCACACATACTGGATGATAGATCTAGGGTTTGCGAAAGTAGCTAAAAGAGACAATAACACGATGACACGAGGATTTACGTGGTTCGATCGATGTGATCTACGTCCACGGGAGAGAATATAGAGAGCTTTTACTATGCTTGAGAGTACAATGAGTATTGAATGTCCTACACCTCTAATCTTGCATCTATTTATAAGCCTTGGATCAAGCCCTAATCCTTCTAAGGATCGAACTCCTTATACATATCTAGTTCCTTAATACATGCATATCCGATTCCCGTTCGTGGTAGAATTCTATCTTCTCCCAAAGTAGGGTTTCGTTACTTGGTCTTCAAGGCAGATGTTGACTTTGTTTGGGCCGAACTCCGTGGGCCGAGCTTTAATATATAGACCCAATTAGTCTTAGGTCAGGCCCAGGATGAGGCCGGTACTATCACATCCCCCCCAAAAAAGAGGAAAGAAGACTTGTAGACGCTGACTATGAGGGCGTATTTTCGAGGTGATTAATCGCGCAAATCACCTGTACGAGCTGAATTACCGAGCTTATGTGCCGAGCTGAAGTAGCAGGGGGAACAGGAGGAACGATCTGAGTATCAGCGACCTTGTTAAGTTGGGTCGGTAGGTTAATTTACACGGCCCATACCCGATGTAGAAGGCGGGAAAAGTAATGGGCCATTTGAATTGTGTTGAGGGACGGTACATATTCCGAGAAAGACGGGCCCACGTTCACACGTGTCAGATGCAACAGCGGGATTCAAATGTATATTCACAGAAGTTGAAACGTTTTTTTTCCCCTATCACATTATTTCACATCCGCCGTCGTTAGCAGAAAAAGCTCTTGCACAGAAAAGTTTTCTTCTTCCCCAAAATCCCCAATTTACTGTTCCTGTACCGCCGGCGTTCACTCCGTTGGTTCCTCTGCGCACAGTTGCAAATCACCCGCCGGAGCATTTACCTTCTTTTTAACAAGTAAGTATGGCCTCCCTTTCTCAGTCTAGTAGTAGTGGTAGCGAATCTCCTCCGTTAGTCGGCTTCAGCAGAAGCGTTGCGTTTACCATTTTTTCATTAGGATCCCCGGTACCTACTGTTGAAACTTTAATAGTACCCCCGCGTGTGAAGGGAAAAGTGGCTGATTACCCCTCGACCTTAAATGAGACTAGGATTAGGTTTCTTGCCCAAACGTATAATTTTCCTATTGACGCGGAATTAATAGAACCTCGCCCCGAGGATAGGGCATGCTCTCCCCCAATGGGGTTTGTTACTATTTATGAGGACAGTCTGCACGCTGGTCTTCGATTACCCCTCCCTGAGCCCTATTCTGAGCTCCAGAAGAAGCTGGGCTTAGCGTTAGGGCAGATAATGCCGAACTCGTTTAGGCAGTTCACCGATTTGGGTGTGGCAGCAATTGATAAGGGTCACCAAATATCCGCCGAGCTCATTCACGAGCTATTTGTTTTCAAAAAGGCGGGGGGCTGGTACTATGCCGCTGCCCGGACTGAGTTCAAGGGGCGAACTCAAAATAAGGTGGACAAATGGCACAAGAAATTTTTCTTTTGTCGCCACAATAGTTTTGTCGACCTGGCTTGGCGGCTGGAAAAGCCTTACGAATGGGTGATAGACGAGGTGGATAAGGATGTGGAGACTGCGGTGAAGGCGATGAGGGATCGCGGTCCTTTTGAGGGGAGCTACAACGAAGACTCCCTAGCTGAAGCGGGGTTGAGCCCGTATGAGCCTCACAATATGGTGGATCCGGCGACGGGTGAGGCCCCGCTAGTGCTGTTAGGGTTGTTTTGTGTGCTGATTCGTCGTCCTTACAGTTTTGTTGTTTTCTTTTGTTTTGCAGTGAAGAACTTCGGGAAGCTAAAAGAGGTCGGTGCCAAGGCTACAGCTCGCGGGGCTAAGAGAGCGAGGCTATCTGGACGATCTGCCTCCTCCTCCGATCAGGGTCAGCTCGTGGGGGCTGCTGCGGCAACTGTTCGCTCTCCTTCCCCCAAACCACCTCAGAAACGATTGAAGGTCGGGGACCAGCTCGAAGTGGACATCATCGACGTCACGGGTAGTGACGCGAGCCCGGTAGCTCCTCCCAACAAGCTGGCTGGTCTGCCTTTTCCCGAGGTGAAGACGAATTCCTTTCATTACACAGTTTCCCTTAATTCTTGCCTGTGTAGCTAACTGTATTCCTTCTTGCAGGGCATCGATATGTTCGTGGGATGGCTGAAGAACAGCGTCTGGGAGATGTCCTCGAAACACGAGGACGAGAAAAGCCAATACTCAGAAAAGCTGATGTCGGCCAATGCCCGGGCGAAGAAGGCTGAGACCGAGCTGATCAAGGCCGAAGAGGGCATGAAAGTTGTCAAATCCGAGCTGGCTGCTCAGCTTGCGAAGGCCGAGGCGGAGTCCGAGAAAGCTCGGAAGCTTGAGTCCGAGCTGAATGCGGCGAAGGACCGGGAGGCCAGCCTCGCAGTTAGCCAAGGTGAGCTTCTCCGGGCATATTCAAAGAGGTTCATGTTGTCGGAGAGTTTCTCCGAGCTTGCCAATGACTTGGCCATGCTTATCAACGGGAACTTCGCCGTGGCTGCTTTGGAGAGGGCCGCCAAGGACTTCCCCGACCTGGATGTCTCCAAATATGGCTTCGAGCGGCTAGGGGATGAAGCCCTCCCTTCCCGGTACGCCAGAGTGGTCCGAGATCACCTCGGTCAGTTTCCTGTCCTGGAAACTCTGGCCAGCTCGTCCACTTTGCTATCCGCCGAGCAGATTGATGACTGTTCGGTAGATCGGGATCTCGACCTGGACGCGGCTTTTGATTCTCTTCCCGACGAAGAAGAAGAAGAAGGCGAAGCCCACGAAGAGGAAGTGGAGGAGGAACGGGAGGTCGGGGCTGGTGAAAATTTGACCTCCAACAAGGATGTGGAGGACCCCCCGCCGAGCAGCCACCTTCTCAAAATAAGGAGGTCGGCGATGTTTAGCTAGTTTTTTTTTTTACATTGTATATTTGTACTGAACATCTTCGAATCAATGTATTTGTTTTCTTCTTCTTGAGTGTAGAGCTTGGATTCTGTCGGTGTTTCTACTTTGCGCATACAAATAGCTCTCATTTCACAAGACCTGGTTGACCAATGGTCCATTGCTCAGCAATGGAGGGAGAAATGCCATCGAGCTGAGGAGCTTTTCGGCAAAAAGTGTACTCTGCTGAAATCCCAAGAAGCCGAGCTGACGGGATGGCAGATGAAGTTCGAGGCACTTTGTGAGGAGGTTGAAGTCAAGCGGCTCGCTTTTCAAGAGAGTACCGACTTGCTCCAGGCTAAGCTTCTTCAGGCTGAGGAGGAGTTGGAAGTTGTCCGAGGTCGAGCTGGCCGCGTTCCCAAGGATTATGAGAAGATCGCCGAGGAGCATGCCGAGTATAAAGATATTATCCGTCGCGGCGGTGGTATCACCATATCCGAGGCGGAATTAAAGGCGAAAGAGGACTTGGAACAATATCTCGAGCTGAAGGAAGCACTCGGGTCCGAGTCTTTTGGGCTTCAGGGTGCTTTTGAGATGCTGAAGGAGAGTGCGGGCAGGTATAAGTGTATTTTGGACCGCCGACCCAAGTTACGTGCGCTTCTGGCAAATGGCGCGGGTGCGGCCCTCCCTTCTTCTGCTCGGACAATGCCTGCTCGTGAGGTGAAAACGGCTTCGTGGGGACATCAGGTCGGTCCGAGCCAAGGTAGGCGAGCTATTGGTCGCGGTTCGGCTACCCTGCGAGGTCGAAGTTTTCCTGCTGGAAGAAGTCGAGGTCCGGGACGAGGTCGAATCTCGATTGATGATCTCCTGGGGCCTTCCTCATTTGAGGAAGATTGGCTTAGCTTTAGCAAGAAACACCCTCCCTCATAGATTAGCTCGATTCTGCCTGTAATTTATGTACACACAAACTTTTCCAAATAGTTAGAAATAAAAGTATATATATTGGGTTTTTGAACTTTCCTGTTCTTCGTGAAGATTGCTTCCTTGGTTTATTTGCGTGTTGCATCTTTTAGGGAGTTGAACTCGGACTTCTTTGTGTTGACAAGGGAACCATGGTTCGGACCTCGTATTTTATCCTCCCGGGGGAACCTGGTTCCGACCCCAGTTGAGAACTAATTATCCTTAGGAGGGAGTTTGACTCGGACCTCGTGGGATCTTCCTTTTTGGAGGGAGACGAGCTCGGACCTCGGAAAGGGTTTCCTTTGCGCATTATAGGATATTATTACCCCATGTCGGGTCATTACTGACCACGCAAGGGAACCGTAGTTCGACCTTATGAGGGGATTTTTGATGTTATGGACACTTCGTATAAGCAAATCAAAAGACTCAAGATGCAAGATAAAAAAGAAATTTTATTAAAAAGGACCAAAAACAAAGTAAAAAGAGTTTTGACGAGCTCGTTAAAAACAAAACATTAAAGACAAAAAGAAAACCTAAGACTCTATATGCAAGACTTTGCTGCTTATACGAAGAATCTCTTTAGATGGGCGATGTGCCACGTTCTGGGTATTAGCTCGCCCGAAAGATATGCGATTTTGTAAGCTCCTTTGCCGAGGACTTCGTGCACTCTGTAGGGCCCTTCCCACGTGGCTTCGAGCTTGCCGAGCTTCTCTGAAAGGCTTATCTCATTGTTTCGAAGCACAAGATCACCGACCTGGAACTGTTGGGGTTTAACCCTTTGGTTGTAATACCGAGCCATCTGCTGTTTGTACCGAGCTTCTTTTATGCTGGCTTGTTCCCTTTTTTCCTCCAATAAGTCCAGGTCGGTTCGGCGCTGTTCTTCGTTAGTTTCGGCGGAGAAATTGATAGTTCGGGGGCTGGGTGCTCCGATCTCGACAGGTATGACTGCTTCTGACCCGTATACTAAACGGTACGGGATTTCTCCCGTTGGAGTTCGGGGTGTAGTCCGGTACGACCACAGGACATTTTGGAGATTGTAGATCCACTCCGTTTTCTCCTTCTCTAGGCGGGCCTTGAGTCCGTTCACTATTGTCCTGTTGGTGACCTCGGTCTGGCCATTAGTTTGAGGTCGGTTGACCGAGGTGAAATTTTGCTGGATATTGAGTCCTTCACAAAATTCTCGGAATTCTCTGCTTGTAAACTGCGTTTCATTATCCGAGATGAGGACTCTCGGTACTCCGAATCGGCACACGATATTTTTCCAGACGAAGTCAACGGCTTTCTCACTTGTGACTTTTGTGGAAGGTTCAGCTTCTACCCACTTGGTGAAGTAGTCGACGACGACTATTAGAAACCGCTTTTGCTTAGGTGCCGGGTAGAAAGGCCCTACGATGTCAATGCCCCACTCCATAAATGGCCACAGACTTTGCATAGTAGAGAGGTCGGTGGGGGTAGTCTCGTCCCGGCATGCACGGCGGCATTTTAGGCACTTTTTCACGAACTCTTCCGCATCTTTTGCCATTGTTGGCCAATAGTACCCCCATCGCATGATTTTCTGAGCTAGCACCCGAGCTCCAATGTGGCTTCCGCACGATCCTGTGTGTACTTCATTTAATATGTAGTCTGCCTCCTTGGGTCCAACACATCTTAGGACATGCTGTAAGTATGACTTTCGATAGAGGACTCCTCCCTCGAGGACGTACTGCGTGGATGTAGCTAGAATTTTTCTAGCCTCCGTCTTGTCCTCGGGCACTTCCCCGTTCTCCAAACATCTTATTAGGGGTGTCATCCAATTTGGATCGTCCTCTATGATCGCATTGACTTCTGCCTCTTCTATACTCCTGTTTCGGACTTCTTCTACTAGCGTCGAGCTAGTTGGGGAGTTCGCCAGCTTGCTTAGCTCGTCAGCTCGGGTATTTTGGCTTCTGGGAATGCGGACTATTTTGAAGAACTGGAAAGACTGTTCAAGGAGCTTGACCTTCTCCAGGTATTTCTTCAGCTTCTAACTTTTTACCTCGTATTTTCCTAACACATGGTTGACCACGACTTGGGAATCACAATGGGCTTGGACAACTCGTGCCTGGAGGGTTTGGGCAAGACGCAGTCCGGCAATGAGAGCTTCATATTCCGCCTCGTTATTCGTAGTGGGGAACTCGAATCGCAGCGAATATGTTAATTCTTTTTTCTCCGGGCTGATGAGGAGTATGCCAGCTCCACTTCCTTTCTTTCCTGAAGCTCCATCCACGTACATCTCCCAGCAGTCCGGAGGTGTCTTCTCTGGGACTTCCTGGAGTTCGGTTTTGGCTTTGATCTCTTTTGGTTCCTCGAGGTCCTTATAGTGAGCTTCTACAAGGAAGTCTGCTAGAGCCTGCCCTTTTATAGCTCGACGGGGACCGAACGATATGGAATGCTCTCCTAGCTCGATTGCCCATTTCGCGATCCTTCCTGAAGCTTCTGGTTTAGTAAGAACTTGCCGAAGTGGTAGACCGGTCAAAACTTGTATTGGATGAGCTTGGAAGTAGGGTTTTAGACGCCGAGCTGCGTTTATCAGGGCTAGGGCGAACTTCTCAAGAGGCTGATACCTCGTCTCGGGATCTTTGAGAACTCGGCTGACGAAGTACACCGGTAGCTGCCGATCTCCTTCGTCTCGGACCAACACTGCACTTATCGCTTCCCCCGATGCTGCGAGGTACAGAGAGAGGGGTTCTTCCTTTTGGGGGACTGACAAGGTTGGTAAGTCCCCGAGGTGGCGCTTGAGCTCCCCAAAGGCTAGCTCATGCTCTGGTCCCCATCCAAATTCCGGTGCCTTCTTGAGAATTTTGAAGAATGGGAGCTGCTTCTCGGTGGCCTTGGAGAGGAAACGACTTAGCGCGGTTATACATCCTGTCAACCTATGCACGTCGCGGATAGTTCAGGGTACCTTCATCTCCTGCACGGCTCTAACCTTCAGCGGGTTTACTTTGAGACCTTCTGGCGAGATCCAGCACCCTAAGAATTTTCCAGATCGCACGTTGAAAGTACACTTCTTGCCCGGTTCTGTGCCGAGGTTCGCCGCCTCGCATGTTGAGCGTAGTTCGTAGGTCGCTCACCGCCGAAGCCTCTTCTTTACTCTTGACAACAATGTCGTCTACGTATACTTCGACAATCTTGCCGATATGATCTCGGAAGGGGAAATCGACCATTCGCTGGTATGTTGCCCCGGCATTCTTCAACCCGAAGGGTATGTATTTGAATGCAAAGACCCCGAAGCTTGTTGCGAAAGCTGTCATGATCGCATCTCCCTCGTCCATTAGAACCTGATAATATCCTTTGTAGAGATCGAGAAAACAGAATACTTCGTGTCCCACTAAGGATTCGATCTTTTCATCGATGTTGGGGAGAGGATAGCAGTCCTTTGGGCAAGCTTTATTGAGGTCGGTGTAGTCTACACACATCCTCCACTCTCCTTCTTCTTTCTTTACCACTACCGGATTAGATAGCCAAATCGGGTACTTGACTTCAAACAGAAGCCCTGCTTCCAACCATTGCTGCACCTCGTTGTAGATAACTTGATTTCGTTCGGTAGCAAATGATCGCCGTTTCTGCTTGACCGGGGTCGAGTTCGGGTTAATGTTAAGCTTATGCGTAATGATTTCTGATGACAACCCCGTCATGTCTGTTGGAGACCAGACAAAGAAGTCTTGGTATTCCCTGAGGAGCTGGATTACTTGCATGCGAGTTTGAGGTCCTCCTGCAAAGCCGACCTTGACAACTTTCGGCCGGATCACATTTCGGATAAGGGAACACAGTTCGCCGAGGTGTACCGGGATCGACGTCGTTCTTGAATTTCCTTGGGATACTTCGATTGCTACGCACTTGTGGTTGACCTCGGAGAGCGACTGCGTGCACTTCTTGGCCTTTATCGAGTCACTTATCGGACGCAAGGATTCCGGCCGAGGTCGGAATCTTCAACGACGAGTGGTAGGGCGAAATGATGGCTCACATTGCATTTAGCCAATCCCGACCTAGTATGATGTTGTAGGGGGAGTTCGCTTTAACCACGTAGGCGAATCGGTTGTTGACGCCGGTCGGCGGGCTGCCCGATGGTAACATCGAGCGCGATGGTCCGCCCGGTGTCGCGTCTCGTCTTGTGTAAAGCTCTTGAAGGGCGGGGGTGTAGAGTTCACCCGAGCCGGGTCGAGCCCATCCTATCCAAGCGATGTTGGAAGATGATACTCACGCCGGCCCCACCATCGATGAATACGCGATGGACCATCTTGTTGGCCACTCCGACCCGTATCACCGGGCGTCATTGTGTGGTGTGAAGCCGTAGGTACGGGGATCGTCCTCGAGAGAATGTGACTGTTTCTCCCTTCTTGAACCCCTTCTTCATTTGCTCCTCACCCGATGGGACTGATGGTCTGCGAGCTTCTGCCTTTAACTTAGTCTTTGTCATGCCTGGGGGTAGTCCGGTGATGGTGGAGACCACTCCGTCGTATTGTGGTGCGTCGTACTGAGGGTCGTCAAAATCCTAGTCTTGATCGACCTTAGCTCGGCCATCTTGTTTGGGGCGGCGACCACTGTCCTCCTTTCCGTTTTCCTTTCCTTTTTTTCTTAGAGCTTCGTATCTCTTCGCAGTTCCCTCCCGGGCCAACCTCTCATCTGTTCCGCGAGGTCGCGGCAATCCTCCGTGCGGTGCCCATGGTCGTCATGGAAGGAGCAGATCTTGTTCGTCCGAGGTTTAGACCCTGACATAGGACGTGGTTTAGTGAACCAGTCCTCGTGGAGTGCGAAAATCTCGGCATTCGTTTTCACAAAAGGAGGTCGTTGGGATAGTTCTGGTCCCACCCGAGGTCCAAGCCGGGACTGGATAGGTCCTGATCCGAGCCAGGACTGGATTGGCCCTATTTGGAGGCGCTCATGAGCACTTCTCCGATCACGATCATTTCGTCCTCGATCCCCTTCAGTTCTCTTCTTCTCGGTCTCTTCCCGCTTCAATCGGTCCGCATCTTGGCCATCAGCGAACTGGTATACAATCCTCCACATCTCCTGGGTTGTCTCGGGTTTCTGTTTAGCGAGCTCTTGGTTCAGGGACCCGGGAGCAACCCCATTTCGGAAGGCCGAGATGAGGAAGACATCGTCGATTTTATCGACCTTCAAGCTCTGCGTGAATGCGGAAGCGTACTCCGCTTATAGATTCTTTGTCCTTTTGCTTCACCGATAGGAGGTAGGTTGTGTCTCGGCGAGCTCGAACCTTTGTATGGAATCTTTGCTTAAAGATTTTTCCAAATAGGTCCGGGACCCCGCGCCTGTGAGTTGGGAGGGAACGTCAAACCAAGCTCGGGCATAATCGATCGGCATCTCGGGGAATAGCTTGCACATGTGTTCCCTCACGAGACCACAGTTGTGCATGCCTTTGTACCGAAACGCGTTAAGAAGTTAAGGGGATCATCCCAGCCCATTGTAGGCCGGAATGTTTGGCAATTTGTACACCGTGGGGAGTTTGGTGTCAAGCGACTCGTCGGTGAACGGGGCGACAAGCCGAGCGAGGTGTTCCTTTTCATGTCGGTGTCGGTTCGCCGGGGGCCCCGCGACTCTCATTGTAGCTCGGACTTCGGCACCTTGGGACTCCGAGATCGCCTTTGTGTATGATGTCGCCAGGGTCTCGCCGCGAGCTTGGACTCGACGTCGAATCGAACCCCGCCGGGGATCGTGCGCTCGGCCCTTAGCTCCGGTCCCTGCCTCTCGGCGTAGCGAGGAGCTTTAGGTAGGGATTTTTGCGTGGAACTCTCCCTAGCCTCGGGTATGGGAGGCATCCGGGTCGTCGCGAGAAATCGTTTGAAACGCTCCTTGTTCGCTTTAGCGAATTCGGCGGCGGCGTAGGTGGTGGCAAGGTCAAAGTCTCTGGAGAGGTCATCCTCCTTCGATTCGGATTCCTTCGGCTCTGACTCGTCATGGATTTCTTCGACGTATCCTTCGGGAGTATCACCGGTTCTGAAGGACCGCCCGTTATGTGTCCTCCGACGCCAGTTTTGCGGTGGGTTTCCCTGAGGGATGTACTCTAGCGCGGGCATCCCTTCGTAGGGATTTCCTTCTATTGGGTCACTGGTGTGCCTCTCCTTTGGAACCGATCTGCCTTTCTGGCGATTCTCCTTGCTTATAGGCGGCTTTCTGCTTCATTAGGATTCCCGCGTTGGCTTTGGGCCTCCCGCACGCTTTGTGATCGCGTTACCATCATACTACGTAAGAACCGTTGATGTTTCCCACAGACGGCGCCAATGATAGATCTAGGGTTTGCGAAAGTAGCTAAAAGAGACAATAACACGATGACACGAGGATTTACGTGGTTCGATCGATGTGATCTACGTCCACGGGAGAGAATATAGAGAGCTTTTACTATGCTTGAGAGTACAATGAGTATTGAATGTCCTACACCTCTAATCTTGCATCTATTTATAAGCCTTGGATCAAGCCCTAATCATTCTAGGGATCGAACTCCTTATACATATCTAGTTCCTTAATACATGCATATCCGATTCCCGTTCGTGGTAGAATTCTATCTTCTCCCAAAGTAGGGTTTCGTTACTTGGTCTTCAAGGCAGATGTTGACTTTGTTTGGGCCGAACTCCGTGGGCCGAGCTTTAATATATAGACCCAATTAGTCTTAGGTCAGGCCCAGGATGAGGCCGGTACTATCACTAGATGTGATTGAAGCACATTTTTTTTTGCATGGAGAATTCAGACATTAATGGCAGATTTCTTGTTGCTAATGCTTTCTTGAAATCATCCGAAATTGCATCTTTGAGTCATGTGTGCATGTGTTGTGAAATTAAAAAATCGTATATATACGCAAGGACGATCTACGATAACATTTGCCCTGTGCAAGTTCAAAAAAATTTACCCTTTGTTTATAGTTAAAAAAATATAAAAATTATGAATTAATTATATTTTAGTAAATTATACTCCCTCCGTCCCACCCATCTTGGCATGTATTCCTTGTTGGATCGTCCCATGTAACATGACATGTTTTCTTTTTAGGCGTACTTAGGCCCTAATTAAAAGCACATTATTGACTAACAAAGTGCTTTATTGACTAAAAAACTACACTAAACATGTGGATCACACACGTTTTATCTGTAATTCTCTTCTCCTTAATACCCGTGCCGAAAGAAATAGACCAAGATGGCTAGAACGGATGGAGTAGTTTTTTTTCGTCAATAAACAAATTAAAAACTAAGACAATTACTTTAGAATTATAAATAACTGACTTTTAACAAAATTTAAAATAAAATATAATAAAATTTTATAAGAGGTGCTTTTTAGACGAAAATTATACAAGAGTTAAGAAAAGAGTTTCACATTTTTGTTTGAAGGTTTTAGCCGTTTTGGGGCCCTTATTAAATTTTGGCATTTTATTTATAATTAATGCAAAAAATAAAATAAAATTAAGAGCGACCCAAAAAAAATGTCGAAGTTATACAATACAAAATTAATTTTATGCGGGCGATGACTAAATGATAGTCATTACTCATATATATTAGTGACGAAACTACACTTCAATTGTAACAATTGGACTAGAAGTGACTTAATTAGTGAACAATTGAACTTCAATTGCTACAACTGCACTATGACTGAACAAAATAACAGAAAATTGAATATTCCAAATGAACCAAACTGAAATATTACATTATATAAGTTCAGATTTTTGGTTCGTTTCAGATTTTTTTTAATTTTTTTGATCTCGGATCGGTTCGCTTTGGTGTATTTAAATATATTTAATTTAGTTCAAAATTTGAATTATATATATTATAATTTTATTTAAATAATTTAACATATTTCTAAAAATGAATGAAAATTTATATATTTTAAGAAAATAAATTACCAATTTTTTAGACGCAAATATTCACTTAATGATGATTTTTTTAAGCAAATTTAATGATGAACTATTATTTAATTTATATATATATATATATAAACATTTTATATGTATTTTATTTAGAGTTGGATGCAATGTATTTTTAATACACATTTAATGGAATTTAATAAACATTCATGTCCCCAATTAATTAATTCACACCATAAAACTAGTCAAAATTCTCATTGAAAATACAAATATTTAATGGAGTATATATACTCCCTCCGTTCTTTTATAAGTGTCCCCCACCGTCAAATTACACATACCAATAAAATAAAGAAATTTACCTATGTAACCTTATTAATTACCATCATTAATGTATACATACAACTAATTAACAACTTACTAGAAGCATTAAATAAGGATAAAATTGGAAAAATATAATTAATTTACTCTCAAATTTTGAAATAGGACACTTATATGGAAACAAAAAATTAAGCTAAATAGGACATTTAAAAAAGAACGGAGAGAGTATATATATATATAATTATTATATTAAAATTATGGAACGAAAAATGTATAAAGGGTAATAATACCTTTTTATGTTGAAAATCGAAAATTTATTGCATTTGATCCGAATCAAATTGATCCAAATAGCATCACCCTTGTTATAATTTCATACATAATTGATTCTTGTGATTTGTATCATGTTGACATGCGTTTCTCATATTTCATCGGAAAATTAAATATTAATTGAGAAAAACAAAACGACAATTAGGAAAGCTCAAAATAATGACTAGACATATTCTCAACATTTTGTCTTGTTTATGTCGATATATTCTCCATCAGTGTATATATCGAAACTTGATATTTTTCTCCTACAAATTGGACATGGTTTATGTTAGTTCACCTTCTAATTTAACTAATCACTCAAAAGCAATCGATCGATTTTCGGTTAAGGCTTTTATACCTATTAATTACTAGTTTAATTTGTACAATGAATATGGGTGGGACATTTACATTAGGGAAATCAATTATACTTGTTTATAAAATTTAGGAACAATTCTCACTTCAAGAACTGAGAACAACATACAACAGCTACAAAGGTGAGATCGAACTAACTAACTACATTTGTAAGAAAAATAAAAAATGGCTAGAGAGAGAACAAAACAAAAAAAGAGTGATTACAACTTACCCTTGACTACTCTACCTTAGTTATGGAAAAAATTAAACTCTCTTTGCCAGCATCTGTTTCTGCTATCAGTATCAACAATTTATTCTTGATGCTGGCTACGATCACAACATACAGAGGCTCATTTCAACGATCGCTCGAACTCGAAATAGTCGAGGGCGTCGAGGAAGTGAGATTCGAAACTCACAGCATCGATAGAGATATCCAAATCTCCCAATGGAAAGTCTGCCATTGGTGTTGGATTTGAGATTATCTCACCAAAATCCGACTCTGAGCTCTGCAAACTATGGCCAATGCCAAAATCATTCATGAGGCAAGATGACGGCGAAAAATAGGACTCGGAGGTGGCCGGGGACAGGAACGAGGGCGAGTAGTTGTTCATTGTGATGAATCCGTTAAGGTCTGGGAAGAACTGAGGTTCCACATGCTCGTTTTCAGTTGGAGTGGAAGGGAAGGAGAAGGAAGGAAGATCCTCCTCTTTGGAACGAAGCTCCTGATTCTCAGTTTTAACGAGGCCCGACCCTTTGCTAACGAGCATCATCTCTTGTTCCTTTCTTTCATTGTTCTGCTTTAGTCTCTCCTGCATGCAGCTGTGCTTCCCTCTGTATATAACCTCAAAGACCGTAGGATCCTCGTCTGCTCGTTGCACCTGCTTCGTTGCCAGGCATCCTTGTGTGTTACGATGAGTGCATCTATAATACGCCCTGCAAACCCATTCGGACAGCGTAAATTTAGACAAAAGTCATAAAACTAAGGATCTCAAATCTCTTTGAACTAACTCTGCCTACATACAATAAGGCTAAATGAATGCACTTTTGACTTGGTAAGTAAAACGGATGAAAATGTAACAGAGAAATCGAACTATCGGGTTACTTAATAGCCTCAAATGCAAACCTATGGGACCATACAAATCAGTGGCGGAGCCAGGCCCCTTAAGATAGGAGGGTCAAATTTCTTTGCTCCCATTTTTTAAAAAATTTGGTGGGGCAAAACATGTAAAATTTGAAAAAATATATATAATTTTTATAATTATGTAGCTAATTAGGGATAATTGCAAAAATTTGAGGAGGGGCAATTGCCCCACCTAAGTTGCATGTGGCTCCGCCACTGATACAAATTGTACCAAGTATATTCATAATTCATGCACTTTAACCAATCCTGACAACCAAGTGGCTTAGCTGAATTTAATGTTTTAAGCTAGTGGATATTTAAAATTAAAAATTAAAAACAGATCAAGAAGAAACTTGCTAAATTTCAGTACACAGAATTATTAAATGATATAGATATAGATGGAAACAAGTGGCATCTTTCCTCATTGATGAAAAAGTCAGAGCACACAACTACAACAATGTCCAAAATTACTTCACCATCATTAAACACACAAATTTCCAGAGTCAAAACCTCAAATATTCCACCACCAAAAATCATGTAATAATCAAAAATTCATCTCTAACCCTTGGATGATCACAACTAAAACATGTCCAAAATGACTTCATCGTAGAAAAACACACATCCTCAAAGTCAAAACCTCACCAGAATATCATGTAATAATCAAAACATCATCCCTAATTATTAATTAACCTTGGATGATTGATCACCAGTGCAACACGTCCAAAATGACTTCATCATCATTAAACACACAAATTCTCAAACTCAAAAACCATGCAATAAAAAGAAATCACTATTTACCTAGGATGATTAGCCCCCAAAATATCTTTCTGCCCATATTTCCTCCAATTATAACCATCATCAAACTGGGCTTCGCCCCCTGCCCCAGAACAAATACGCACGTGCTCACTCCATCTCGGCATAGTCTTCCTACATTACAGATAAAACCAACAAAATTCAATCACAAAATCCTTAAAGAACCTTAATTTAAATTAAAAAAAAAAACACTTTAAAAATTCAAAAGAAATTAAAAAGCTACCTTTTCTTGGAGTTTTGATCAGACCCTTCACTTCTAGGAGAGCCCTCGATCGAAATTGACGGCTCAAACAGTTTCCCCACAGCAATCTGTGAAGAACCCTCATTTTTAATCAGAGCAAGAAGCGTTATTGCATTCTCGTACGAGGAAAGAATGCTTTCCACCAAAACATCACATGCTTCTCTTGAAGTTGTGGTGGGATGAAGCTGCCTCTTTAGCTCATTTGCAAGCTTCTTCCCCTCAGTTAAGACAGTTATTACAGTTTTCTTCTCTGAAACTCCAACCTTATCCATTTCAGATAAATTAAGGTTTTCTTTTTTATGGTGATCAAGAAAAGGTGTGATTTGGAGTGGAGGGGTTTCAAGATTTTTGAATGTTCAAGATCATAATGCAATCTGGGTTTTTTAATTCCTTCAAAAGGGGTTGCGAAAATTTTGTAAAGTTTTGATTTTGATCAAGAATTTGAAGATTCTGGGCATGGAAAATGGTAAGATGGTGAGATTCTTTTGTATGGGTTGGTTGGTGATGGAATGAGAAAAGGGAGGAGGGGTTGTGACTACTTTATAAAGGGGCAAAAAAAGATGTGAAAAAAGAAAAAAAATTGTTTTTTGTTTTAAATTATTATTTTAATGATATAATGTTGGAAGGATTATATAACAGATTGCAAAAATCTTACTGCTGACCGTTCAAAGGGTGTCCACACACTATTATGGAGTGCCTTTACATTTTGTGCCAATTTATTTAAATTTTTTATTTTTTTTATTCTATTATTGAGATAGCAAAATGATGTAATGTGTTCTTAACTAACTACTAGTATTTCTATAAATAGAAAGTGGGTTTTGGTTTGATTTTACTAGACAAGTATTACTGTATTAGGCCATATTAAAAGGGTGTTTGCTTTGGATTAACTTACTTTTAAAAGCTCATAAGCTTTTATATTAAAAAAGTTATTTAGGCTAATTATATTGTAATTTTTTTTTACGAACAATACACGCGCAATCTACAAATCAATATGCAGTACTCAAAAGTTAAGGCAATTTTTAGATTAGCGAACTCAATATATAAGTCGCACACACTTTCACTATCCGATAAATTTACTATTTTAAAATAAAATTTATTTTCGAATAAATATTATATTTTGAAATTCTATAGAAAAATAAATTTCATTTTGTTTTTGTTATGAATGCAAATTTTTATAAATTTTCCTTCATAAGAGGCCTAAAGTAATTTAATTCATTAAAAATGAACATAATTAGTAATGAACATTCCCTCCGTCCCAAGTTAATTTAGTTTAATTAATATTTTATACTGAATAATTAATCGAATATACACCACATTTTTTAGGGACGGAGGGAGTATTAATTATTTCTATATGGCACATGTTCTTATCTCAATTGTTCAATTTTCTATTTTTTATGTGATGCTTGTAAAAATATAAGATCTTTCGCTATGCGTAGATATACACATACTTTTATATATGCGTATATAAGATTTTTCGCTATGCGTATATATAAGATAAAACAAACTATATGCATATATAGTTTACAGAGAATCGTCTTTCTACGTTACAAAAATGAAATCCGTAAATAAATATTTTGCAGTGACCAATTTGTATCACTTGCCGAATTAATTGAAAATTAATGCCTTTATAAACTATGTTTGAATTTTCTTGTTTCCTTCTTCACATTCTTCTTCAAAAGAAGCCATTTTTTTTCTTTATGATGAGAATTTTCTTGAATTTTTCCTGGCAGTTTCTTAGAGAGAGAAAATTCATAAATTCAATAGAAATTGAATGGCCGAAAGATAGTAGATCAGTGCTACACTTCTTATCTACACAAAGGGAAACAATAGAACTTTCTATGAAATTCAAATAAATTGGAAAATGAAAAGGAAAAATGAAAAAAATCAAGAAAGTCAAAAATATGAAGCATTCCACGAATCTTCATACATCTTTCCGCGTTGATCGATATGCGTTTAGCGTGTAGTAACAGTTGCCACGTCGGAAGTGAAAAAAAAAATGACCCGAATAAAATTAAAATATGGGGCCCACATTAGATGACGTCATTCTTATGACATCATGCAGGATTGGATCAACCCACTTCTCACGCTGAATAAGTGATAATAAAAAAAAAAAGAGAAAAGAGAGAGAAGAGAGAGAGAGAAGTACCCCACCCCGAGCCATCACTAGTTTTTATTAAAAAAATGTATAATATTTATTGGCTACATTGTTGATAATTTTGTTTATTATTCTTGAAATTTCACTTTTATTTTGTGTTTATTTATATCAAGGAAAAGAAAAAGGAAATAGAATTGGCAAAAGGGCTCTTGTGTGTATAAAGAAATTAGCGAAAAATGGCCCTTTCGATATACGATACGTCAAAAGTAAACTTGATTTGAGATTTTTAATTTTTTTTTTACCATTTTACCTCAATAATTTTTTAATAATAATAACTTATACATTTAATACATGCAGGCACTAAAAGTTCGCTTTTTATGAGGACAACATGTTAATGCTAATTGCTACCGAGCATGTGGTTAGAACAAATTTGATTTATGTATAATAGTTAGTAAACCATACAAACATGGTAAATTTAATGCAACGGGTGGATCATAAAAGAAATTTTCATCTCTTTATTTGGATTATACAAGTCTTTCCCATAATTTGAATTTTGAATAAAATTAGTTTTATATTAAACTTGATTTAAAATATTCTTTTTTGAGAAGAGGATAACGATAGGGATATATGTGTAATTGTGTTGAGACTAGAGAGAGAAGGATTCATAGAAGAGAATTTTGACCATTTGAAACTGTACATTGTGATCAATTTATACTTAATTAGGTATAAATATTACCTACTATTAATTAAACAAGTACTCTCTCAGTTCCAGGTTAGTGTAACTTAACTAATATTTTATACTTCACAATAAATCAAAAGTACACCATATTTTTAGAGGACGAGAGAGTATAACCTTAGAGTCTCTTTGTACTCTAAATGCCTTTTGGTTTCTTAATTTGAGTTAAACTAATTAAATAGCTTAATTTTTAAAATAAAATTACGTACCCTTATATCAATTATATTTGAGGCCGGCGGCTTTCTAATTTTGTACTCATTCTTTCGGATCCTCGAATTGGATAGCCATGATCGTTTTTATAATTGATTTTGTTCTAACTTTTCTAGAAACTAAATATTTCAATTAGAATAATTCCCAGTAAATTTACTATACATTGATTGATTAGTCATATTTTATTTCCTTAAATCACATTAAATTAATCTCACCTAGTAATTAAGTAAATGATAAGTCCCACTCCTCTAATATCAAATTGAGAATTCGATTAACTTTTTCCCCCATTCAAATTACAAAATAGCCAAATATTAAATCCATAGCTAAGCAATCTGATTTTCTATTATATTTTGTGCCATTTCTCAAAATTTCATTATTATCAATGCACGTCACGTATATTAAGTTGCACAGATGACACTCCACATAAAAATACACATAGCGTGTATACTAAAGTAATATTTAGAATGTTATATAAAATGTAACATCAAAATTGAGCTTAACAATAGAATTTTTTTTTTCACTGATGCTTCAAATAAGCTAAATAGACAGGTTCAAAGCATTCAAAGAACTTTTGATAAGTTATTAAAATGAAGAAGAAATAATACAATAGACAGATGTTTGGGGTATTTATGCCATAGTCTAACGTAGTATATTATTTAGCCTAGGTTTATTAATAAATACTCTACTTATAGACTTCATTATTTCATAATTAATAACAAATTATACACTTGCAAAAATATACAGATATAATTTGTTGGCAGTGAGTTGTATATATAAAATAACATTGATTCCGACAACAATTTGATGTACCACGAAATCACATTGCAAATATAATTATGTTTTTGTTGTGGGCTGCAAATCAAATTATATTGATGTCTCTAATTTAGCTTGATTTTTTTTTATCACCACCAATTGTTATTAGTTGATATTTTTCTTTTAATTAAATATGTGGGTTCCATGTGAAAAGTCAAAATTGTCTTGATTTTAAGTATGTCTATATAGAGGGCAACGCGTTCCCAATAGGACAAATGGCTCATATATAAATATATATAAGTCCAAAATTATAGTTCAATTATTCTCTTTAATTTGGCATTTTTTTTCAATGGATAGTAGATTTGAAGTTTAGATTACAAAATATTATTGTTAAACCATGCGGTTTGAATGGCCGTTAAGATCCTAACCAAGATTAAATGCGCGTTAAGAATATAAGCAATTATATCAAGTTATATTTTATTTTATGTCTCAAAGGGGACACCCAAGCGGTGTGGCTTCAGTATGTAAATAATGAGGTCTCGGGTTTGAATCTCAGCACTCCCCTTCTCCTATATCAAAATATATATATATATATATATATATATTTTATTTTCCTACAAATTCTTTTGTTTGGGTTGAACCTTTAAATTTTATCTAGACAAGTCTCTTTATGGGTTGTTTACTTTGGGTGATAGGATAGATAGATAAAAATAGTATAGATTAATTCACCGTTTAGTTTGATGGATTGATTACTTTTGAACTTGTTTGATCATCTAATCCTTCATACAGTCAATCCTATGTTTTATCAATCTATCATATCCTTCAAAGTAAACGACCCCTTAGTGGATTCTACTGATGAGCTATTATATTAATAATCCATTTTGTTTTAAAAATTATATTGTACTCCTAATATTTAACTATCGATGAGATCTTAAACTTTAATTCAGTTGATCATGAATTGGATTTGAATAATTTGATGCCTATATAATTATTTTATTTTATTTTATTTCATTTTTTCTTGTCAACTAAGCTGAAAAGAATAATATAATAAACAACATATGTTAACTTGTTTTGAATTTATCATATGAACTTTTACTATCAATTTATGATCTGAATTTTTACTTGTTTTGCAAGAGTATTCTAGCCTTCAAAATTTTAACTTGATACGTTAAAATCCTGTTTAAAATTGAAGAGTATATATTTACATACGAAACTCCGACACACCAAGTTGTAAATTCGATGCCGGAATTATTTATTGCATTTGGAAAATATATATAAAGAGGAAATTCATTCTAACGAGATAGTGTGTACCTCCTACGATCATTTTTGATGGTGTGTATAAGCAGTACCTACTGACCCACCAAAAAGATTATTATATCCATTTTTGTGTATAAAATATTGTATAAAATAAGGGGAAATATTGATATATAATAGTCAACTTCATAATCATACAATATGCGAAAATTCTTTTACCCTTATACTGAATTTCTTCATTACATACTCTGATTATCAATTCAATTTTTCAATTTGGAGATAAATCAAACAACACTATCAGGCCCATCACACTTCCGTATAACTAAAATCAATGTATACCAACTTCATACTTTTTTTATCGTAATGCTGCCGGGTATTTCCACCGGAAGTTTTAGGGACCTCGTCCAACCACACGATCGCAACCGATGGTTTCCAGACGCAGACTCCTTCAGCAACACACAGCACAACCCTCGTTCGTTTCCTACCCGGGGCGTAGGGTTTTAGGTCAGTACATAGAGAAAATAATATACTGGAATGGATGAACAAAAGCCCAAACTTTTATTTAGGAATTATATAATATTTATTACAACATAAGTATATCTCCTTTAGGGAGGAGACAAACTTGTTTAGCTACCTATGGTAGCGGAATTGAAATACATAAACTAAACTATACTAGAATAGGAACTATAACAATTTTATTTTGGAGAGAGCAAAGAAGATGGTGTGTAGGATTTCTGATGTCGAATGCTCTCTTCAATCCCTATTTATATAAAGGTCTTCAGTGAAAGGCCTCCTCCTCTGCATTATTGCCTTAGATGCTCTTATCCTTAGACAGCTTGCTTCCACGTGAATGGGGTCCTCCCTAGGGGTGAGCATTCGGATTACGGATCGGATTTTCGCCCAATCCGATCCGATCCGAAAATCCGAATTTCTTAAAAAAATAAATCCGATCCGATCCGAATTATCCGAAAATCCGAACCGAAAAAAACCGAAATTTTAGCCCTAAATCCGATCCGATCCGAAAAATCCGAAATTCTCCAAACAATATCCAAAAAATCCAGAAATTCGAAATTAATATAAATATTAATTTATTTTCATCCTATTCGGTAATTGGTAGAAAAAATTCGAAAATAATGGACTAACACTAACATACTAACAATGATCTATATCAATGATTATAAATATCTACTTCTAATAAAATATAATTACTTCCTCAACATCATTATTCCTTCAACAAAAAGCAAGATAATCGGGAAACTTTTCATTCTCAAAGCAAATGAAATTAAATAATTTAAAAAATTAAACCAATAGATATCATCAAGTAAATATCAAGTATTTTTAGGGTTTTAGAATTTAGATAGATATTTTCAATTATTAATAATAAAATAATATATATTATATAAAAAATTCGGATTTCGGATTTGTTCGGTTTTTTAAAGTTCCGATCCGATCCGATCCGAAAATCCGAAATTTTGATATAATAAAATCCGATCCGATCCGAAATCCGAAAAAATCCGAACCGAATTTGATATTTCGGTTTGGTTCGGTTTGGATTTTCGGATTTCGGTTATTTTGCTCACCCCTAGTCCTCCATTGTCTTCCATTATTGAATGAAGACAACCAACTTTCGGTTGTGAGGTCCCTTTCTTGTGACTAATGGACCACTTTTCTATTAGTAGTGGTTCTCCTGTTTCTTTACCCATCTGTTGTTTAGTGGGTAATCTATAATCATCCACCCACTATTGTCGTTTTCTTTTTAGTGGGTGGTTTTCCAGCTCAGAGTCACATGACTCTACCAACCTGTGTCGGGAATCTACTTTTTTCCAGGGCCTGGGTGTCCTTTCTTTTGGCAGCGCCTTATGCTCGAGATGCTCGTTGGACCGAGCCTTCTCTTTTCCCCTTCTGGGTAAGAACCCCTTCCCGAACTCTGGTTCCTTCTGATTCTGACAATCCGAACAAACACGCTCAGATCAATTTCCAAAATGAGCCATGTTGCAGTATTTGCGATGAGTTTCTTTACTCGTCGCAATCTTGTTTTTCCAGAGCAAGGTCCTCTTTCTTTCGAAAGCTTCCTCTGCGAATCTTGTCTATTTTCCTGTCATAGTGTTTAACAGGAATGATCCGTTTACTGAATTCTGAAATAATTTAAACTGAAACTTTACTTAGTCCATCTCTGTGAGACAAACCCATAATCCCCATGCTCTTCTGGTGAAGATGAGGTCTTCTGGTAATGTAGAGACTAGAGTAGTCTCTTTCTCTGTAGGCGCCTTGATCTTTTCGAGGGCGCGTGCATCTGGTCTTCGAAGCCTAATATAGTGGAAAGCTTCATGGTTTCCTTTCCCTGCTGGTTCTAGTGCTGCACTAATAAAATACAGCTCCAAAATGTCACCTCGGCTAAGCTGTGGATTGTTAGCCCAGGTATCATACACCGCTTCCTGAATCCATTTAGGTAGATTCTTGATTTCGGCGAATGATGGAGATGTGGTATAAACCGAAGCAAGTGCTCCAAATTCATACCATCTTTTAACTTCGTGTGGAACTGAATTTGGCATCATCCACACCCGAGGATATTTCCCCGAAACATCAACCCTTATTTTTTCTTGGTTGATTCCAGTCCTTGTATTGAGCTTCTCTCAGCTAGCTTGATATATCTGCCAAGAAGAAGAAACTTCAATCTTATCAGTATTAATCTTAGAAGTGCCAGTCATTGGCCTAAGATTAATCTCTCCCTCTTTTTTCCCAGAGGTACTGGGTTGACATGATGGTTCAGAGTGTGACCCCTGAATATCATCTTTTTCTTGGGGCAATGGTTCCGAAGATACCACCACCTTAGAACTTGGGCAAGAGGTATTTGAATCCTCTGCTACAGGTTTAGAGCCATGTACTCGAAACTCTTCTTTTACCAAAGGATCTTTGGCCACCCGAAGGATTGGTGTTTGACATGCAGCCCAGAGTTGCCCCCGAGACCGTATGCAAGCTCGTATTCTCTCGGTGACTTTCGTCTTGTCGAGAGTCTGCAATCTTCCTGCTTGTTCATTCAGAACGCACTCGTCCCACTCTCCCGTTAACATCTCCAGATTTTCTCTGAGATGCCTATGTGGAATGGAGTTCACATCAGTTTGCTCCATCTCTTGTTAGGAAATCTGCAAGAACATTTTCGTGAGATTTCACAATGACAATATCAAAAATATAATATTGGCATTCAGCTTGCCATCTAATTAATCTAGCCTTTTCAGGCTTAGATTCCATCTTGTTTTTTAAGAAAGCCTTAACCTGTGTGTTATCGACTTTCAAAGTAAATTTCTTTGCTAACAAAAATAAAGGCCATTTTTTAAACGCCTTTCGGACTGCAAAGAATTCTTTTTCGTTGATGTGCCATCTCACGACCTCATCTTCTGAGAATAAACTACTACAGTATCTACAGGGTTCTTCTCCATTAGGAGTGATCTTGGTTAAGACTGCTGCCCACCAATAATCACTTGCATCTGTATACAGGACTAAGTCGTCTTCGTCCTGCGGTATCGAGAGTTTTGGGAGATTTCTACAAACCTCTTTTAACTCTTTCATTCACTGTCGATGTTCTTCCGTCCAGATGAACGGAACATCCTTTTTCAGTAAAGTACTGAAAACTTTTCTGTGTTTTGCGAGATTCTTAATGAATGGTCCCGCAAAATTAACAACTCCCAAAAAGCTCTGAAGTTGTTTCTTTTCTTTCAGATCTTCAGGAAAATTCTGGACCTTCTGAACAATATGGTCCTGTAGAATAATTCCTGCTTTATCGATCTCGATACCCATAAATTTCATTTTCCGGGTTGCAACGACTGCCTTCTTTTCAGACAGTACTAAACCTTCTTTATAACAAACATCTGCAAAGATTTCAAGATGTTTGATATGTTCCTCTATATTTTTTGATGCAATTAAAATGTCATCATTATAGACAAACATAAAAGAAAAATAATCTTTGAACAGATTATCCATCTTCCTCTGAAATATTTGGGGCGCATTAGCCAACCCCATTGGCATTACTTTCCAAACATAATGCCCTTGTGGAGTAGAGAAGGCTGTAAACTTCTTACTACATTCCTCCATGCGAATCTAGTAGAAACCTGACTTGCAATCAAACTTAGAGAATACCTTAGCATTTCTAATGCAGTTAATAAGGTGTTCCCTACTAGGGATAAAATATCCATCAAACTCCAGAATATCATTAATTCATTTGTAATTAATAACTAATCTGGGTTTACCTCGTTTGATCTCACCATGATTCCTTACCAGAAATCCGGGACTGCTGTAAGGCGAGTTCCCTGGTTCGATCAACTTTAAATCAAGGTGTTCCTTGATTACCTCCTTCATATCTTGTTGATCTTTGAGGTTCATCAGGATTGGTCTGTATCTAACAAACTCATACTCCTTATCTGGCTTCACCTTCATGGTATCTTTGAGCTTGTTTTTATCCCACCATGCCAAAGGATTCTCATTGTAATTCCTTTTAATCTTCCTTTTGACATCTTCTAGGGACACCTGCATCTCTTCCTTAATATCTTGATGAGATATTAAAGATGCTTTGAGGATCTGGACCTCTTCATCTTTGAGATCTTCTTCCCTAATACAGCTTAGCACTGCTTCGTTGAATCTCCTTTGATCCTTCATTTTTTGGTGTCGAAGTTTTCCTTCATCACCTCGCTTGCTGCGAAAACTCAATGGTATCTGGCGATCAAAAGCCCCCTTGAGCCTCTGGACAATGATTTTGTGATCGCAAATGGTTGTAAACACCAATTGCCTTATTTCATTATCCTGCATGTATCTTTTGAACATCTGTAGGAAATTGTTTCCTAACAGAATATCTGCACATGTATCATAGAAGTAAATTGGTGGAGTTTTAACCTTATACCAAGGTGTACCTCTGGCTCCGCCAATTAAAATTTCCGTCTCTTTTACTCCTTTAGCTAAGAGCAAAATCTTCTTTGAAAAATTTCTTCCTGCAATTCGGGGTAGATCATCTTCTACCTCTGCTGGGAAGACTCCTGGTTTTGCTGCACAAATTCCTGCACCTGAATCAATATAAGCAGCAAAATATGCTGCCTTATATTTTTCATATAACATCCCTATAGAGATGTATATAGAGAATGGACTTGTCATTCGATCAATAGTTTTCTCCCATTAATCGTGATTTCCATTCCATCTTCTTTATTTGCCCAAGGTTTGTGATCCTCAAGAAAATCCAAACCCAATAGCAAAACTGTTTCTCTTCCAGCTCTGCCCTTGATCTCCATCACTTTTTCCCCAATCTCCAGGGTACCTTTGTAATGATTGATCTCCGGCTGCTGTAGATAGTAAAGAACATTACAAGGGAAGTTGGTTTCCCACCTTGTAGTGTCGAATTTTACTATCACTTCTCTCCACCCCTCTTGACATTTCAGATTCACTGGAACCTTGTTACTCTGAGATGTTTGAGGTTGAACTTCTCGAATGAGACTCCGACTCCTCCCATATGGTAAAGACATAATTCTGTCTCCTCGGAAGGATAATCTCCCTGAAGTTATCCTGAGACTTTGATCATGTCTCATGACTTCTCTATCTCGGATTTGAACATCAACATTTCTTAACCGAGCAATTTCCACTACATCGGGACAAACAGCCGTTGTCACCTTGTTGAAGATATCTGGTATCTCAATGAACTTCTTTTCCAGAAATACCTCAGTGTGATGTGAGTTGGAAAGAGCATATGATACCTGATAAGTAATGGAGTAAGGCCTATTTCATTCCTCCAATAAATCCTTGCATTTAAAGTCCTGATAAAGCGTCAGGGCTTTGCTGAAATGGGTATCATTAAGATTGTAGGCAATCTTTGGATAGATGATTCTCACTACTTGTCATGCACAAAGATCTCCCGCAATTGTTCCCAATACGGAATCTTTCAGATTTCTAACTCTTTTATCGCATATAGCGATATCGATCGGCGTGTGAACTCCGGTGAAGAGAGCCGATTTTAACATCAACTGGATTGCTCCAATATGGATCCAGTTCATCTTTTCAGCGACTTCGGGCTTCATCTTTGATAGATCTTCCCTTATGTCACTAGCTGGAATCAACTGCATCTCCACTTGATTCTCTGTAAGCTCTATAAGAAGCGATATTTCTCGTCTAGAAATTCCATAGACGATTTGTTGTTTCCTGCTCCTTAGATTAAAGTTCCTCAGAACTTGATCTATGTTATTTGCTGAAAAGCCTTGATACTTTTGTATATTCAGACTCTTCTTCATGATTTTGTCAATCAGATTTTGAGAGAGAGTTGTATGACTGGAGAATCCCGTCCTGTCCTCTTTCTCCTGATGAACAATTTCTGGATCAGTCTGACTCCGATCTAGTTCCATCAGACCATTCTGAATCTTCTCCGCTGAAGACTTCTTCTTGTTCATATATACTCTCATATGAGGGTATATCTTCGAACTGATATACTTGTATCAGTTCTTGGTAGTAGATGACATCTTCGATATCCGGAGTGGATTCAAATTTATTGATACATCTTCTCTCGTTGTCAGGGTAATTTGTGGAAATATGCCCCTTCGCACCGCACGTCCAGCAGTTGCAATCCTTGAAACTTTCATTAACTCTAGTGTGAGTTCTCCTGAAAGTTTTCTTGGCGGGTGTCCTTCCTTGGGATTTATTATCTCCTCGGAAAGGATACCTATTCCTTGATGGTCCACTCCTTTGGCCTGATTTATAAGATCTGGTCTTCTGTCTTGACCATCTGGTTCTTGGTTTTCAAGAATTTTTTTTTGGATCTCCACCTTTATGATAGGGCTGAAACCTATTTTTCTTTCTTCTTTTCAGTCTCGGTGGTTCTCCTCCAATGATCGTTGGCAGATCATTATCATCACAGTTTAGAGGAGCGTATTTGTTAATCCTCCTCAGTTTCTTCATGTTCCTCAGAGCTGTTGCTTGTTGACACCATTCTGAGAGCTTTCGATGTACATAAGACATCCTCCTTGCGACATTTTCAGGATCTCCTGGTTCGTAATCCCGAATCAGCATCTCCTTCCATGGGCTTGGAAATTTTAGAAAGAAAATTTCCAGTGCAACTCTATCATCAACTTTAGATTGATGTTGATAAAGAGTAAAGAGCTGTAAAAACTTGTTAAGCGATTGTTGATCCAAGACTGCAAGTCTTAGATTATACAATGCCATCAAGTATTTCTTTCTCTTTTCTTGATCAAATCCTTCGAAATATCATTCTCTCAGAAAATGGCTTTTAAATATCGTTGCCATATTCTGAACATGTTCAGTGAAGTTTTCACTTTCAAAACATGCATTCTTGATATCCAGAGGAAAGAATTCCCAAGCAATCTTGGCAATTCCTGCAAGACTCATTTCGAGGATTCTTACCTTTCTTGTTTAAATCGAGAGTTGCTGCCGCAATTCTCAAGGCTGACGTCCACTCATCAATTACAGATTCTCGATCTTTGAAATTTACTTCATCGAGATCGAGCATCACTCCGTAGAGATGAATTGGATCCAGGGTCGCCTTACCATAAGGTGTATCCTGTACCTTTGGTTGTGGCCTTCTTGCCCTTGTCATTCTTGCCGCCATATATGCATCATTTGGGGTAAGTTGATCATACCTTGCTTCAGTCTGAAAATCCTGGACAGCATTAATGGCTCCGGGTGCATTTTGAAAATCTTGTTGATTTCCAATGATGGCTCCTTGTGGAAGTTGATTCACTGGCTGTGGTTTTTGGACCACATTCTGGTTCATTTTTAAATCAACCATCGCCATGTTAGTAAAAGATTCTGCTAACTCCTGGAGGTCGTCAAGATTGATTCTTTCGAGATTATTCATCTTTTCTTTTCTCGAATCATTCTTATCAAGGCCTCCATGTTTGGGTCCTTCTTGGTTTCTCCCACTGGAAATGGATAAGTGGGTTCATTACCAAAAGGATTCATTCTTTGACTGGAACGAGGTTGTTGCTCCAGTTTTTCGATCCGTGATTGGATTTCCTTCAGGATATGATAAATTTCATCATGTTTCATAGCAATCTTGTAAAGATCGCGTGATACACCATACAGGCTATCACCATAATGTTGTACTGTTTTCTGTATTTCTCTCAGATCCTCTGATATCTTTGATGAATCTGGAGTAATCTCTTGATATAAAAGAGTAGATGATACTCCTTTATCTTTCTTTGGTTCCATCAGAGCTAATTCCAATTTACTCCCAGATGGGTCTAATGGTCTCTTCTCATGGCATGTTCTATCTCTCATTCAAGGCAGATACAACTATGGAGAAGATCTTCTTTTCTTTTGATTCCTTGGAGGCAAGAATCAATTAATTCTTTCTCCTGGTTATGTTGAATTAAGAGATTCAACATATTCCTCCAGTGTGTCAGAACACTCTGGTATCTTATCCTTCTTTTCTCCAAAATTTGAAAATGTTCCTGGAAATGTCCACACCTTGGACATCCTTCTAGATTCATCAGATATGATTGTTCTGATGGTTTCTCCTCATGGTGTTTATCACCTCGAACTGGAGAAGTCACAATAGATATAATTAGGAAAGTCAAAAAGTCTTAGTGGTTATGTGTTATACATGTCCTCAAAACTAGTTATGGGGGGTATACACTATCACCATACTGGATATACCTAAATAATCCTCATATATATATCCAATGATAATATCAAATCAAGCGTTGAATACGTTAAGTTGGAGAAATTATTGACTTTTCTGCTAGGAATTGGTTTATATAGAAATTATTTATAGTGTGGGAATTAGGAATCAATATGAATCGTTGATTTTTGTATGATCTATAGTTGTCATTATTCGAAGCATGAATATATATAGATTTAAGCATGATTTTATATAGAGTTTATCATGTCAAATAACCACTACGGATAGTGGAAAATAATAGTTGTCCAAAACTTAGTTTATTATAAATTTTGTCATATTTTAGCATAAATTGACCAAAATAACCTTTAAACAAACTAAAAAAACCTACCATTTATTACTTTATACTTTATAGCCACCACCCACCCAACTCTCACTTTCTCTCTCATCCCACAGCCTCTCTCCCCCGTATACTCTCTCTCTCTCTCTCACACACACACACACACACACACACTTCTACAGCTACCGCCTTTCACCCATTGTTATCACCGCCGCCACTGCTCCTTCTCCGGATAACTTATTGTCCTGCTTTCTTCTAGATCCGCCAGCTTCGATGGCATCGGAAGTCGACTCTAGATCTAACGAATACAATCATGATGCTTCGTTTTCGGCCGGCAATCGCATTATATCAGTCCGGCTACCGATGGCGGCCTGAAGTGGATCTGTTATCTGATCCGTTTTGTGTGTGGTTTTCGGTCATTCGATTTAATTTTCCGGTGCAATTATCATCTCTGTTCGATTTACATGTATAGGTAATGTTTTTAATTTTGATGAATTGCCTTGGAAGTTTGTATGAACTTCTTCGCTTTATTAATGGCAGTTTCCCCAAGTTGATTTCATTTTTTAACAGTATTACTAACGTTGGCACGAATGATACGATTCGTACTATTCGTACCATGTTTTGTAGTCATACGATTCGTACGCAAGCTCTTCTTCGTACAATATTTGGGCAGACTTTAAAGCATATTTCTCTCTTATTCTCTCTCTCTATCTCTTTTTTCCATGCACATGGCTCCATCTGCTATCATTGTTTTCCATGGTGGTCAGTGGAATGACCACGACGAAGTGTCATAATTTGGTACGACTGGTATGAATGAATCCATTCGTCCCGTTCGTATCAACTAGTTGTGCTCCGTAACATGGTACGATTGGTACGAATGAAACCATTCGTCCCGTTCGTACCAACGAGATGTGCTCCATAACTTGGTACGAAAGAACTTATTCGTCCTATTCGTAACAAGAATAAGGGCAAATCTGTCCAGAAATCCGAAAGTTTGACAAAATTTATGTTAAGTTTTGGACAACTATTAATTTTTACTATCCATAGTGGCTATTTGACATTTTTACTCTTTTATATAAGCACAATTATTTATACAAAAAGCATGAATATCATTAAGCATGACTATATATAGATTTAAGCATGTTCTCAAGTTCTCACGTGAGGAATAGTTCCTATAGTAACTCATCCCTATATATCGCGGATCAATTAAGAATACTTTCTTAGGAGATAAATAAGAACAAATTTGAACCCTTGATCCTTGTTGATCTACGGTTCAGATTTAACCGTGCATTTAATTACTCTAATTTATGCATTTAAATGCTAATGCATTAAGTTATTGTGTTTATGCATTTAGTTTCTGCATTTTATGTATCTTCGATGTAATAAATGCATTGTTCTCATATAAGATGTGTTCCCAGATCTGCTCCCTATATATATATATATATATATATATATATAGTATTGTACTATTTTATACACGTGTATACAGTGTGAGTGTGAACGAGACGCACATGAAAAATGTTGTGTAGTAAATAAACAAAAGGCTCATTTCAAAACAGAAATAATCGTGTGTGTATGTTAGTTTAGTGGTATGTTAGTTTAGTGGTAGAGTAGTTAATATCCGAGGCCAAAAGTTTCGGGTTCAAGTCCACCGTCACACGGCCTTTAAAATTTCTTGTATTCCTTTCAAAGAAAAAAAAACTGAAATAATCATACAAGATTGAAAAATATACAGAAATGGATCCCACTAAAACATCAAACGTTTCAAGAAAAACACATTTATTGTATTTTTTTAGAAGAAAATCATTCCATTAATTAGCTAAATCGGCATGACAAATATCAAGAAGCCACGAGGAAAGTCCGACCTCCATATTTTTACAACGGAATGCTCAAAAGCATAACTAGCTAAACTATGAGCCGCCATATTGGTTTCTCGACGAACATGAGAAAAATCAACAACTATCTTTCTCTTCGTCTCGTCAATAGCATCACGACATTCATTAGAAAGAGAATCTGATCCCTGCTTCTCATCACTAATAAAGTGAATAACAAGCATCGAGTCAATGTAAGCAAAAACTGGACCAAGGTCATTCTCTAAACAAAAACCAATATCCAACATCAACACATGAAACTCGCCGATCAAAACAGTCGGGACAAACCCCGCCTCTCTTACTACTGCTTCCACTATATGGCCAGAATGATCTTTGAGGATGAAGCCGATTCCAATCTTATTAAAACCAACACATTTACTGTATTATTTCCATAAACTCCTCTCTCTTTCTCTAACGAATATTCAATAATAAACAATTAAAAGTATGTTTTATTTGGATATATAATCTTATATCAGATTGAAAAACAAAAAGAAATGTCCAAGTGGGTCCCATTAAAATACCAAAATGTTAAAAAAACACCCCTAATTCATTATCCCAAAATTTCAATTCTCTCTCTCTCTAACGTGACCATAATTACGTAAGTCAACATGATATAAACGACACATATATTATTCAAAGAGCAAGTCTCCTGCGATTGCTACTTGTGTGAAATTGGATCAAAGGATCCGACCCGGTCAAGACGGGTCGGATCAACTCGTCAGTTTTTTTTAATTCGATTTTTTAATTTATTTTTCTTCTCCACCTTCGACTCCGATTTTAATTAATAGATAATGATAGTGACAATATTAATATTTTTTAACTCGCTCCGAGGCATTCGGCTCCCCTCGCTCGACTCTTTAAAAAAAAAACTAGAAAAAAGAATTAAAAAAATTGAAAAAAATTGGAAAAAAAAATTAAAAATTCGGCGCGTGTAACACACGCGCTGAATAAAAAAAAAATTGTCAGGCGCGTGTGATGCATGCGCCTAACTTATAGGTCAAAATGGGCGCGTGTAAAACACGCGCCCGGGGCGAGTGGGGTGCGTCGCACCTAAGTGACGGGTGCACGCAAGTTTTAGCCTTATTCAAATACTCAGCAATAATATACATTTTATTCATATATATTAGAATTTTTAAATATGCCTTGTCTCTAGCTATTTCAATATAACAACCTTGAATAAAAAGAAAATTACAAATTTTTGGAAGTCATTTCCTAATTTTCTTTTGTATTTTTTTTTCTGTATTTTCCTTGTTATAAATAAATGTAACTTATTTTATACCAGAATTATGTGAATCGAGCCAAATTTGCTCAGACGCTTATGTTTCAAGGCTCGATATTATTTGCCAATTTAAAATAAGAGACAAGTGTCAATATAATTACTTTCAAATGTAAGAGATAAAATATAATCATTTTTTTTTCTTAAAAAATGCAAATTCTAGCATATGTTATGGATATACTCTTAATCACGTATAATAGTTAATTATATAATTTTGTGTAATAATGTATTTGGCTAAATTTAAGCAAAAATTATACGACGTTTGATCATATTACGTATACATTCATGATTACACGATTAGTTGATCGTGCAATAAATGAAAGTAAGTAAATAAAGGTATTTATATAAATGGCTAGAATTTATATGTCTAGAAAAGAATGAGTATATTTTTCTTTTATACTTGATACGGCCTATTTTACTATAACACCTCTTAAAATAATCATTATATGTCCAGTAATTTATTTATCTGAAGTGCTTCCACTCACAATTTGAAATTAAAATCACAATAAAATGGAAATATCATAAATCCAGTTTGGAATTATATTGCCTTTACCTGAAAAAAAAAAAAATCAGTGTGACCGACCGTGTGAGTTCACACTGATTTTCATCATCCGTATATGTATTTTATAATATAGATACAACTAGCATGTTGCCCGTCGAACATCGACGGGAATTATCATATTTTATATTTTTTTCGTCTACGAAAAGAATGTACTTCTTTTCATTTCTGTCCGTCCATAAAAAATATGAACTTTCTATTTATAAATACTACCCACCACTTTTTGTCTACTTATTATCCTCAATGTTTTAACTTATTTACAAAATATACCACCTATGTCTCACCACTACACTCATTAATTAACACAACACTACAAATAACGTGAAATCCTTTTTCCACCCACAATAAACTCAACTAAAATTTTTAAAATCCGTGTCATCTCTTATGAGACATTCTCTTTGTGAACGGATGGAGTATATTATTTGTAGAAAAATTAGTCATATAACTACCCGATTTATTCTAAAACTCGTATAGTAATAAATAATCGTTAATTAACCAACACGTTTATTTATATACATATACTCATTCATATCCGATAAAAAAAACTTGTCCACATCCTAAGCCCAAACAGTAATACATACTATAAACGTGAATATCACAAAGTAAACATTTATAATATATTGTATAAATACCCCGTTTATATTTATAACTGTTATCCGTCTTAGATTAAAAAATAATTTTACATCTTGTTATCGTCCCAGACTCTCATAGTAATACATGATAAAGCACTGAATATTACGAAGGAAATATTAACAAAATTCTAAAAAATAAGTTTCAAGTTTAAATTTAAAAATAATACAATTTACAAAACCCGTCTCAAGTCCGATTAAGAAGTGATTTTACTACTCAATTCCACCACAATATGTATAGTAATATTTGCTAATAATCTGAATCCATTTATTTATATAAACGCACCCATTTCTTTCTGATTAAAAAAAATTACAACTTGTTCACGTCTTAAACTTGCATAGTAATATTCGCTATAAACTTAAATATTACAAAGTAAACACTATTAATATATAGTATAAATATCTAAAAATTAAAAGTTAATTTTCAAATATAAGCTTAAAAATTAGGCAATATACGATATTAATTTACTATTTATAATCGACCCAAAGTCAATTAAAACTTTTTACTATAGTTCTCGTCCTAAACTACTCATTCATTTTTCTGACTTGTATAACAATACCAACTAATTACATCTCTTTTATTTATATGTGAAAAATAATTTTATAGCTTGTTATTGTCTCAAACTTCTATAATAATACTCATTAAAAACTTGAATATTTACGAAAGAAAACATTACCAAAGATTTAAAAATATATTTTAAATATACATTTGAAAATTAGACTCCAATTTACGAAACTCGTTAATTAAACTATTTATTTAGTAATTTAATTATTGGCCAAATTAATATTTATCAAATTAAATTTCGATTAAAAAATAACTATTTATTTGGCCAACTAATTCATTGACCAAATTAAATTGGTTGTGGAAAATAATTACGAGATATATTGATTCTAAGTATATATATATATATATATATATATATATATATATATATATATATATATATATATATAAGTTTTCCAATGGGTGGACTCTCATTGAATTTATGTATATATATAATCTATCTATTGTTTAATAATTTGATTAACTATTATGAAAATAGAATAATTTAGAAAAACATAAACGTAGGCTGAATTCTTGTGTATTGTGGGGTCCTTATTCCACTCAAAATATATTTACCAAATAATTCCTTAAAATTCGTACCGCACTCCCTCACCACACTTATGGGGGACGGAGGGAGTATAAATATTAAATATTCTTGTAGTCACATTTAAAAAAAACATAAACAAAAAACAAAACAAAAAATTGACTGATTTGCCATAATAAATTTTGTTTCCATGTTTCATGATTTGTAATATTGTTTTTTATTATTATTGATTTTTCTTTTTTGGCCATTATTACTTATTTGGTAAACTTAATAGTTGGATAAATTGTATTTTCCTATAAAAATATACTCCATCTGTCCGATTGATAACGTCACATAACTTTTGGACACAAAAATAGAAAATAAGTAGGTTCCACCATTTTTGAAGAATTAAGTATTTTCTTATTTGGAATGGACGTTATCAATGGGACATACAAAAAAAGGAATATGAGACATTATCAATGGGACAAACGAAAAAGAAAAATGGGACATTTTTAATGGGACGGAGGGAGTAACTATTTATTTGGCCAATTAATAAATTGGTCAATTTAAATTGGTGGTGCGGAATATGGAATGAGAAAATATAATTGATTCTAAGTATTTATTTAGTCTCTTCTATGGGTGGAGTTTCATTGAAAAGCGATGTGGGATAGAAAATTTAATTAGTATTTAAAATATATTATTTTATGTTTAATAATTCAAAAATGGAAGAATTTAGATAAATAGGATTCTAGAGATTGGAGGTATGCTACATAGGAGAGAAGAAGACAGATCCGTTTTCGTTTATATAATAGATTATAATTAAATAATTTGTTTAGGAATGATAGCATTTCTACAAATCATTAAAAAAAGAATTGCATAGAAGATAAATAAAAATAATAAAATAGGTAGATGAGGTGATTTCTTTGATCTACTATTCTATGGAGTATTATATAATTATACAAAAAATAAAATTTTCATTACTTTTGTTTATATAAAATCAAAATCAGACTTTGGATGTAAAATTAGACAAATTAAAAAGTTTTGGAATTTGTTGCACAAATTAAATTTTTTTGGAGAGCAAAAACAGAATTTCACAAAAGTTCAGGAATTTATAGGCAATTCGTTGTTTGGATAACTATTGACTCGTTGGCCGACTAGGACACGTAGGATTTTCGGCTGCCAAGTCAGCACATGATTTGGGAAAAACCGACCTTGGATGCAAAATCAGACAAAATATAAAGTTTGGGTACTGTCATGCAGAATTTTTTTGTGGAAAACAAAACCAGAATTTGTGAAAAGTTCAGGAATTTACAGGCAATTTATCCTTATCTAAATTTGTTATTGAAAATCGTCATTACTAATTATATACTCCCTTCGTCCTACTGAATTTGTCTTCCTTTCCTTTTTAGGTTGTCCCATTGAACTTGTCTTGTTCCGAATAAGGAAACAATTAATTTTCAAAAATGGTGAGACCTAATCACTTTCTATCTTTTTACCGTTCTCCTTAATACTCGTGCCGAATAATAGCAGGGCATATTCAATGGGATGGGGAGAGTATTATTATACATCAAATAATTACATTCATTTTAATTCTAGTTGATAATTGACAATCTAAATCTAATGATCACGTTAAGATATGCATTTACATCAACATAAAGTGCACTCACATTGCAGACTTCCCCATCAATTCGACATATCATTAGATTATGCTTGTTAAATATTCAAATTAAACATTATATAAATATGGAGATGCTAATTGCTATGTATGGATACACACATTAATTGGAGATTAACAATAAATGAAGGTAAAATGGATTATAGCTCATTTTTAGCAGAAATAACTGACAAATCCATGAATATTAATATATAATTGCATAATTGATGTCTTTAGCCGTCTATGTTTGGCTAGAAATTTGGCAAATGTGCAACAATTTTGCAGCCATAGTTGTTGCACTTTAACTTCATCCATTAATTGATATATATTTTCTATATATAATTACTTATTTTACTACAATTAGTACAATATGTAACATGTTTTCTAAACTTATTTCATTTCGGTTATACTATTTATAGATTTAATGGATATATTTTTTCTTATTATTATAAATTAGGAGCTCCTATTATATATGAGAAAATTAATAAAAAAAGTTATCTATAACATGTATGGATTTGATGGATCATTTCTTTTCTATTATTATATTATTTGAAGTTCAAATATAAAAACAGAGAAAGAAAAAAAAGTGGATGAAAATTGCACAAAGGATACCAAAAAAAAAATATTTTCTCACGTTGATATAATAATTAATGTATACATCAAATTAATTACTTTCCTTCACTTTTTCTTAAATTATTGTATAAATTATGACATGATTGTATGAGATAAATATGGTTTTATTTCAATTAAAAAAAATATCTTTTAATTTGCACATTGGCGCATTCCAGTCTTACAATGCTGCAAACAATCTAGACAAAGAACGAAGGGTTCTTCTATAAATAGAACATTTCAACCACAATAGCGTATAGCCCATTTATAAATCATAATATCAAATAGTCAAAGAAAATAGAATACATTTAATATGAAGTCTCAATATTCAATCTAAATATGGGTAAGTTTCAAATCAATGGCTATTGTCTTAACCAATAAAAGAAAGAACGTTAATTAGTCCACATAGCTCGTAAAAATTGAGCAAAAATTAAGAAGAGGCTGGTTACATTTTTTCTGATTTGATGATGCAAATTTGAGATCTTTGTAGCCAATTAAGAATGCAGAATGATGGAAGGCATCTTGAAGTTGCTTCTCACAGGGCTTTCCATCACATTGAACTATGTTATTTCCATACACATTGGTGAGTTCACAACACAAAAACACACGTTTCAATCGATTACAAAATATAGAATCAAAAGTATGTGCACAATTTGACATTATTATGCTAAGAAATATGCAAATTCAATTAACAATGTTAATAAGACCCAAACATATAAAAATTCTTGATAAAAAAATATGAAGAGCATCAACATCTAATAGTATTCTTGAAAAAACAAAATTCATAGTATTCTTGATTAAAAAAATTCAACATAAAGAGCACTGACGTTGCTAGCTTCTCTCGTGGTTGCATCAAGTTCTTTCCTCTCATCGTTTAATTGTCGGTGACTATTTGCAGGGCTGATGCAATATGAAAAAAAAAATCACATATATATAGACATAAAACACAATAAAAATGAGAAATAAATTAATTGATTGCCATGAATTGTGCTTAATTTTGTAATGTCTACTGTTGGTTGTTAGATTGAAAATTATTAATTAATACTAATAATTATTTATTTAGAAATTGCTATATTGGAGATTTTAGATAAATATCAATGAAAAATTCTAGGACGGCCACGTAGGCGCATGGATTAATATGATGCATAGAATGTGTTTTGCTATTAGGAATTGATTTAGAGTAAAATTCGTATATAACCAGTATGGGGATAGTGTGTACCGCCCATAACCACTTTTAAAAACAGAGACCACCCATAACCACCAAGCTTTGACTTTTCAAATTATATCTATTGTGACACTTTGAAGTGTCATATTTGTGTGATATGGGAAAATTTGAACTAGTTGGCCAAATAACATGTAGTTACCCTCCTATTTTAGCCATTCAAAAGATGGCTACGTATTTCTTTGTTACGTATTTTGCTAAGACGATCCACGCTTTCAAAATGGTATTAGAGCCCCAGGTTTATTTAGGCATTATATTTTATTTATTACTTTAAGTATTATCCTAACGGAGGAGACATCAAGAAAATATGGATCCGGACGATTGTCCGAGATGTGAATGTTACATGAACTATCTCCATGGTTTGGAGGTACAGAAAATAAGAACCCAGACTGCTCTTGCAGTCTGGAAGAGAGAATTCCACTTTGCAGCATTAAGAGTGAATTGTGAAGCAATTATTTCTTGGCACCAAGAGATGAGAAGGATAGAGAACCTCATTGAGGAACTGAAGTATCTTCATCTAGTGACGGAGAATGTTATGAGAGAAAACCATCAGAATCACAATATCTGATGGTTTTACAGAATGTCCAAGGTGTGGACAGCACCAGAAATTTTTCCTAACATTGGAAAAAAGGAGAACAAGATACCAGAGTGTCCTAACACACTGGAGAAGGCAGTTGGACCTCCTAATCCAACAAAGCAATGAGGAAGAATTAATTGATTCTTGTTCCGAATGAATCAAAAGAAAAGAAGACCTCTTCCATAGGAGTATTTGTCTCGAATGGGAGATGAAGTATGTCTTTCGAAGAAATCATTGGAACCGTCTCTCATGGAACCAAAGAAAGATAAAGGAGTATCATCTACTCTTTTATATCAAGAGATTAATTCAGATTCCTCCAAATTTTTGATGGATCTGAGAGAAGTGCAGAAGACGGTACAACATTATGACGACAACCTATATGGTGTACCAAGGAATCTATACGGGATCGAAAAGAAGCATGAGGAAATTTACAACATCCTGAAGGATATTCGAGACCTTATAGAGAAACTAGAACAACAACCTCGTTCTAGTCAAAGAAGGAATCCTTTTGCCAATGAGCCGACTTATCCGTTACCAGTGGGAGAAGTCAAGTTGTGGGGATCATATACCCAAAGATTGCATACAATCTTAATGATACCCATTTCAGCAAAGCCCTGACGCTATATCAGAACTTCAAACGCAAGGATATATTGGAGGAAGAAAATAGACCTTACTCCATTACATATCAGGTATCATATGCATTTTCCAACTCATATCATACTGAGTTATTCTTAGGAAAGCAGTTCATCGATATACCAGATATCTTCAAGAAGGTGACAACGGCGATTTGTCCCGATAGAGTATAAATATCTTGTTTGAGAAATGTGGATATTTAAATTCGAGATAGGAAAGATTATCTTTCTAGGGAGACAGAATTATGTCTCTACCATATAGAAGGAGTCTCATCCAGGAAGCTCAACCTCAGACATCTCAGAGTAATAAAGTTGCAGTAAATCTGAAATGTCCTGAAGAATAGAGAGAAGTGATAGTAAAATTTGACACTACAAGGTGGGAAACCAACTTCCCTTGTAATGTTCTTTACTATCTGCAGCAGCCAGAGATCAACCACTACATAGGTACCCTAGAGATTGGTGGACGAGTAATGGAGATCAAAGGTAGAGCCGGAAGAGAAGCAGTATTGTTGCTAGGTTTGGATTTTCTCGAAAATCATAAACCATGGGCAAGTAAAGAAGATGGAATGAAAATCACGATTAATGGGAAAACCCTATTGATCGAATGACAAGTTCATTCTCTATATACATCTCTATATGGATGTTATATGAAAAATATAAGGCAGAATATTTTGCTGCTTATATTGACTTAGATACAGGAATTTGCACGGCAAAGCGAGGAATCTTCCCAGCAGAAGTGAAAGAAGATCTACCCCGCATTGCAGGAAGAGATTTTTCCAGAGAAAATCTTACTCCAAACCAAAGGAGTTAAAGAGACGGAAATCTTAATTGGAGGAGCAAGAAGTACACCTTGGTATAAGGTTAAAACTCCACCTATATATTTCCATGATACAGGTGCAGATATTCTATTAGGAAACAATTTCCTACAGATGTTCAAAAGATACATACAGGATAATGAAAGAAGACAATTGGTATTCACAACCATTTGCGATCACAAAATCATTGTCCAGATACTGAATGGGGCTTTTAATCGCCAGATACCACTCAGATTTCGCAGCAAGCGTGGTGATGAAGGAAAACTTTGACACCCAAAAATGAAGGATCAAAGAAGATTTAGCGAAGCAGTGCTAAGCTGTATCAGAGAAAAGGATCTCAAAGATGAAGAGGTCTAGATCCTCAAGGTATCCTTAACATCTCATCAAGATATTAGGGAATAAACACATGTGTCTCTAGAAGATGTCAAAAGGAAGATTAGAAGAAGTTACAATGAGAATCATTTGGCATGGTGGGACAGAAACAAGCTCAGAGCAACCTTGAAGATGAAGCCGGATAAGGAATACGAGTTTGTTAGATACATGTCAATCCTGATGAATCTTAAAGATCAACAGGATATGAAGGAGATAATCAAGGAACACCTTGATTTGAAATTGATTGAACCTGGGAACTCGCCTTACAGCAGTCCCGGATTTCTGGTAAGGAATCATGGTGAGATCAAACGAGGTAAACCCAGATTAGTTATTAATTACAAAGGAATTAATGATATTCTGGAGTTTGATGGATATTTTATCCCTAGTATGGAACACCTTATTAAATGCATTAGAAATGCGAAGGTATTCTCTAAGTTTGATTGCAAGTCAGGTTTCTACTAGATTCGCATGAAGAAAAGTAGTAAGAAGTTTACAGCCTTCTCTACTCCACAAGGGCATTATGTTTGGATCGTGATGCCAATGGAGTTAGCTAATGCGCCTCAAATATTTCAGAGAAATATGGATAATGTGTTTAAAGATTATTTTTCTTTCATGTTCGTCTATATTGATGATATTTTAATTACATCAAAAAATATGAAAGAACATATCAAACATCTTGAAATCTTTGCAGATGTTTGTTACAATGAAGGTTTACTACTGTCTGAAATAGGGGTGAGCATTCGGATTACGGATCGGATTTTCGCTCAATCCGATCCGATCCAAAAATCCGAATTTCTTAAAATAATAAATCCGATCCGATCCGAATGATCCGAAAATCCGAACCGAAAAAAATCGAAATTTTAGCCCTAAATTCGATCCGATCCGAAAAATCCGAAATTCTCCAAACAATATCCAAAAAATCCAGAAATTCGAAATTAATATAATTATTAATTTATTTTCATCTCATTCGGTAATTGGTAGAAAAAATTCGAAAATAATGGACTAACACTAACATACTAACAATGACCTATATCAATGATTATAAATATCTACTTCTAATAAAATATAATTACTTCCTCAACATCATTATTCCTTCAATAAAAAAGCAAGAAAATCGGGAAACTTTTCATTCTGAAAGCAAATGAAATTACATAAATAATTTAAAAAATTAAACCAATAGATATCATCAAGTAAATATCAAGTATTTTTAGGGTTTTAGAATTTAGATAGATATTTTTAATTATTAATAATAAAATAATATATATATATTATATAAAAAATTCGGATTTCGGATTTGTTCGGTTTTTTAAAGTTCCGATCCGATCCGATCCGAAAATCTGAAATTTTGAGACAATGAAATCCGATCCGATCCGAAATCCGAAAAAATCCGAACCGAATTTCATATTTCGGTTTGGTTTGGTTCGGATTTTCGAATTTCGGTTATTTTGCTCACCCCTAGTCTGAAAAGAAGACAGTCATTGTAACTCGGAAAATGGAATTTCTGGGTATCGAGATCGATGAAGCAGGAATTATTCTAGGACCATATTGTTCAGAAGGTCCAGAATTTTCCTGAAGATCTTAAAGAAAATAAACAACTTCAGAGCTTTCTGGGAGTTGTTAATTTTTGCAGGATCATTCATTAAGAATCTCGCAAAACATAGAAATGTTTTCAGTTCATTACTGAAAAGGGATGTTCCGTTCATCTGGACAGAGGAACATCGACGGGGAATGAAGGAGTTAAAAGAGGTTTGCAAAAATCTCCCAAAACTCTCTATACCACAGGACGAAGACGATTTGGTCATGTATACAGATGCAAGTGATTATTGGTGGGCAGCAGTCTTAACCAAGATCACTCCTAATGGAGAAGAACCATGCAGATATTGTAGTGGTTTGTTCTCAGAAGAGGAAGTTGTGCGATGGGACATTAACGAGAAAGAATTCTTTGCAGTTCGAAAGGCATCTAAGAAATGGCCTTTATTTTTATTAGCGAAGAAATTTACTTTGAAAGTTGATAACACACAGGTTAAGGCTTTCTTAAAAAATAAGATGGAATCTAAGCCCGAAAAGGCTAGATTAATTAGATGGCAAGCTGAATGTCAATATTATATTTTTGATATTGTCATTGTAAAATCTCACGAAAATGTTCTTGCAGATTTCTTAACAAGAGATGGAGCCAACTGATGTGAACTCCATTCTACTAGCCCAAAGGCATCTCAGAGAAAAACTGGAGATGTTAACGGGAGAGTGGGGCGATTGCGTTCTGAATGCTGAACAAGTAGGAAGATTGCAAACTCTCGACAAGACGAAAGTTACCGAGAGAATACGAGCTTGCATACGGTCTCAGGGTCAACTCTGGGTTGTATGCCAAACACCAATCATTCGAGTGGCCAAAGATTCTTTGGTGAAAGAAGAGTTTCGAGTACATGGCTCTAAACCTGTAACAGAGAATTCCAATACCTCTTGCCCGAGTTCTAAGGTGGTGGTCTCTTTGGAACCATTTCCCCAAGAAAAAGATGATATCCAGGGGTCACACTCTGAACCATCATGTCAACCCGGTACCTCTGGGGTAAAAGATGGAGAGATTAATCTTAGGCCAATGACTGGCACTTCTAAGGTTAATACTGATAAAATTGAAGTTTCTTCTTCTTGGCAGATTTATCAAGCTAACTGGGAGAAGCTCCATACAAGGTCGGGGATCAACCCAGAAAAAATAAGGGTTGATGTCTCGGGAAAGTATCCTCGAGTGTGGATAATGCCAAACTCCGATCCACACGAAGTCAAAAGATGGTATGAATTTGGGGCTTTAGCCTCAGTTTATACAACATCACCATTCACCGAAATCAAGAATCTACCCAAATGGATTCAAGAAGCGGTGTATGATACATGGGCTAACAATCCACAACTTAGCCAAGGTGATATTTTGGAATTGTACTTCATAAGTGAGGCTCTAGAACCAGCAGGAAAAGGTAGCCATGAAGTCTTTCACTACATCAGGCTTCGGAGACCAGATGGACGCGCCCTCGAAAAAATCAAGGCGCCTACAGAAAATGAGACAACTCTAGTCTCCACACTACGAGAAGACCTCATCTCAACCAGAAGAGCATGGAGATTATGGGTCTGTCTCACAGAGATGGACACAGTCAAGTTTCCGTTTAAATTCTTTCAGAATTCGGTAAACAGATCATTCCTGTTAAATACTATGACAGGAAAATCAACAAGATTTGCAGAGAAAGCTTTCGAGAGAAAGAGAACTTTGCTTTGGGAAAACAAGATTGCGACGAGCAAAGAAGCTCATCGCAAATATTGCAACATGGCTCACTTTGGCACTGGTCTGAGCGCATTTGTCAAGACTGTCAAAACCAGAAGGAGCCAGAGTTCGGGAAAGGCTTCTTGCCTAGAAATGAGAAAGAAAAGGCCCGATCGAACGAGTATACCGATCATACCCATCGCAAGGCGGTGCCAAAAGTAAGGACGCCCAGGGACCCGGAAAAAAAATAGATTCCCGACACAAGTTGGTGGAGTCATATGACTCTGAGCTGGAGAACCACCTACTAAAAAGAAAACGACAGCAGTGGGTGGATGAACATGGATTACCCACTAAATGATATATGGGTAAAACTACAGGAAGACCACTACCAGCAGAAAAATGGTCCATTAATCACGAGAAAGGGACCTCACACCGAAAGATGGTTGTCCGCATTTAATAATGGAGGACCCAATTCACGTGAAACAGGCTGGCCAAGGAAAGAAAGCATCCGAGGCAATAATGCGGGAAGGGAGGTCATTCACTCAGACCTCTATATTAACAAGAATTGAAGAGAGCATTCGACATCGGAAAATCATCCAACATCTTCTCTGCTCTCTCCAAAAATAAAATTGTCATAATTCTTAGTTTTAACATTCTAGCCTTTAGTTTTATGTATTTCAATCCCGCTACCATAGGTAGCTAAACAAGTATGTCTCCTCCCTAAAGGAGATATACTTATGTTGTAATAAATTTTATATAATTCCTAAATAAAGTTTGGGCATTTGTTCATGCCTTCCAGTATATTATTTTCTTTGTGTACCGATCGAAAACCATACGCCTCGGGTAGGAAACGAGCGAAAGTTGTGCTGAGTGTTGCTGAAGGAGTCTGCGTCTGGAAACCATCGGTTGCGATCGTGTGGTTGGACGGGGTCCCTAAAACTTTCGGCGGATATTTACCCGGCAGCATTACGGTCAAAAAGGTATGAAATCGGAATGCGTAGAATTTATTTATACGGAAGTGTGATGGACCTGATTGTATAACATGATTTATCTCCAAAAATGAGAAAATGGATTAAAAATGAGCAGAGTAGGTAATAGAGAAATTTAGTAGAAGGGTAAAAGAGCAAAATTAAAAATACATATCACATGTTTATAAGGCCGATTGGAGTTATCAATATTTTCCCTTATTTTCTACAATATTTTATACACAAAAATAGATATAAATTTTTTTATTGATGGATCAGTGGATATTGCTTATACATGCAATCAAAAGTGGGCGTGGGAGGTACGCAAAATTGGCGTGGGAGGTACACAAAAGTGGACGTGGAGGTACGCACTATCTTCATACTGGTTAGTATGAATTTCCTCTCATTGATTTATATGATAAAATAAGTATATGATTAAAATATAATGCAAAAGGGTTGAAATATTATGTGTGTTGAAGTACACATCAATATGTCCATGTTTGTCCTGACAAGAAGTATATATCCACAATGACTATTTTATTCACACAAAAAAAGGGGTGGCAAATTCCCAATTCTATGAAAAACTGATTGAAAATTGATGAATTTCTTGCGAATTTCCTGACTGGCGCAGAAACAGCGTGACTGAACTGAATCTATTCCACATCCACTTTCTCTCTCTTATTTCCTCGTTCTCTCTCTCTCTCTCAAATACCAAGTCAAAACGATTAATTTAGAGCAATAATTAAGATTTTAACGCTTTTGAAAGCAAACTTACCATGGTGAGAAATTCGGCTGTTACTCCAAGTACAAGTATATATATTTTTTGTATGTAAATTAGTAAAATATGAAAAATGGCTGATTTAATATAAAAAAAAGGTTGCACGTGAAAAAAACAAATTTTAAAATTTAATTATCTAGACGAATATTCAAACATTCTCTTGACTTAATTTAACGTAAATTTAACGCATACTACATATAATTTTGACTGAATTAGATGCCACCCCAACTTACGATAAGTATAGTAAAATTACAAAAATAAATAAATATGTAAAATCATGCATAAAATATATAAAAGGTAAAATCAAATTATATATATATATATATTAATTTAATTAGAAACTGTTGATATTTCAACTTGTTCAATAAATCAAACTGTCTAAACCCCATAAATAAGCTCCACGACAATTCAAAGGCGAAAGGGCTCTTATCATGTAAAAGCGTTTCAAAACAAACGTTATTAACTACAAAAAAGGAAAAGGGAAAAATAAATCAATCATTAGTTTGAATATTTTTAAAAATTAATATGGTTTTCATAAAATGACGTGAACCTAATTTCTCAAGCAGTAATCAGTGTAAATTAAAACGCGTACAATTTTTGGGATTCAAAATATGACTTGGTCCAAAACAATAATTGTGAGACCAATTAAAGAATAAATACTGATCGTACAATTACCTTTTTCTGGGTCAATTAGCCAGAGTAGCTCACAAATTACGTAAAAGAGGCAAATCGCATTTGAATTTTTTTTTTTTTTTGAGGAGATTTGAAAAATTTAATATGACGGGCTCAACATAAAAAACAAATGGCGAGACTTAAATTTGTAACACATTCTCAGCAATTATTCTTCTTTCATGCACCTCTTCTTTTTTTCCTTTTTTTTTCTTTTCTTTTTTGAGATATGACTAGTCCGAAATCATCGTTGATTGTCCAACGAGCTCTCTGTATTAGGGATGGCAATGGGCCGGATTTGGACCGGATTTTGCTTGGTCCAGTTTCATATTCGATTTTTGGACCTTTGGTCCAGATCCATTGGGTCTAAAAAATTAAAATTCAGATCCAGATTCATGAGATCCACAGATTTCGGGTCCAGACCCAGATCCATAATTTTTCAATTTTCAATTTTTTTTTAGAGGAACTTTCATTTTTTTTAATGTAAACAATCAATAATAACACCATAATAATTATATAAAAACATCTACCATCATTTCAAAGTTCAAAATTATTCATTAAACCATAAATATCACTACAATCAATCATCCAAAATAATTCTTCTAAGTCATTCAAGTTAAGAACTAAATATTACAATCAATCAAGAACTAAATTAGACTAAATTAGAAAATAAACTAAATTATATTTAAAAACAAAACTAATATATATATATATATAATGTATACCGGGTCCACGGGCCGGATCTGGACAGGATTTGGATCTCAAATGTTTGAATCCAGATCCAGATCCGGTCCAGATCCATCGGGTCCAAATTTTTGATGCCCAAATCCTAAAAAAACGGATCTGAATTAGCGGATCTGGACTGGGTCCAAGATCCACTGCCATCTCTACTCTGTATAATTCCACTAGTACCTAAAATAACCCGCGAATAACATAAAATAGAAAAATTGTACTAGGAAAATCAAAGCTCAAATTAAAAAAAAAATGTGTGATGGCGAGATTTAAATTTTTTATGAAAATTTTGATTTATAGAAATTTTTACAGCAAAACTTTGGAATCTATTACTAATACGAAAATAAAGGTGCTTCATCCACGGTTCTCCGTTCAGATTTTCCTGTATTCTGGTAATTTGTCTAATTTTAATTCATATATATTCTAATCTTTATTTTTATTAATTTCATATTCTTGAAATATCACATGTTTATCTATTAATCACATCTCATATTTATCTTTCCCTCTATTTAATTAATTTCTTCTATTACACGTATTAAAATAATAACAATTTCGGAATACATTCTTATATCTATTACTAATACGAAAATAAAGTTGCCCCCTCCACGGTGCTCCGTTCAGATTTTCCTTTATTCTGGTAATTTGTCTAATTTTAATTCATATATATTCTAATCTTTATTTTTATTAATTTCATATTCTTGAAAGTGCTAATCCATAAAAATACACACTTTCACTTTACACAAATGAAAAATACACACCTCCTCCAAAACAAATGAATTTTACACACTTTTCGTTTGAAGAGCCGAAATGACCATTGATTGTGATTTATTTTAATCAAAAAGTGACTAATGATTGCTAATCACTTACACATTGTAAGAAAAGTGTACTTGTGTCTTGCATGAAAGTTTGATAAAGTAGTTAATCATTGGTTATTAATATTCTTTTATATATATTATTAATAGTAATAAATACCTGCTGCATATTTAAATGAAGGCGAAAAATATAGAAATCATACCAAAAAAGACAATAACCCCATGAAGAGCCAAAAAATGAAGATTCCACTCGACAAAATGAATATCCCGCTCGAAAAATGTAACATCCCGCCCGAGCGGGATATTCAATTCCCTGAGCGGGATCGTCATTTTGTCGAGCGGGATATCCATATACTGGAGCGGGACAAACCGTGACCGCCGGTTAACCGCCGGTTAAAACCGGCGGTTAACCGGAATTATTAAAAAAAAAAAAAGGTGACGTGGCGCCGGTTCGAACGGTCAAAACCGGCGGTTAACCGGCGGAACCGGAACCGCCGGTTCCAACGGGAAGAAGACAGCAAGCACAGCAGCACAGCAGCTGCATCAATGGCAGCAGCTCAACGGCTAGAAAAATAGCCGTTGCTGCTGCCCTCTCCCCCCTCCCTTCCCCCCCATTTTACCCTATAAATACCACACTATAATCTCTCAAATAATCACACCAATTCTCATATCTCTCTATTTAATTTCAAGCATTCAATCTATTATTTGTTGCTCAAATTCTTCATTTTTGTGTTAATTTTGTGCTCAAGTTCTCAACTTCTCTCACCACACACTTCACCAATCCATCCATAACAATATTCCATAATGTCGACCTCCTCTCGTGTCGATAAGGGCAAAGGCATTGCCGAAAATCAAGATGATGCTCCTCGTCGATCCAAAAGAGGAGGAAGATCGGCTCGGCAAGCTCGAGCAATGGCCGCCGAAGAAATATCAAGGGCGTATGCGGAACAACTTCAACAACAAGAGGATCGAGAGTTTGCCGAGCAAGTTCATCGTCAAGAGGAGGAGATGCTTCGGCAATCTCAAGAACAATCCAACGAAGAAGAAGAAGAAGAAGTCGAAGCGCCGCCAAACAAACCGACGGCTCGATCTCTTGTGTCGGATATCTTTACTAAGCATTTTAAAAAAATGCCTAGAGCCCCGGCACCTAGCGACAAGCCCGGAGATCCTCCAAAATACAACGCCTATTGCAACTATTGCAATAACGTCTACAAATGGACGCATGGAGGAGGTTATGGCACACTAAGGCGACACATGGAGACGTGTCATCCGGGAGAATACGGGATTGCATCAACACAAACTCAAATTCGTGGCACCGCTTTCTCGGCGACGGGTACGTCTTCTCACCCTTTATTTAAATATGATCATCCACATGCCGAAGATGTTATGGCTAGATATTGTGCTATGGAAAAACAACCTTTTACATTTGCCGATAAAATAACCTATCAAGAAAGTATAAAAGATGCATATTGTCCCGCCGCTAAAAAAATTAGTAGAAGTAATATGCTTAGACGAATTAGAAGACAAGCTTTTGATAAAAAAATGGAATTAATGAAATATTTGATAAACTTAGACCATAAAGTTTCTATTTGTGCCGATATTTGGACGGATTGTTTTCATCAAAATAATTACATGGGAATAACATGTCATTGGGTTGATGATAAATGGATACTACAAAAACGTTTAATTGCATTTAGGAGTTCGATGATCCACACACGGCCACTAATATTGCTTTAATAATTATAACCGTTTTAAATGAATACCAATTGATTAATAAAGTATTTTCGGTTGGTTTTGATAATGCATCCGCCAACACCGCTAGTATTCCCGAACTCATTGAAGCATGTAATCCATCTTTCCAAGGAAAATATTTTCATAGTAGATGCATTTGTCATATTTTGAATTTATGTGTTCAAGATGGACTTGAAATTTTTAATGAATCGGTTATGCCAATTAGAAAAGCCGTTGCCCTTTTGCATACAAATATAACTTTAGGTAAAAAATGGCAAAAATATTGTCGTCATAAGAATATTCAACATAGGAGTTTTGTTAGAGATGTATCACATCGTTGGAATTCCACTTATGAAATGCTTAATTCTACTTTAGAGTATAAAGATTATTTATGCGAATTTTTTAGAAAAGAATTTGCGACGGTTCAATTGACTTTATTACTTTCTTATTGGGACCAATGCATGGATTTATATCAATTGTTAAAGGTTTTTAATAATGCCACCGTTCAATTATCGGGTGTTTATTATTGTACTTCCGTTCGTGTGTTGGAACATTGCATGTATATTGCACTTAGCTTTAAAAATTGTTTTAGTAAACCCAATTTGCAAGGTGTGATTTATTTTATGGTTCAAAAATGGCTAAAATATTTTAGAAATATTCCGGATGTTTTTCTAGTAGCTAAGTGCTTAGATCCTAAATGGAAATATAATGGTGTTTGTCAAATGTTAGATATTTATTATAATGCTTTTAAGCAAATGGACTTTTTAAATGTACGAATTGATGGAGAAATAATTTTCTTTGATATTCCTAATGTTACTCAAATAAAAGATGATTTAGAAAGAACTTTAAGATCTCTTTTTGCCGAATATAGGATGACTCATGGTATTGATCTTGACATGAATGCACCTATTTCTTCTACTTCTACCTCTTCATTTATACCACTTGATTTAAACTCCTTAGATCCCTTAGTTCAACAATTAAGTAGCATGTACCAAGATAGATCTTATGAACTCCCTAGGGGCCAAGGTAATAGTGAATTAGATATGTATTTGGGTTGTCGTTTTGTTTTTGGTGTTGAAGATAGTGCTCCACAAATCGACGTGATGAAGTGGTGGTCAAAGAGAACGGAGTATCCCGTACTCTCTATCATGGCGAAAGAGTTGTTTGCCGTCCCCGCATCCACCGTCTCGGTCGAACAAGCTTTTAGCATTGGCGGACTCATGTTGGACCAAAGAAGATCAACGATGAAACCAAGAAACATTGAAGCCACAATGTTGCTTGATGATTGGTCGAGGGCCGACCTTAGAGCTCAAGAGCTCGATTGGGATGATCGCGACGAGAGCCCAAACGAAGAGTTCACCGAGAGTGATCGATCGGTGGACGAGAACTACTAGGGAGTAGAGAGTAATGTAATGTAATCGAACTACGTGGACTTTGATTCCTCTATGAGGATACGTAGGCAACTCAATTTTAATATTAAAATTGAGCTCAAGTCTTTTTTTTCCCTTTTTTTCATTTCAACTTTCAAGTGTTGTAATTTCAACAATATTAATGAGAAATGATTTAATATTTTTATTCAATGACTACTAAGTAAAATTTAATTTTTTTTGCTTATATTGTCTTAAGATATATATATACAACAATTAATTACAAAAAAAAAATTACAAAAGTTGAAAAAAGTGCTCCAAAAATACAAAAACAATCTTTAATTTAATTTTCAAGTACTTGTAATTTCTATTTAGTCATGTTTATTTTAATTTTCAAGTATTAATGAAAAACTAGTTCATTTTCATTTATGTTTCATTTTCTTAATTTTCAATGTTATATATATATATATATATATATATATATAAGAAAAAAAAAATTAAAAACCGGGCCGGTTTTTAACCGGAACCGGCGGATTTTACACGGGCCCGGAACCGCCGGTTAAAAAGCCCGGCCCGTAACCGTGTACAGTGTACACGGGCCGGTTACGGTTCACTCTCCGGTGAAACCGTAACCGGCGGGCTCGGGCCCGGAACCGCCGGTTCAGGGCCCGTGGGCAGGTCTAATTGCATGGAAATAACATCACAAAATGTAAAGATCCCTCTCGTGTATATACAGATCCCGCTCGCAAAGTGAAGATCCCTCTCGAGAGGGATCTTCACTTTGCAGTCGGCTTTTAATACATAAAGTGTGTATATAAAGATCCCGCTAGTGCATATTAATATCCCACTCGAGAATGTGAAAATCCCGCTCGAAAATGTTGCATTTTCGAGCGGGATCTTTCTATTTCCGGTCGGTTTTAGTCAGTTTTGAATTTATCTTAATATTTATAATAGTGGCGATGAAAATTGTTAGGCTAGATTAATATATTCACGATAAAACTGGAAATATATAGCATGAAAATAATAAATAGTCTGCGTACATATCAATTCGGATAAGTGCCATTACAAAATTTAATTTCTGGAAGATGAAGCAGCTGCCCTACATATTTCTTGATATTGTTCCCGTTCTTGCTCCGTTGGTGGATGACACATGCCATAGATTGCGGTCGCTATCCTCTTCCTATACTGTTTGGTGTGTGTACTACCCCAAGGTATAGAGGGCGAACCACTGATTAATCGCTCAATAGTCATCAATGCATATAGCCCACAACTGTAATTGTCTATTTGCTTGAATTGATCCACCGTTATGAGGGACAACGAGCTTCAATGGATCTTTCTCGGCTGCTCTTCCAATCCGGTTATGCCTCCAATAAAATGAACAATCGAGCACCCGAGCCCACAACTTCAGAAGTGGTGCTAATTGAGTAACTCTCCCCTCTTGCACTTTCCTATCCTTGCTGTAATAGAGGGGGTCATACAACTCGGCAGTCCATGCTAACATATCAATTCGGACTACTACGTAATGGCCTCCTATGAGACATACCATAATGATCTGCATTAAATGTACACATGATAGTTAATTTAAAAATAAATAATTGCAGAAAATCCAAAATAGAGAAGTTATTTACTTACGTGATGTGCATCAAAAAACGACGACTGCTCGTCACCTGCATTGAGTCCATGCGCTCCAAAACATATGCTCTTAGGAGCCTCCCGCCCGCATACATCGCCCAAGTTCCCCTCAACGGCGTCTCGATCTCTATGCTTAAAATCTTTTTTTCCCATTCACCTTGGAGTTGGAGCTGTTTGAAATTCACATCATAGTTATAGACAGAAAATAGAAAACAAATTGGAAATAAGAAATGAATATTAGTTAGAAAATACATGCAATAAAACTTACGAAGACATCACAATCCAAGAGTACAGGTTTCTAGCCGTGACATTCTCCAAGACGTTGTCACGGTGAGCAATTCGTTTCCTCAACCATAGCGGTACATGTGTCTAAAACCTACAAACACAAATACAATTCATATGTCATTCAACAAATATAACCAAAATAAATAAATAGACTAAACAAGTGAAGTAAATATAATAATTATATTTACTTACCCCAACGATTATGTCAGTGTGTGGATTTTCTAACACCCTCCACCACTGATGCGGAAGATAACCCCCACTCACAAATCACAACCATAAATTGGTCGTGGGCCACTTAGAAACAACTCGTACGCCCGAACCAACCGGATATCAAGCTCGCCGGTGCCCTACTAGCAATCATGGGTGTACGGACCGCGGCCGCATGTTTCTTCTTCCTATTTCCTCTTCGAGGTACCCGGAACGGCTCATCATCTTCATCCACCAAAGCACCCACCCGAGAAATAAACCTTTGCGCATCGATGGGCGTTCTCATCACAGCTTCTTGTCCAGCATATGATGCCTGGACGTTCTCAAATGCTTTTCCAATTGCCTAAATTTATACGGAAAATTAAATTAGTACAAGTGCTAAATTAAATGATAAATAATTGAAAAATACGTGCTTATTAAATAAAATACTTACCTGCCCAAGCCCCTGCCACAAGGCTTCATCACGACCACTGGGGATTTCCATCGAATGACGATATGGATCGTGCAGAAAACTACCATACTGCTCAATCGGGGCAAACGAAGATCCAAGCTCAGGCAATGAATGATGGGCAGGAACCTCCGGTTGTACAAAGTGTGTCTCATGAACAGACGGCTCTCGTGGAGGAACTTGTTCATGAAACGTACGGCTCTCGTGGAGGAACTTGTTCATGAACGTACGGCCGGCGTCGAGCAGGTGTCATGTGCGAGTTCATGAACAGACGGCCGGCGTGATGCAGGAGTAGGCATTCCACGAAAAGTGGGCTCGTATACGGGGCTGCGACGCCGTGAAGATCCACATCGTATATTCTCAAACAAATCTTCAAACCACTTTTGAAATCGAGGCAACCATCTCTTATCCATTTTTTCAAGCAAACGATCTTCAGATTTCTCCAACTCCTGTCTCATCCACCGACGGTCACTGTATCGACGGTGGTGATCTCCTCCGCTGCTCGAAGATGATGATCCCTTTTGACGAGTACGCTTCCCCTTATCTTGAGGAGGAGGTTGACGTTCCTCCTCAGAATGATCTTCATGCTCAACAAAATTGTAGCGCCTCTCTCTGCGTGCTCCTCTCCTTCGAGGGACATGCTCCACTGCCTCATCAACCTCCTCAGCAGCCTCCTGAAACTGCCTTGCCTGATGCTCATGACGGGGAAACTGTTCCCCATGCCGTAACGGATTGTGCGGCACCACAAAGTCCACTGCAAGGGCATTTGGGTACAAAGTGGACTGCATGTACAAACTCTGCGCCTCGTCGCCATATGGTTCCAACAGAGTGACACGAGGGACCTACAATAAATACAAAATAAATATTAAATACAGAATAAATGTCCATATAAATTTAATTAATTAAATAATTAAATACCTGTAGAGAAAATATAGGCTCAAGCTCCATTCCAGTTCTGCTCTTAAATTTCCATCTAAGGCATCTGGGTCGTGCATTCGGCGAAGCAAGACTCCCTACGCCGAAGCTAACTGAAGTACTTCTAGGGACCAAACGTGGAAAGCCCACACTGAACCGTAGAAGTGGTACTTCGGCGAGCTCTGTATGTTTTGAACGTAGTGCTTCAGATTCAGATAAGTGTAGGACCCCCAAGGAAATCTGTGAAACGCCTCTAAATCGTCCACCAATTTCCACACCCACGCAGCAACAGACCTCTTCGGATCGTAAGCAAGTAATAACAGATATAATACTAACACATGAGCCACCCGGAGATACGGCTTCACCGGTTTCATCTCTAACCGCTCTCGCATGTTGGTGAACCGATCCGCAGAGGCTGCGACACTAATCGGCATCCCATTACAAAAATGCCGATACACCTCCACCCTTCGTACGTCATGGTTGTCCGAAGGTCTAAAGTCGGACGACCCGAAGACCAAGCCAATAATAAGGGCATACTCTGGATAGGAAAAACGGATGTTTGCCCCATTAATATGAAACCACATGTCGTACTCTTGAGCGCCCGGATAATTAATCTCACGTGACAACACGTGATGCACGGCCATACTGCACTTCTGCCCCGGCTTCCAATAAATAAAGTGCCCAAAGCACCCTGCTATAAACCTATCCAGTAGCTCCTGCCCACCAACGAACAACAATGTCTTACGAACATCTTCTAAAACCTTGGTCTTGTAGTATGTGCTAATCGTCGACTGACGATTAATCGTACGCCCTCTTGAACGTAATCCGAATCAACCGTAAAATCAATCAAATTTACGAACATCAGTAATTATTTATTTAAAATTTAGAAAATTAAATTCACGAAATTCACGTGAAATTAACTGCATAATTTAAAATTCGCCAAATTCAAACTAAAATTCACGAAAATAATACTAAAAAATCACTGAATTAATACATGAATATAAGACAAGTTCCCGCTCGAGAACAATATCCCGCTCGAGCGGGAAATAGGTTCAATCGAGCGGGAAATAGTACATTACGAGCGGAAAATAGTTCTATCTACATGAATCATGATATTACCTACTGAATTCTAAAAATCACGCAACACAAAATAATTATACCCACTTTAACGAAATATTACTAAAAATTACGAAACAATTATGCACGTAGTTTAAATTCACCTAATTAATACGGAAATTCCACGAAAATAATACTAAGAATGAGTATCATGCATTTAAGCCTATTTCTCTCTCGACAAACCTATATCCCGCTCGACTACGTAATATCCCGCTGGAGCGGAAAATAGGTAAAATCAAGCGGCAAATAGTTAACTAAATAACAAACCTATATCCCGCTCGACCATACTATATCCCGCTCGGGCGGGAATTGTGTGTTCTCGAGCGGGAAATTGTTGTATCCGAGAGGGAAATAAAATTAATATAGATCCCGCTAACCTGTTGTCCCGACATGATTTTGTATCCACCAAACTTTGAAGATCCCTCTCGGTGCTCTTGAAGATCCCTTTCGGTACAATTTGGGACCACCGGCGTCGGATTTTTTGGGGTGGAGGGACCAGCACGAGTTAGGGGTCGGGAAATTGGGAATTGGGTGGGGAGAGAGGGATGGTGGCCAGTCGGGATTTAGGGTTTGCCGTTTTTTTTTAGATGGTTTTTATTTTACACACGGTAGGGGTCGGGAAATTGGGAATTGGGTGGGGAGAGAGAGATGGTGGCTGTCGGGATTTGAAGGGGTGGGTAGGGTTTGTCGTTTTTTTTTTGAGATGGTGGGGGACCTGGGGGTTATTTAATGTAGAAAGTGGGTCAAAAAGTGGTTTTTTATTCAAAATCCTCATGACCGTATCTTGGTCGTTTTTTTCTTCTCCTCCTTCTGCCGCGCACAGTATTTTTTTTTTCTTTCCCAAGGCATGAGCCTTGTTTTTTGTGGAATGAAGTGATGTTTTGTGGGCCATTGTAGGGTTACTTTTGTAGGGTTGTGTATTTTTCATTTGTTTTGGAGGAGGTGTGTATTTTTCATTTGTGTAAAGTGGAAGTGTGTAAAATAAATTTTACCCCTTCTTGAAATATCACATGTTTATCTATTAATCACATCTCATATTTATTTTTCCCTCTATTTAATTAATTTCTTCTATTACACATATTAAAATAATAATAATTTCGGAATACATTCTTATAAATCCTTATTTTATACATTCTTAATTCATATATAATAATAAGACTAAGAAAATCCCTATGAAGACTAAGTAAATATATTTAATCAACATGTCTATATGGAATCTTTTTTCATTTTTCTTTCATATTTTTCTAAAAACTTCGATTAGTGCTTGCTAGAAAATATATACATTGAATCAAATATGAGATAGATAGCTAAAAAAAGAACAAAAAAACTAGATGTAAACATATTTTTTTCCCACATTTTGGCAAAGATTAGAGATATCGATTTAATTAGCGTGAACTAAAGAAACGGTTCAAATATACTTAAAAAGAAGAATTTCTACTGATTTTATTTAATATTTACTTTGTTTAGATTTTTATTGAATAATTTAGCATAAACCAACGAGATGGTTCAAATAACATAGAAAAAAGGATTTTTACTAATTTTAATTAATATTAATTTGAAGATGTAAACATATTTTTTTCCTCATTTTGGCAAAGATTAGAGATATCGATTTAACATGAACCAACGAGACGGTTCAAATATACTTAAAAAGGAAGGATTTTTACTAATTTTAATTAATATTAACTTTGTTTATATTTTTATCGAGTAATTTAGAATAAACCAACGAGACAGTTCAAATAACATAGAAAGAAGAATTTTTACTAATTTTAATTCATATTACTTGTAGTGTTCATATTTTTATCGAGTATTACCCAACGGATTTGAGACGAGTATGTACAGTAAAATCACTATTTTAACCGATATTAGGACGAACATGTAGAAAAATTCTAAATAAATTTAGATTTAGATACATAATAAATGAGTTACTCGATTCATTGTCATTCCTAATTATAAATTTAGATACGTGAAATAAAATTAATTTATTAAATTTGATTAATAATTAATGCGAACAATATCACAACTTCTAAATAAGATATAAAATTATTTTTAAAATGTATACATATAAATTAAAACATAAAGTTATTAATATCACAACTTTTAAATAAGTTATAAAATTATTTTTAAAATATATACATATAAATTAAAACATAAAGTTATTTCCCGTCGAATTTCGACGGGCTGATATTTACTTTGTTCAGATTTTCTTTTATTCTGGTATTTTGTCTAATTTTAATTCATATATATTCTAATTTATTAAAGTTTTATTAATTTCATATTCTTGAAATATCACATGTTTATCTATTAATCACATCTCATATTTATCTTTCCTTCTATTATGCATGTTAAAATAATAACAATTTCGGAATGCATTCTTATAAATTATTATTTTATACATTCTTAATTCATATATAATAATCTATAGAAAATTTGTAAATGAAAATCCCTATGAAGACTAAATAAATATATTTAATCAACATGTCTATATGGAATCCTTTTCATTTTTCATTCATGTTTTTCTAAAAACTTCGATTAGTATTTTCTAGATTATATATACATTGAATCAAATGTGGGATAAATAGCTAAAGAAAAGAACAAAAAAACTTGAAAATGTAAATATATTTTTTTCCGCATTTTGACAAAGATTAGAGATATCGATTTAATATGAACTAACGAGACGGTTCAAATATACTTAAAAAGAAGGATTTTTACTAATTTTAATTAATATTAACTTTGTTTAGATTTTTATCGAGTAATTTAGCATAAATCAACGAGACGGTTCAAATAACATACAAAGAATGATTTTTACTAATTTTAATTAATATTACTTTGAAGATGTAAACATTTTTTTCAGCATTTTGGCAAAGATTAGATATATCAATTTAGCATGAACCAACGACACGGATCAAATATAATTAAAAAGAAGAATTTTTACAAATTTTAATTAATATTAACTTTGTTTATATTTTTATCGAGTAATTTAGCATAAACCAACAAGACAGTTCAAATAACATAGAAAGAAGGATTTTTACTAATTTTAATTAATTTTACTTGGAGTGTTCATATTTTTATCGAGTATTACTCAACGGATTTGAGACGGATATGTACAGTAAAGTCACTATTTTAATCGAAATTAGGACGAACATGTAGAAAAATTATAAACAAATTTAGATTTAAAAAATATAATGAATGAGTATACTCGATCCATTATCATTCCTAATTATAAATTTAGATACGTGAAATAAAATTAATTTTCTAAGTTTGATTAATAATTAATGCGAACAATATCACAAGTTTTAAATAAGATATAAAAATATTTTTAAAATATATACAAATAAATTAAAACATAAAAGTTATTTTCCGTCGAATTTACTAATTTTACTTAATATTACTTTGAAGATGTAAACATTTTTTTTTCGTATTTTGGCAAAGATTAGAGATATCGATTTAGCATGCACCAACGAGACGGTTCAAATATACTTAAAAAGAAGATTTTTTACAAATTTTAATTAATATTAACTTTGTTTAGATTTTTATCGAGTAATTTAGCATAAACCAACGAGACGGTTCAAATAACATAGAAAGAAGGATTTTTACTAATTTTAATTAATTTTACTTGGAGTGTTCATATTTTTATCGAGTATTACTCAACGGATTTGAGACGCGTATATACAGTAAAATCACTATTTTAACCGAGATTAGGACGAACATGCAGAAAAATTCTAAACAAATTTAGATTTAGAAAATACATAATGAATGAATATACACGATCCATTGTCATTCCTAATAATAAATTTGGATACGTGAAATAAAATTAATTTTCTAAGTTTGATGAATAATTAACGCGAACAATATCACAACTTTTAAATAAGATATAAAATTATTTTTAAAATGTATACACGTAAATTAAAACATAAAATTATTTTCCGTCGATTCTCGACGGGCTACTTACTAGTCTATTACTAATACGAAAATAAAGATGCCCCATCCAAGGTACTCCGTTCAGATTTTCCTTTATTCTGGTAATTTGTCTAATTTTAATTTATATATATTCTAATTTTTATTTTTATTAATTAAAATATTATTAATTTCATATTCTTGAAATATCACATGTTTATCTATTAATCACATCTCATATTTATCTATACCTCTATTTAATTAATTTCTTTTATTATGCATATTAAAATAATAACAATTTTGGAATGCATTCTTATAAATCCTTATTTTATACATTTTTAATTCATATATAATAATCTATGGAAAATTTGTAAATGAAAATCTCTCTATGAAGACTAAATAAATATATTTAATCAACATGTCTATATGGAATCCTTTTTATTTTTCATTCATGTTTTTCTAAAAATTCGATTAGTGCTTTCTATAAAATATATACATTGAATCAAATGTGGGATATGTAGCAAAAGAAAAGAACAAAAAAACTTGAAGATGTAAACATATTTTTTTCCGCATTTTGGCAAAGATTAGATATATCGATTTAACATGAACTAACGAGACGGTTCAAATATACTTAAAAAGAAGGATTTTTACTAATTTTAATTAATATTAACTTTGCTTAGATTTTTATTGAATAATTTAGCATAAACCAACGAGATGGTTCAAATAACATAGAAAGAATAATTTTTACTAATTTTAATTAATATGTTGGGAAAATTAATAGAGTTTTGAAGTGATACCAAAACCCAGCTGACCCCAACCGAGTAGATGTTTGCACAAGCCCAAGTGTTTTCCAGCTCGCCTGTTTGAGCTTATAGATTTTCTATGTTTACTGTGTGGTCGCCGAAGACAAGAAGACCCACTCGAGTACACAAGCAGGTAAGCCAAGTCGAAGTGTTAAGCAACGTTATCCAGATCCAAGACGATAAAGTTCTTCCAGACACAGCTGTAGGAAAGACCCAGCTCGTGTGACAAGACTCAGCTCAGCATCAAGACCCAGCAGAGTTCAAGACTCAGCTCAGCGTCAAGACCCAGCAGAGTTCAAGACTCAGCTCAGCGTCATTGATCCAAATAGAGTTCAAGACTTTCAGAGTCACCAACACAGCGAGTCGAAGTGAACTTTAGATAAAGTCAGGATCCGATCCGGACCATCACGAACTCGACACCTCGCACCTAGAAGTCAAACCTAGGATTGCTTTACGAGGAAATCGGAAGAAGACAAGTCAATCCCGTCGAAGTTAGGTAAAGATCTCGAACGGCTCTTTCCAACGGCTAGTTCTAATCTCTCCCTATATATAGAAGTCTTCTTCATCTTCGTAAAGAGAGGAGAGAGACGAGATAATAGATTCAAGAGAGATCAACATACTTCATTGAAGGAAGTCTATCCAAAGATCAAGAGATCTCTCGTAAAAGCTTCAAAGATACAAACAGCCTTCATTCTTATAAGATGTTATTTATTCTCGGCCGTCAAGCTCTCTCCCACTAGTATCTAGGCATATAATCCTTCCCATCTTAAGCCTAGTTTGAACGAGTTCATCATACTCATTGTTCTTAATTGTAAGAACTCGTTCAATAGTTGGAAAACCCCAAACCCAAACCTTAAAAGGTTAGGTAAAGGTACGCCGCTCGAAGCGCGTAATTCGAGTGGTTGGTTGCCGTAGTACCCGCAAACTACGAGGTTAGGCTTCAAATTTTGCGCCCGTAAACGGGGTTACGTTTCGATACGCACGCGTAAACTTGTATCCGCAGGAACCAAGCTGCAACGCTTGCTGACTGCGCGAAAAGTCAGTGGTATCCTTAGTGGATTACCAGAGGTTTCTGGTCGTGGACGTAGGAGTAGTTTCTCCGAACCACGTTAAATAGCTGTGTTCTTTCATATTTATTTATGCATCCAGCTAACCCTTCATAAGCATTATTTCAAGCTGCATAAACTGACTAACTGAAAAGAAAAACACAGCTTTGCAATATATTTGAAACAACAGACGGACTTTCCAAAATCCCACCACATTCCGCACACAGCCAGCTGTGTCGATCAAGCTGCCTTCCAGCTGGATCGAACACAGCCAGCTCACTCAAAAGAGTTTTAATTGGAAAAGTTTTTAAACCTTGGTGTATTCACCCCCCCCTCTACACCAAGGTATCCGTCTTGTGACCATCAATTGGTATCAGAGCAGTGGTTCAAAAGATCACTTTTTCTGTGTCAAGTCAGCATTTCTTTGCTGATAGTGGTCACCTGAATAGATCCTTCAAAGTTTCAAAATCTTTTTAAAAGTCATTATATTGCATACTGTCATGGAATCTTCCTTATGCAGGAATCTTCCGACATTCTCTGTCGATGATTATCAGATCTGGAAGTTCCGACTCAAAAGCTTTCTGAGTGCGCATCACGACATGATGTGGGATGTTATCACTGACGGACCCATCATCATCATGAAATCGGAAAGACAAGCAGAAACCACACCTGGAGCTGAATCAGTGCTCCGTCAAGTTGTGAAGCCCAAAAGGGAGTACTCTCCAGAAGAAAGAAGACAAGCTGGTTTGGACAGCTACGCTCGCAACGTCATCTCCTCAACGGTGACGAATGCTTATCTCAGCAAGATCATCAACTGCGAGATACCTGGGGATGTGGGACACTCTAGCCAAGCCGTGCGAAGTGCTCGAGGAAATTCAAGAGAACAAATTCTCGCTGCATGCCGAAGTTCGACAATTTCAAGCAACTCCCATGAGTCCATCGATCAAATGGAGCTCAGATTCTCCAACCTCGTCATCGAGATCGAGACGATCCGAACCGGAAAATATACAGCTTCGAGACAAGAACTTGAAAGTTCTTTCAGCTTCTCTCTCGAATGGCGCACACACACAAATGGTTCACCAAAGCGAATCGATCTTGGCAAGATGGAGACGGAGAAATTGTTTTCCATCTTGAAGTGCCAACGAATTTGATCTCGGGATCACAAGCAGAGATTCATCCAACAACGAATGAAGCAAGTAGCCGAAGATCAAGCCGAGAAAAGAAGCTCAATCAGCTCGGCTTCGAAAGGACCAATAAAGAGCTCGGATTTATGAGCAAAGAAGACTTGAACGAAGAAGTTGCCATGCTTGTACGAAGCATTAATCACCGGAACAAAGCAAGGAAAAGTACAAGAATATCGCGAAGGTTCATCACGACAAGCAACTCTACCCAAAGAGCAACCCACTCGAGTCATTCTCCGAGAAGATAAAAGGATCGAATCGAGCGAAATGGATGATGATCAAATCTCCTTCTCCGACTCGATGAAGATGATTGGTTCGATTAAGATGTCCGAAACATCTTAGAGAAGAAACCCAAATAGCCGATCGGGACCAACAGTGAAATAAAGACAAATTGGATACAAAACCGAAGAATCGCCTACCATACAAATTCGAGTACATTGGTCTCAAGAGAAGTTTAGAGAAGCAGCAGATGAATCAGCTGGATTTGGGACAGCTGACCTTAACAAATGAATGAGCCAATGATGAGAAAAATCCGCTCAAAGGAAGTAGGATGCAGCTGAAGAAAAAGCCACCTACTGACAAATCAAGGGGGAATTCCACATAGCTGAAAAGATTTAGTAAAATCAAGTAGAATACCCAGCAGGATGCTCTCTCCAAAATAAACACAGCTGGAGTCATCAGCTGAAGAGAAACCTGATCCAGCAGGAAAAACAAGATGATTCTCTAACCCAGCTGTCGACATGAAAGCATCCAAGAGTTATCTCAACATCTGAAAGAATCCATTGTTGGGAAAAAGTCACACAAAAGCACAACATGCTGAAATCTAAATTAAGATGACAAAGGATCACTTGGACCGCTCAATCCTGATGAAGAAAAATCATCCAAATTCGAGGGGGAACAAACTCACTGGATCCCAAAGTTCAGCTTCGAAGGATTTCCTACCAAAAAGCGAATCAAGCTCACTGACATCAGTCGAAGAGATAAAGGGAACTCAGCTGAAGGAAATTCAAGCTAATCTCAAAATACTCAGCTGAGGAAAACTGTCAATCGAACAAAGGAGAAGACCGCTGTGATATCAGCTGGATACTGTGTCCAAGCTGACCGGTCTGCATCTCATGCAATAAATGCTCTGAGGAATATGCTATATAAAGTCCAATTATTTTGAATTCATATGTTAAGTGGACAGACATTCCTTAGTTAAATTGTTTGATAAGTTTCCTTTCCCATCGCATTAATTATAAAGTCCGCATGTGACCGTAGCACGGCAGATCGAGGCGTAACGTCAAACGTTTGAAATACCTCACGCGCGGTTGTAATACACTCGCCGAAAGCACGCGCAAAACGTGATGAGTGAATCTCTCCCACTCGTTGATCGAATATCAACCGTTTCAATCTTAACCATTGATCCGTTATGGCAAACTTGATATATATGGAAAAGATACGCATCCTTTCTTCCTTCATCTTTATCTCGCAAATTTCAAAGATTCAAAATCTTCATCTATTATCCGCAAGTTCTTCGCAAGATCCAAATTCTCCAAGTTGCGTAAATGGCGCCCAAGAAATCAATCGCAGTGGATGAATCGCTGGAAGCCCTAATGACAAAGCCGTCATTCGAGAGTATTCTCGTCCACCTCCAATCTCCATGTTTCGAGTTAAAAGAGATGGCGGATATAGTTGCAGACTCCGGTCTCCTGCTGTGGGCAACCGCCATGCCCAAGCTGTTGCTAAAGAGAGATGCCGCACTGTTCTACCTCAACATTATCGACGAAGACGGCTTCTACTCATCTTCGTTTGACATGAGCATCAAAGGCGAAGACGGAAAGTTTGATACAGCTACCGTCACCATCAAACTCAACAAGATGCTACGAAAGGTGTTCAACCTTCCCAGAGAAGGAGGATTCATCCCAGATGATTACAGTCGGGAAGAAGTAGATGAATTCCTCAGCAAAGAAATACTCATCTCCCCAGAGCCGTACAGAGCAAGCATGTCAAAGCTCCTGCTCAAGCCAAAGTACAGGCTGCTGCTGGATATTACTCAAAAATGCATCTTAGGGATAGCTGGATCTCAAGGAGAGATCAGCCTTCCAAAGCTCAAGCCAATGATTGCCATGATCAAAGGCGCAAACGTCAATTCGTTTGATTTCCTACTCAACCGACTAGTCAAGGAGTCAGAGAAGATAAAGTTCAACTCCACCAGGACGACGTTTTCAACTTCAGAGCCACTGTATCTCTGCTCCAAAATCTCTTTCTTGATAGAGCAAGCAGTGAAAGGGCACACAGTAAAGTGGGCTGATTCAGAACCGTTTCCTGAAACGAAGAATCTTTTCCAAAGAATAAATCAAATCAATGAGCTTCTGAAGAAGCAGCCTGCTGTGAGTAAGGGCAAGAAGCAGCTGGAAGGAACAAAGGCAGAAGTTCCAGCTGAGAAGAAACAACGAAAGAGGAAGGCAGCTGACCCTAAACCAGCTGGAGGTCCAGCTGAGAAGAAAAAGAAATCAGCTGTCATTCCCAGTCAAGCAATGGTGATTCTCTCCCCACAGCCAGTGTCGGCCTTCGATCAATACGGATCAAACATCCTGGCCGAGATGGGATTGAATGATGGATTGTCATCCACCAGTGCGACGAGCCGGATAATCCAAGAAGCTCACCCGCCCCTCTCCTCCTCACAGCTCTCCGCCGAAACAGCCTTCTCCTCCACCCAGCTCTCCAATCAAAGAGCCATCTCCTGCAAGAGAGCTGGAAGATATTCAACGCGGCCGAAGCTCCTTCACGCCCACCGACACCCATGCCGAACCCTCTTCCACTTATCACGCTCACCCCTAAAACAGCCCATCTCCCCGAGCTCAATCTCCCACACAAATGGGCCGATGCTTCTTCACAACACCAATTGTGAACCCTTGAACCTCGCTCCTCAAATCTCCACAGAATCCGAGAAGAGTGATTCTACTACCTCTCCTTCTCTCAACTCTACCGGCTCGCCTTTATGGAAGCCATGTACGAGGACTTGCGCATTGCGAGGGGGTCAAGAGTGCTCGAACTCGCATCCACCCCGCCGCACCCGCCCATTGCCCTTGTCAAAGTTGGAGACCTCAAGTTCTATCTCGGCTACCAAGATGGCAACTTGGTACCGTAACGAGTACTGATCGAGACTTTCTCCTTCGAGAAACCGAAGATCGGATGAAGACGCCTCCAAAGACACTTTTGGCTTTGGAAGTCCGGAGACGCATATTTACATCAAGATGATCTCATCGTAGGAATAATTGAAGTGTCTCGGCGGTAAGATCCTGCCGCACCTGTACTCGAAGTCCGGGAATCAGGCCGACAAGCTTCTAGCATTTGCGGCGATGGGGAGACACATTCTGAGCCCGACAATTCTAAAGAAGCCTGGAAATCGAGCGTGCCAATGAAGCCGTACCGCCAACACAAACTCGATAAGTGACAATGATGATTGAAGACGAGCCATTACCGGCTGCAACAGCCGAGCCAACCGAAGCCGCCCTGGCCGAGTTCAATCATGCCGAAGTGATGACACTCGCTCACCGGGTCGAGATCGAGGCAATGCAAACCCAGCCAAGCCGAATCCGGAACCCAGACGGATCATGTTGAGCCTCTACGGACGCAATGAAGGACGAGATTGCAAAAACAAGCCGAGGAAACTCGCTTTTTCAGGATAGACTCAAATCAAATGTGGATACCCTTCTGCGCATCACAGCTATAGAGTCTCAAGTCCAGAGCAATGGACTGTCCATTGACGACGACGATTCACGCATTTCCAGCTCTCAACTGCCGCGAGCCACCAGGCCAGGAACGCATCTCGTGCAATGCTCTGTTTCTCAACAAGTTGACTGGCCGATCAGTCCTTCTAGAGAAGAGAGTCCCCGAGATCATCTCAAACCTTCAAGCTCCACTCTGGTTGACGACATTGCAAATATTTCAAGCCACCCCAAGGCTCCTCAAAAAGACCACTCTCTCACTCTCCGACATCCGCCAACTCTTCAACTTATATAAAGATCCGGATGCTTCCGATTCCGTAGCCGTTTGAAGCAAAGAAGATCGCCTGCAAATTGTGAATGGGACTCGTCACAAACTCGACAACCTCGAAAGATCGCCGATGTTGAAGGTATTCTCTCCAAGCTCGCCGCAATCAAGCTTGTTGCCAACTCCTCTCTACCTCCCTCTCTTGTTGATAATGCCAAAAAGCGGGAAGATCAGTAACGAAGTTCCCTCGGAAAAACAAGTGAGAGGGAGAGCTCGCAATGCTAGAGGGGGAACCCGTCGCAAGAAGCAAATACAAGTAGGGAAATCGACGATTTTGCAAAAAGAGTCGGATGAAGAAAGAGACAGAGCCAACCGCTCCAAACTCAAAGCACGTCAAAGAGACATGGAGAGAGAAAATGGTCGCTACTTACCAAAGCATGCGGGACACAAGCCCGAAGAATACCAAGCACTATCACCGTTGGTAGTAACTTCCACTTGTGACGAGCAAAGAAAAGAAATGCAAGAGCTGGGATAAGATTGTTAAGAAGAAAAGCCGAAGTCTCCCAAGCCTCGCCGAGAAAAAGCAAGAAGAAGAGGCAGAGCTGCGTACAAGCAAAGAAGAAACAAATCCAAGCAAATTTCACCCGATAACAAGTTAACCCGTACGATATCAATGAAAACCGGAAAGATGCAACCGAATTCATCAAAGAATTCTACTACTTGAATCAGCTCAAGGGCATGGATCCGTGTCAAGCTGCTTTTCGTGACTATTTCCTCGAGCTTCATGAGATGCATCCAATGATGGCAAGGTCAATCGCCCTCTATGCCAAGAAAGCAATAACATCCAGCTACCGAAGGCTCCCAAAGTCAAACAACCTTAAAGCCTCCATTTCTAGCCGGAACAAAACCTTCCCGACAAGGCCCAAATCATCAAAGAAATTAATCACTGGCCAGAAAGAGGAATTTCAAAGTCAAAGAATCAAGCCAGAATGGAAGGAGCCGGGAAGAGTTCATCTTCAATAGATACGGGTTCTAAAGACCGACTCATCAAATTGATGAACTAATCACACAAATGTTCGGGAAGATCAAAATTAACTCAGAATTTTTTATTTTTGAACTTTTGTACTTAGATAATTGTACAAATTCTTCCTATTAATGAAAAGTTCATTTTTATCAAAATCAACCTGAAGACAATCTCTCTTTGTCCAGTTCGAATATAAGTTCACCGTCGGTGAATGTTTAATTCGTCAATCCCCGCTTTCCCCGTTAAGGGCGAAGCAATTTTTATTTTTCCAACTTCCGGGGGTTTTGGCATCATCAAAAATTTTTAAATTGTCGTAAAATTAATAGAAGTTTTGAAGTTGATACCAAAACCCACTCGACCCTAACCGAGTAGATGTTTGCACAAGCCCAAGTGTTTTCCGCCCGCCCGTTCGAGCTTATAGATTTTCTATAACAGTGCGGGTCGCCGAAGACAGCCAAGACCCACCGAGTACACAAGCAGGTAAGCCAAGTCGAAGTGTTAAGCAACGTTATCCAGATTCAAGACGATAAAGTTCTTCCGTACACAACAGAGGAAAGACCTGGCCGCTGTGACAAGACTCCCGCCTCGCATCAAGACCCAAGAAGTTCAAGACTCGCCCCGGGCCACAAGACCCAGCAGAGTTCAAGACCAACATGGGCCACAAGACCTGGCGAGTTCAAGACCTGCACAATACATTGATCCAAAAGTACAGAGTTCAAGATGTACTTCGTAGTCACCAACACAACAGCAGTCAAAGTGAACTTTAATGATAAAGTCGATCCTCAACTCGGACCATCGCATCCGACACCTCAGCACCTAGAAGTCAAACCTAGGATTGCTTTACGAGGAAATCTGCCACAAGACAAGTCAACTGCCGTCGAAGTTATAGGTAAAGATTCGTAACGGTTCTTTCCAACTACTAGTTCTAATCTCTCCCTAGCATAGAAGTCTTCTTCACCATCGTAAAGATGGTGAGACGAGATAATAGAACGGGCAGAGATCAACATACTTCATTGAAGGAAGTCTATCCAAAGATCAAGAGATCTCTCGTAAAAGCCTTTCAAAGATACAAATAAAATTTCATTCTTATAAGATGTTATTTATTCTCGCCGGGCTCTCTCCCACTAGTATCTAGGCATATAATCCTTCCCATCTTAAGCCTAGTTTGAACGAGTCTCATCATACTCATCGTTCTTAATCAGAAGAACTCGTTCACAATTGGAAAACCCCCCAAACCCAAACCCGTAAAAGGTTAGGGTGCGTACGCCTCGCTCGAAGCGCGTAATTCGAGTGGTTGGTCTCCAGAAAATTCGCAAACTACAAAGTTAGGCTTCACCGTGCCCGTAAAACGTTCGGTTACGTTTCGATACGCACGCGTAAACTTGTATCCAGTCAAGGAACTGTTGCAACGCTTATTGACCGCGCGAAAAGTCATGAGATCCTTACGTGGATTACCGTGATATTTCGGTCGTGGACGTAGTGAGTAGTTTCTCCGAACCACGTTAAATAGCCGTGTTCTTTCATGTTTATTTACGCAT